>JAKOOJ010000002.1:203531895-203954395 GCA_022577455.1 Arizona elegans | reverse complement strand
TTTATTCTGCACATAATCTATCCATTTCTTCCACTCCCATGCATAGGTCTCTTGAGTCCGGTCTTTTAAGTATGCTGATATCTTCGCCATTTCTGCAAAATTGGCCATCTTCAAAGTCCATTCTTCAATAGTAGGCAAAACATCTCTTTTCCAATATTGACCAATCAGTAACCTCAATTTCTGTTGAAGGCAACGCTTAATTGAAAAAAACTATCCATGTGTTCCCAGAAAAATCAGACGCCGTAACATTTTATTTATTCAAAAAAAATTCAATTCAATTAATTTTAAAATTAAAATTCCACGTTTCTGTTTTAAACTATCTGGATTTCTATTTTTAAACCATTGGATACTTTGAGGAAAAAAAATAGTTTTCTTTCTTATTAAATGCATTTATTAATCAATCGATCCAAGATTTGGATTAACGCATTGTAAGCCGCCCTGAGTCTCCGGAGAAGGGCGGCATATAAATCGAACCAATAAATAAATTTATTTACGGTTTGAATTTCAAACATAATAAAAGACCAGATTGTACTTTACAGTACAATCACTGTAAAGGAATTTTTTAAAAATTGCAAGAAAATCTTCAAGCTTTTACGTAGCAGTAAACAGTGAATGAGGAACAGAGGACGGACGAGATGTAAAAAAAAAAATGATATTTTTGATTTTTTTAAAAAATGGCCATTTATTAAATGCATCGTATATCACGCTTACAGTTCGTTACTTGGTTGCAAGCGGGAAAATGGTGGTCTTGCAAGATCCTTTCTAGATTACAAAGCTGAGCTTTCCCTGATTAGGAAGAACTTGCCTGGGGGAAAACCAATCTCTGCGCTTATGGCACAGTGACCCAAATATTATTATTATTATTATTTATTAAATTTCTATACCGCCCTTCTCCAAAATAGGACTCAGAGCGGTGAACAGCCAAAGTAAAAAAAACAATACATACAAAATTTAAAAGCAGTTTAAAATAATTAAATATTTGGCCGAAAATTATGTCAGAACTCATCTGCTCTAGCCATACTTATTAACACAGGATGCTGTATCCGTTGACGGTGTAATTACTGTAACCTACACCTTATCCAGTATTACTGATCCGCATTAGTTGAGAGCCTCAGTTGTCTGAAATATGCTGAGCACCTGGGGATCATCTGTGTCTTTTGTGAGGACTGCAGGAAGAAAAAATGGGGGAAAGTGAAGGGAGGAAGAGAGGAAGGAAAAGGAGGGAAGGAAGGAGGAAGACCTTGATAAGGGAGGGAAGGGAAGGGAGGGAGGAAGGATGGGAGGGAGGGACAAAGGAAGGAAGGAGGAAAGGAAGAGGGAGGGAGGGAGGGAGGGAAAGGAAGGTCTTGATGAAGGAAGGTTTGGATGAAAGGAAAGAATGGAAAAAGGGAAAGGAGGGAGAGAAGGAGGGAAGGAGGAAGATCTTGATAAGGAAGGGAAGGGAGGGAGGGTGAGAGGGTGAGAGGAAGGGAAGCCATACACACCTGCATTAAGGATACAAGGTGACTGCATACCCATCATGCTATTCTCTTTTAAAAAGGAAGCAACATTAGGCGAAGTGCAAACAAGGAGTAAGCAAAAGAAATTAAAAAGGAAAGGAACAAAGAAGGGAAATAGAGCTAAGTTTTATACCAGCATCATTCATTCAACCACTCCATCCCTTTCTATCGTCCTTGTTTTCACCATTTCAGATCTTGCCCTTTGTTCTCCCCTCTTCTTTGTGAGGGTCTCAGTTCCATCGTCCCCTTCCTCTTGAGCATCCTAAGGCATCAGTTGGGACATTTGTGCTCAATGGCTGCTCCTACTAGAAACTGTTAGCCTTCTTTCCTCCGTGTCTTTCCTTCTCTCTTTCGTTCCCTCTTTCCTTCCTTCCCCCTTCCTTTTCTCTCTTTCCTTCTGTTTTCTCTTTTGTCTCCTTCCTTCCTTCCCTTCCTTCCTTCCTTCCCTTCCTATCTTCCCTTCCTTCATTTCCTTCCTTCCTTCCCCATTTTCCTTCCTTCCCCTATTTTCTTTCCTTCCTTCCCTCCCTCCCTCTTTTCTTCCTTCCTTTGTTCCTTCCTTCCTATCCTTCCTTCATTTCCTTCTTTCCTTCCTTCCCCTATTTTTTTTTTTAAATTTGATTTATATGCCGCCCTTCTCCGGAGATTCAGGGCGGCTTACAATGCGTTTCCCTTCCTTCCTTCCCTCCCTCCCTCCCTATTTTCTTCCTTCCTTCCTTCCTTCCTTCCTTCCCTCCCTCCCTTCCTATTTTCTTCCTTCCTTCCTTCCCTCCCTCCTTCCTTCCCCCTGACCTTCTCCCACCCACCCACCCTCCCTCATTCATTCATTCATTCGTTCATTCATTCGTTCATTCATTCTTGGTATTTCCACAATCCTTCCACAACCCTTCAGCCATTCAGTTGGCTGGGCAATTCTGGGAACTGAAGTCTACCCATCTTAACATTGCCACAGTTGAGAGACACTGCCTTCCATCATTCTGCCCCTCTCATTTTGCTATCAAAAGAAAAAAAACTTGCAAAGTGTCACTTATCCATGAACTGCTCCAAAATTCCATACATTCCTAAATTCTTTTACCTGCATCTGGAGAGTAACACATGCACTGAAAGTAAAAAACCAAATTAAATAAACCTCTAAACTAAGAAATCAGTGAAAAAACGAATACAGCTCTCCAGATAGACAAGACTATGGCGTACCAAGCTGCTGAATGTCATTTCTCCTTTTCCAGACTTTCCAAATCCTTAGCTACTATGATATATTGTCCTCTTTCTCCAAATCTAGTCCGATTTTACAAACTTGACACAGCTTTTCTCAATATTTTTCCTCTTGCAAAAGTCAGTCCTCAGCCTGGAATCTGCTGAGCCGATTTTCTTTTTCTTAACTTGCCTTTCGAAATTCTGGGAGTTGAAGTCCACAGATCAAGTTGTACACTTGGCATGTTATTGCAACTTGCAAGCGTGTTATTTTAGCTAGGAAGTCCATAATAAAAATGTCTTTTTAAAATGCTATCCTCAGCTACAGTTCTATGCCCTGTAGACACTTCAACGCTCTAGTTTTTTTTTTTAAAAAAACTGTATTTTTCTTTCTTTCTTAATTATCTTCGAAATGAATCTGCACGGTTAACGGTTTTTTTTCCGTTTAAGTCCCTACAGCATCCGTGATGAGAGGATTGTAATGAAAATTAGCTTGTATTCCTTTGATGCTCTGCAAACAATTAAGCGGCTATGGATAATTCATTAGCTACTTGATACCTAATTGATACTTAATGACCACGTTTCCTGATTGAGACTTAATCAAGCAACAATGGCAACAGGGAAATCAGCGATGGGAATAAGTTTCGTTCCAAGACCAACCTTACCAATAAAAATAATAAAACTGAACATCTGTAGCTCTGCTATTAAGATGTAGGCCGCCATTTTGATTTTTTTGACCTCCCACTGCAGGCCGACAACTATGTTAGCTGAACCTTAAAGGCGGGCAAAGTTTGCAAATCCCATATAGGTTCATCAAGATCTAAGAATGACAGATCTAACCAGCTGGATTTTAGACTTCAATAGTTTTAAAGAGATTTTCTCGCACTTGTTTTCTGACAAATTCTGAGCAATTCATCAATTCCAAGTCGATTCATTTTTTAAAAATTTATTTTTTAAAAAAATACAGCTCTGGGTCTTCAACATAGCTTTGTTTTTCTTTTCTGATATAAAAATAAAGGCTATGTTTTAAGTCATAACCACATGGCTGGCTGGGGCATTCTGGGAGTTGAAGTCCACATGTCTTAAAATTGCCAATGTTGGACATCCTGTTCTAAGCAGAAAGGGTTGTGCAAAGAATGAATTCATTAATGGCCTTTCATCAATAAATTATATTACTATAATTACTCAGCCTGTTTGTTTTCCCCAGGGCCAATCAGCAGAATATTCTAAGGTTAGGTTTCACCAAGGATGCTGAACTTGTACAAACTCCCTTTCTAGGTTGACACAATACGCAAAGTCCCACAAGACATTCTCAAGCGTGACACCAATGTGGTTTCACACGTGATTTGCAGCCATCAGATTTCTAACAAAGCTGATTTCACATTCATACAAACACAATTAGAGAATGATTATCAATCAATCAAGTGATGTGGACATTTATAGACTCCAACTCTCCAACTCTCTGTCCCAAGACAGGAGGTTTTTTTACACCATCTTGGACAAATAGTTGTCCAATCTTTTCTTGAAGACCTCCAGTGATGGAGCATCCACAACTTCTGAAGGCAAGCTGTTCCACTGGTTAATTGTTCTCACTGTTAGGAAATTTCGCAGATGACACAACAGTGATCGGTCTCATTCGAGACAACGATGAATCCACATACAGATGGGAGGTTGAACAACTAGCCTCATGGTGCGACCGGAACAATCTGGAACTGAACACACTCAAAACCGTAGAAATGGTGGTGGACTTTAGGAGAAACCCTTCCATACTGCCGCCTCTCACAATAGTAGACAACACAGTATCAACAGTAGAGACCTTCAAATTTCTAGGTTCTACCATATCGCAAGATCTAAAATGGACAGCTAAATGTCCATTTCATCAAAATGGACATTTTGATGAAATGTCCATTTTGTCATCAAAAATGTCATCAAAAAAGCACAACAAAGAATGTTCTTTCTGCACCAACTCAGAAAACTCAAATTGCCCAAGGAGCTGCTGATTCAGTTCTACAGAGGAATTATTGAGTCTATCATCTGCACCTCTATAATTGTCTGGTTTGGTTCTGCAACCCAACAAGACAGACACAGACTTCCGAGGATCATTAGATCCTTCAGAGGATAATTAGACCTGCAGAGGATAATACCAACCTGCCTTCCATGGAGGACCTGTATACTGCACAAGTCAAAAAGAGGGCTGTGAAAATATCTACAGACCCCTCACATCCTGGACATAAACTGTTTCAACTCTTACCCTCAAAACGACACTATAGAGCACTGCACACCAGAACAACTAGACACAAGGACAGTTTTTCCCCGAATGCCATCACTCTGCTAAACAACTAATTCCCTCAACACTTGATTGATTTACTAAGTCTGCACTACTATAATCTTCTCATCCTTCCCACCACCCATCTCCTCCCACTTATGACTGTATGACTGTAATTTTGTTGCTTGTATCCTTACGATTTATATTGATATTGTTTCCGGATTGATTATTTGTACCCTATGACTATCATTAAGTGTTGTACCTTCTGATTCTTAATGAACGTATCTTTTCTTTTATGTATACCGAGAGCGTATGCACCAAGACAAATTCCTTGTGTGTCCAATCACACTTGGCCAATAAAAAATTCTATTCTATTCTCCTTAGTTCTAGGTTGCTTCTCTCCTAGATAGGTTTTCATCCGTTGTTTCTTGCCTTGCCTTCTGGTGTTTTGGAAAATAGGTCAACCCCCACTTCCTCTCTGTGACAGCCCCTCAAGTATGACAGAATAATAGACTTGGAGGTCTTCTAGCCCAACCCCCTGCTCAAGCTGGAGACCCCACACCATTTGAATCAAGTGATTGTCCAACATCTTCTTAAAAACTTCCAGTGTTGGAGCATTCACAACTTCTGGAGGCAAGTAGTTCCACTGATTAATTGTTCTAATTGTCAGGGAATTTCTCCTTAGTTCTAAGTTGCTTCTCTCCTTGATTAGTTTCTACCCATTGCTTCTTGTTCGGCCTTCAGATGCTTTGGAGAACAGGTCGACCCCCTCTTCTTTGTGGTAGCCCCACAAATATTGAAAGACATCCTATCATGTCACACACACACGGTTCTTCTTTTCATTAAACTAGACGTACCCAATCTCAACAACCATTCTTTATAAGTTTCCAGCTCCCTGATCATTTTCGTTGCTCTTCTCTGCACTTTTCCTAGAGTCTCAACATCTTTTTTTTTATCGTCGTGACCCAAAATACCAGAAGATCTTGCTCCTAATCCTTCTCTTTGCTGGACTAGACATACCTAGTTCTCTAAGTCTTTCGTCGTATGATCCAGACTTATCTTTTCGCTGCCCTTCTCTGCACTCTTTCTAAGATTATCGTATTCCAGGGACCACAAAAACAACATCAACAGAAAAGCAGCCTTCGCAAAGAAACCCACAAACTCAGGAGACCACGTTTGCAAAAGGGGGTGCATTTATCCTTTTCTTCCTTACCTGGAGGCGAATACAAGGGAAACTTGATGGTTGGGGAACAGGTTGGCAAAAAAAAAAAAAAAATACAACGAAAAACCCCTGTTTCCTTTCTTCTTTCTTCGCGCTGTTTGCTGCCTCTTCTCTTCAGATAGGTAACTGCTTTTATGGTGTTTTGTGTCGTGCCAAATACCAGCCACCGGTTTCCTGTTTGTTCGTAGAAACGCCTGGGGTGAAATTTCCATGACACCCAAAGACTCGACATGAGCAACCTCTGGAATGAATTCAGAAGAGGCGAGCATAGGGCAAAGTGGCAGAAGGCTGAAAAAGACCGAATTCCCTCCCATCCACCCACCCCCCTTTTCTGTTTCCTATATAATTTCGATGATTCACACATTACAGGCTTTTCATTGTGATTCACCCCACGAACCGATCGTTCTCTGTTCAGCTAGCCCACCAGTTCTCCCCATCAGCGGTAGCTGAGTTTTTTTTTTTTTTAATTATTTATTTATTTTATTTCGTCAAGCATGCATTTTATGACAGATACAGGTGTAAACGTTATTATAAATACATGAAAAGGATACGAATAAAAGAAAACATTAGGACAGGGACGGAAGGTACACTGGTGCGCTTATGCACGCCCCTTACAGACCTCTTAGGAATGGGGTGAGGTCTACAGTAGACAGTCTAAAGTTAAAGTTTTGGGGGTTTGGGGGAAGAAACCACAGAGTCAGCTAGTGCATTCTAGGCATTGAAGACTGTTGCTGAAGTCGTATTTTCTGCAACCGAGTTTGGAGCGGTTTACCTTGAGTTTGCATCTATTGCAGTGATGGCTAACCTTTTTGCCATCGCGTGCCGGGGAGGAGGGGAATCGCGCGCATGTGTGCCCACACCCATAATTCTACGCGCCCTGCCCACATGTGACCGCCCCCCCCGTTCCCCCCTGCTCCTGGCACACGATGGCACATTGGGCCCAGTAGGCCTGTTTTTCTCTCTCGCCAGGCTCCAGAGACTTTCTAGGAGCTTGGGGAGGGCGAAAATTGCCTTCCCCACCCCCCCTGGAGGCCCCCCGGAGGCTGGAAACGGTCCATTTGCCAACTTCCGGTAGGACTGGAAGTCCCGTTTTTTTTGCTCTCCTCAGGCTCCAGAGCCTTTCTAGGAGCCTGGGGAGGGCAAAAATGGCCTTCTTCACCTCCCCGGAGGCCCTCCAGAGGCCGGAAATGGCCCATTTGCCAACTTCCAGTGGGCCCAGAAGGCCCAAAAATCAGCTGGCCGGCAAGCACATACACGCCAGAGCTGAGCTCACATGCCCACCAATATGGCTATGCGTGCCATAGGTTCTCCATCACAGTTCTAGTATTCTAGTAGATGCCTTTGATCCAGAAACGTCTTCCATTGGCTTCTACAATTTCTCTACATCTTCCAAGCTTAGTCAACATTTCTCAGCGGTTTACTATTCAAATACTAACCCAGTCTCTCCCGGTTAGAAACTCCCAAGGTCAGCGCAAACGTAGGAAGGTGGAGCCCCTTGACCAGAAAGGAGAATTTTCCATTGCTCAGAGCTGCAGTTGTGCAGTGATTCAGCGAACCGACAAAAAAATGAGATGCATCTTTCCTTTCAGTGGCTGTAGGAAAAATTTTAGCGACTGCCTGTAAGATCTGGAGGGTGTGTAAATAAGACCGATGGGTTGGTGGTTGTGCCACATTAGTGAAACTATTGGGAATCTTCTGCTTTGTCTTAACAGGGTTTGGGGATTCCCCCCCCCCCCTTTGTTTGAAATTGTGTTAATTTCATTTTTAGGGATGATTCTTTTTGCAATTCCTGCCTCTGATGGGATAAGAACTGGACAGTCAATTTTTTTTTGAAAACTGTCCAAAAAAACCTTTGATACTTTCGATATCCAGATATTGAATATATGTGGGGTTTTGTTTTTTTTTACTCTTAAAGACTTTAAATGTCAAAGGGACACCACACATCCTTGTCTTAGTCCCCGCTCAGTATTGAAGTATTTATTTCTATTTATTCTTAAAAATACTGGATTTCAATTGCGTACTGCTCAGCTCATACTCAGCCAGCAGCTTTCAACTCTGTAATTCTATAATTCTGAATGATAGAATGATAGAATTCTATGGAATTCTGTGATTCCATAATTCTATCCTATTCATTTTATCAAATCTCTCTTTCCTTCCTTCCTTCCTTCCTTCCTTCCTTCCTTCCTTCCTTCCTTTCTTTCTTTCCCTTCCTTCCCTCCCTCCCTCCATATCAAAATCATATTTCTCCCTCCCTCCCTCCTTGCTTCTTCCTCTTCCCACCCTCCCTCCCTCTATCTTCTCATCTTCCATCTTTCCCCTTCCTCACTCCCTCACTCCCTCCTTTCCTCTATCTTCTCATCTTCCATCTTTCTCTGTCCACTCTTCCTTCCTCCCTTTTTCCTTCTTCCATATGAACATCATATTCCTCGCTCCCTCCATGCTTCTTCTTCCTCCTTCCCTCCCTTCCTCTATCTTCTCCTTCCATCTTTCCCCTTCCTTCCTTCCCTCCTTCCTTCCCTCCTTCCTTTTTTCCTTCCCTCCCTTCTTCCTTTCTTCCCTCCTTCCCTCCTTCCTTCCCTCTCTCCTTCCTTCCTTCCCTCAGTCCCTCCTTCCTTCCCACCTTCCTTCTTTCCTTCCCACCTTCCTTCCTTCCTTCCGTCCTTCCTTCCATCCTTCCTTCCTTCCCTCCATCCTTCCTTCCCTCCCCCCTCCTTCCCTCCCTCCTTCCTTCTCTCTTCCCTCCCTCCTTCCTTCCCTCCTTCCTTTTTTCCTTCCCTCCCTTCTTCCTTTCTTCCCTCCTTCCCTCCTTCCTTCCCTCTCTCCTTCCTTCCTTCCCTCTCTCCTTCCTTCCTTCCCTCAGTCCCTCCTTCCTTCCCACCTTCCTTCTTTCCTTCCCACCTTCCTTCCCTCCTTCCCTCCTTCCCTCCTTCCTTCCTTCCCTCCTTCCTTCCTTCCCTCCATCCTTCCTTCCCTCCCCCCTCCTTCCCTCCCTCTTTCCTTCCTTCCTTCTCCCTTCCCTCCCTCCTTCCTTCCCTCCTTCCTTTTTTCCTTCCCTCCTTCTTTCCTTCCTTCCCTCCCCCTCCCTCCCTCCTTCCTTCCCCTTCCTTCCTTCCTTCCTTCCTTCCTTCCCTCCCACCTTCCTTCCTTCCTTCCTTCCTTCCTTCCTTCCTTCCTTCCTTCCTTCCTTCTTCATTGCCTGTCTTAGGAAAGGTTTCATTACACTTAGCTCTGTGTATATGTGTACCTTGGTCCATTTTTACAACTACATAAAGAAGTGCCTGGAGTTTTCCAGGTAGCATTTTGGGCGCTGATTTGACCTGTACCAAAGTCCCCCAACTGGTTTCATCCCTAAGGCAGGACTGGAACTCCTGACTCTTAGTCCAGCATCTTAACCACTGGACTATATTGATTCTCACCTGGAACTGGACCTGTGTTAAAATAGAGCATTCCCTCTTTTGATACCAGGGTAGCTTCACAATGCATCAAATCTGTTCAGCTTCAGTTCTTTTTTTCTTGGAGGGAACTCCAAGAAAGTTAAAGGAGAAGAAGGAGAAAATGAAGGAGAAAGAGTAGGAGAAAATGAAGGAGAAGGAAGAGAAGGAGAAGCTAGACAGAAGGAGGAGGTGAAGGAGAAGGAGAAAAAGAAGGAGGAGGGAAAGGAGAAGGAGAAGGAAAAGGAGAAAGAGAAAATGAAGGAGAAGGAGAAGCTATACAGAAGGAGGAGATGAAGATGACAGAGTCGATGAAGGCGAAAAAGAAGGAGAAGGGGAAAATGAAGGAGAAAAAGAAGGAGAAGGAAAAGGAGAAGGAAAATGTGAAAGAGAAGGAGAAAATGAAGGAGGAAAAGGAGGAGGAAACGGAGAAGGAGAAGGAGAAGGAAGAGAAGGAGAAGCTAGACAGAAGGAGGAGGTGAAGGAGAAGGAGAAAAAGAAGGAGGAGGGAAAGGAGAAGGAGAAGGAGAAGGAGAAAGAGAAAGAGAAAATGAAGGAGAAGGAGAAGCCATACAGAAGGAGGAGATGAAGATGAAGGAGAAGATGAAGGCAAAAAAGAAGGAGAAGGAGAAAATGAAAGAGAAAAAGAAGGAGAAGGAGAAGGAAAATGTGAAAGAGAAGGAGAAAATGAAGGAGGAAAAGGAGGAGGAAACGGAGAAGGAGAAGGAGAAGGAAGAGAAGGAGAAGCTAGACAGAAGGAGGAGGTGAAGGAGAAGGAGAAAATGAAGGAGAAAAAGAAGGAAAGGGAGAAGGAAAATGTGAAGGAGAAGGAGAAGGAGAAGAAGGAGAAGGAGAAAATGAAGGAGGAGGAGAAGGAGAAGGAGAAGAGAAGGATATAACTGCAGCTACATTTTCCACACTTTCTTTCTGTGCAACTAGCTGATTAAGGAATTTTAAATAAAAACATTACAAATCCGATAATTATTTTAACAAATGATAGTAGCAGGACTTTGGGCAGGAACCACAAACGGTCAGTTCTTATCATCACGGATCTGTGCTACACAGGAAGTAAAAGAATATTCTGATGGCCACAGGACAGCCAGCTTTCGGTAAACAGTAAACATTTCCTGTGGCCACACCTTGGACCATTTACAAATTTGCCATGTAAAACAACACCCATCATAACATCATTCCTTTGCAATCCACTTTATAAAGCCTTGGTAAGGCCACGCTTGGAATCCTGCATCCAGTTTTGGTCGCCACGATGTAAAAAAGATGTGGAGATTCTAGAAAGAGTGCAGAGAAGAGCAACAAAGAAGATTAGGGGACTCGTCAGAGGCTTTTAAAAGAAAAAAAAGCCTCTGCTGATCAGGCAACTCAGCTGGGATCGTCAGAGCCTTTTGAAAGCATTTTTTTTACAACCTCTTCACCGAAGAGGTTGTAGAAAAAATGGTTTTAAAAGTTAAAAAAAAAAAATTGGCCATGCCCACCCAGTCACATTACCCCCACCACCAAGCCACGCCCACAGAACCGGTACTAACAAATTTTAGATTTCACCACTGCCCCCAACTGTGGGATCTTCGAATCTGTAAGTCATAACTTGGAACGGTTGCTATGCGATCGGTCGTAAGTCAAGGACTAGCCAAATCAGGTTTTAGTTAAAAAGGCAGACGTTTCCATGAGATTTGCTCTCTTCATCAGGTGCACCGTCTCTAGACAGAGTCTTGATTCTAGAAAGTGATAATCGTGCTTTAAAAACGAATGTATCACAGAATTGAAAGGTGAACCCAGCCGATACCAACAAAAAAAAAAAAAAAAAATCCCAGCGAGAGTTTTGAAAAAGAAAGGGAGGTTTTAAATAGACCAAGTGGAGAATTTGAGTCACTGCCACAGAGTTCACGTTAAAACAGACATTGAAAGGGAGTTTCTTTTAAAATATTGAATGTTTAAAACTTTTACCGTTTTTCATTCAGATTTTAAATTTAATTTTAAAATGTAATTTAATTTAATTTTGAGTTCACATTTTTAACACTTGGCCTGGCCTAACTTTCTCCCTCTTTTTAAATAATTTTTTAAATATTTTTAATATTCAAAGTTTAAATTTGTTTTAAATTGATTGGGGTTTTTAATCTGTCTGGGCCAAACTATTTAATTCGATTTTATTTCTGCTTTTTAAATTTTGTATGTATGTATTTTATTGTTGGCTGTTCACCGCCCTGAGTCCTTCGGGAGTAGGGCGGTATATAAATCAAATAAAAGTAAAGTAAAGTAACACTTCTTTAAAAGTTCTGCTGTGCCTGTTTTCAAAAAAAGAGGCTTAGTTAGGACTTCCCTGCTCTAAAATGGTGGCTAAAACCCTCACTGGATGATTGTCTGTGGAGATTCTCAGCCATCCAGATCTTGGTAATAATAATAATAATAATAATAATAATAATAATAATAATAATAATAATAATAATAATAATAATAATAATAATAATTTTATTTCTATACCGCCCTTCTCCCGAAGGACTCAGGGCGGTGTACAGCCTATTTAAAAACAGAATAGACATCGAATTAAAATAATTAAAAAATATTAAATAATTGGCTTAATTTAAAACCCCAAAAATTTAAAACATCCAATTAAAAATTATGTTGCTAACCCAGCCTGGTGGAACAATAGGGTCTTGAGTGCGCAGCGAAATACCCGGAGGTCAGAAATCTTACGAATTTCCGGGGGCAGTTCATTCCACAGGGCTGGGGCTCCCACAGAGAAGGCCCTCCCCCTGGGTGTCGCCAGCCGACATGACTTGGCCGATGGCACCCTGAGGAGACCCTCTCTGTGGGAGCGGACTGGCCTGTGGGAGGCTATTGGTGGCAGAAGACGGTCTCGAAGGTACCCGGGTCCTATGCCATGGAGCGCTTTAAAGGTGGTGACCAACACCTTGAATCGCACCCGGAAGACCACTGGGAGCCAGTGCAGCTCGCGCAGGAGGGGTGTCACGTGGGCGCAACGGGTTGCACCCATAACCACCCGCGCGGCCGCATTCTGGACCAGTTGGAGCCTCCGAGTGCTCTTCAAGGGGAGCCCCATGTAGAGAGCATTGCAATAGTCCAACCGGGAGGTGACAAGGGCGTGAGTGACTGTGCGCAGGGCGTCCCGATCCAGAAAGGGCTGCAACTGGCGAATCAGGCGGACCTGATAAAAGGCCCCCCTGGCCACGGCCGTCATATGTTCTTCTAAAGACAGCCGTGCATCCAGGAGGACATCCAGATTGCGAGCCCTCTCTGTGGGGGGCAAAGATTCACCCCCAATAGTCAGCGATGGCACCTGCTGACTATATCGGGACGCCGGGAGCCACAGCCACTCGGTCTTGGAAGGGTTGAGTCTGAGCCTGTTCCTCCCCATCCAGACCCGCACAGCCTCCAGGCAGCGAGACATCACATCAAGGGCATCGTTGGGGTGGTCTGGGGTGGAGATGTACAGCTGAGTGTCGTCAGCGTACAGGTGACACTTCACCCCAAAACCACGGATGATCTCACCCAGCGGCTTCACATAAATGTTGAACAGGAGGGGCGAGAGGACCGACCCTTGCGGCACTCCCCATGCGAGATGCCTCGAGGTCGACCTCTGTCCCCCTGCCAACACAAACTGCAAGCGGTCGGAGAGGAAGGAGGAGAACCACCGCAGAACGGTGCCCCCTATTCCTAACCCCCTCAACCGCCGCAGCATGATACCATGGTCGATGGTATCAAAAGCCGCTGAGAGATCTAATAGGACTAGGACAGAGGAACAACCCCTGTCCTGAGCCCTCCAGAGATCATCCACCAACGCGACCAATGCCGTTTCTGTGCTGTGCCCCTGCCTGAAGCCCGACTGGCACGGGTCCAGATAGATAGGTTGTCCCAAAGGTGCTTTTTCAAAGGGCAAGTGGACTTCCTTGGTTTTCCCCTGAAGACATTTCGCTTCTCATCTAGGAAGCTTCTTCAGTTCTGACTGAATGGTGGAGGGTGGAAGGATTTACTGTATATTCCTTGAAGTCCTCTGGTCATTAGTACTCTCTCTGAGACTCGCTGAGGCCACTTGGAGGTTTATCTGTGCCCTCAAGTTCACCTGAATAGTGCAAATGTGTGTGGAGCCTTCCTGGGACTGCTGAAACCCCCCAAGTGGCCTCAACGACTCTCAGAGAGAGTACTAACGACCAGAGGACTGCAAGGAATATACAGTAAATCCTTCCACAGATCAGATAACAGATCAGATCAGATAACAACAAGCAACAGAATGGAAAGGAATGGAATGGAATGGAATGGAATGGAACGGAACGGAACGGAACGGAACGGAACGGAACGGAACGGAACGGAACGGAACAGAACAGAACAGAACAGAACAGAATAGAAGAACAGAGTTGGAAGGGACCTTGGAGGTCTTCTAGTCCAACCCCCTGCCTAGGCAGGAAACCCTACACCACTTCAGACAAATGGTTATCCAACATCCTCTTAAAAACTTCCAGTATTGGAGCATTCACAACTTCTAGAGGCAAGTAGTTCCACTGATTAATTGTTCTCACTGTCAGGAAATTTCTCCTTAGTTCTAAATTGCTTCTCTCCTTGATTAGTTTCCACCCGTTGCTTCTTGTCCTGCCCTCAGGTGCTTTGGAGAATAGCTGGACTCCCTCTTCTTTGGCGCAGCCCCTGAGATATTGGAAGACTGCTATCATGTCTCCCCTAGTCCTTCTCTTCATTAAACTAGACATATCCAGTTCCTGCAACCGTTCTTCATATGTTTTAGCCTCCAGTTCCCTCATCATCTGTATTGCTCTTCCCTGCACTCTTTCTAGAGTCTCCACATCTTTTTTACATCGTGGCGACCAAAACTGAATGCAATATTCCAAGTGTGGCCTTACCAAGGCATTATAAAGTGATACTAATACTTCACCTGATCTTGATTCTATCCGTTTGTTTATGCAGCCAAGAACTGTGTTGGCTTTTCTGGCAGCTGCTGCACACGGCTGGCTCAGATTTAAATGGTTGTCCACAAGGACTCCAAGATCCCTCTCACAGTTACTCCTATTGAGCAAGGTACCACATCTACTGTACCTGAGCATTTTGTATTTCTTCCCTAAATATAAATCCTTCCATTCTCCATTCTCCACCCTTTCACCCCCCTCTCGCTATCTATCTATCTATCTATCTATCTATCATCTATCTATCTATCTATCTATCTATCTATCTATCTATCTATCTATCATCTATCTATAATCTATCTATCTATCTATCTATCATCTATCTATCTATAATCTATCTATCTATCTATCATCTATCTATCTATCATCTATAAATCTATCTATCTACCTATCTATCATCTATCTATCTATGATCTATCTATCTATCTATCTATCTACCATCTATCTAGCTATAATCTATCTATCTATCTATCTATCTATCTATCTATCTATCTATCATCTATCTATCTATAATCTATCTATCTATCTATCTATCATCTATCTATCTATCATCTATCTATCTATCATCTATCTATATCTATCTATCATCTATCTATCTATAATCTATCTATCTATCTATCTATCTATCTATCTATCTATCTATCATCTATCTATCTGCTATCCAGCTATCTATCTATCTATCTATCTATCTATCATCTATCTATCTATCATCTATCTATCTATAATCTATCTATCGATCTATCTATCATCTATCTATAATCTATCTATCTATCTATCTATCTATCTATTTATCTATCTATCTATCATCTATCTATCATCTATCTATCTATCATCTATCTATTTATCATCTATCTATCTATCTATCTATCTATCTATCTATCTATCATCTATCTATCTGCTATCATGTATCATCATCTATCATCTCTCTATATCTACCTATGTATGTCTATCTATATTTACTATCTATCTACTGTATATCTATCTATCTATCTATCTATTTATCTATCTATCTATCATCTATCTATCTATCTATCTATCTATCTATCTATCTATCTATCTATCATCTATCTATCTTCTATCATGTATCATCATCTATCATCTCTCTATATCTACCTATGTATGTCTATCTATATTTACTATCTATCTACTGTATATCTATCATCTATCTATCATCTATCCGTCCATTTATATCTACTATCATCTATTTATAGCAGAATATGTCAGAGGAAAGAAAATGGGGAGGAAATATATAGAAACTTTCTGGTGCCTCCCATATAGGTCAAGGGTGTGTGTTTGGGGGGCTCATGAGTGTGGGATAGCAGTTGGAAACCCACATTCATTTACTCACTGAGCTGTGAAACTCAGGGGTCAACATTCAGTCACACCGAAAGCAAACAAAAGAAAATGGTACTTTGTGGTTCAGCTTCTTGTGTCAGGCAGTGCATCCTGTTAAGGCAAAATGTTGCTTGGTGGTTTCACGATTCTACAACTGTGGAGAGTGGCTCCCACTTCTGTATGGTTCTTGTGAACTGGTAGCAAAAGCAATGGGAGGCTCCGCCCACCCGCCCGGACATCATAATTTACAATCTGCACATGCGCAGAAGCAAGTGCGCTCCCATTGCGAACTGGTAGTAAAGGTAAGTAGAACCCAACCCTGCTCTACAAGGTTCAACCTTGACAATTTAAAGATGTGTGGATTTATACTGAATCTCCCAGAATCCCCCAGCTATCATAGTGGACTTCAATTCCCAGAATCTCCTAGCTATCATAGTGGACTTCAATTCCCAGAATCCCCCAGCTATCATAGTGGACTTCAATTCCCAGAATCCCCCAGCTATCATAGTGGACTTCAATTCCCAGAATCCCCCAGCTATCATAGTGGACTTCAATTCCCAGAATCTCCTAGCTATCATAATGGACTTCAATTCCCAGAATCTCCTAGCTATCATAATGGACTTCAATTCCCAGAATCTCCTAGCTATCATAGTGGACTTCAATTCCCAGAATCCCCCAGTTATCATAATGGACTTCAATTCCCAGAATCTCCTAGCTATCATAATGGACTTCAATTCCCAGAATCCCCCAGCTATCATAGTGGACTTCAATTCCCGGAATCTCCCAGCTATCATAGTGGACTTCAATTCCCGGAATCCCCCAGCTATCATAGTGGACTTCAATTCCCAGAATCCCCCAGGTATCATAGTGGACTTCAATTCCCGGAATCTCCCAGCTATCATAGTGGACTTCAATTCCCGGAATCCCCCAACTATCATAGTGGACTTCAATTCCCAGAATCCCCCAGCTATCATAGTGGACTTCAATTCCCGGAATCTCCCAGCTATCATAGTGGACTTCAATTCCCAGAATCCCCCAGTTATCATAGTGGACTTCAATTCCCAGAATCTCCTAGCTATCATAATGGACTTCAATTCCCAGAATCCCCCAGCTATCATAGTGGACTTCAATTCCCAGAATCTCCCAGCTATCATAGTGGACTTCAATTCCCAGAATCTCCTAGCTATCATAATGGACTTCAATTCCCAGAATCCCCCAGTTATCATAATGGACTTCAATTCCCAGAATCTCCTAGCTATCATAGTGGACTTCAATTCCCAGAATCCCCCAGCTATCATAGTGGACTTCAATTCCCGGAATCTCCCAGCTATCATAGTGGACTTCAATTCCCGGAATCCCCCAGCTATCATAGTGGACTTCAATTCCCGGAATCCCCCAGTTATCATAGTGGACTTCAATTCCCGGAATCCCCCAGCTATCATAGTGGACTTCAATTCCCAGAATCCCCCAGCTATCATAGTGGACTTCAATTCCCAGAATCTCCTAGCTATCATAGTAGACTTCAATTCCCAGAATCCCCCAGCTATCATAGTGGACTTCAATTCCCAGAATCCCCCAGCTATCATAGTGGACTTCAATTCCCAGAATCTCCTAGCTATCATAGTGGACTTCAATTCCCAGAATCCCCCAGCTATCATAGTGGACTTCAATTCCCAGAATCCCCCAGCTATCATAGTGGACTTCAATTCCCAGAATCCCCCAGCTATCATAGTGGACTTCAATTCCCAGAATCCCCCAGCTATCATAGTGGACTTCAATTCCCAGAATCTCCCAGCTAGCATAGTGGACTTCAATTCCCAGAATCTCCCAGCTAGCATTAGTGGACTTCAATTCCCAGAATCCCCCAGCTATCATAGTGGACTTCAATTCCCAGAATCCCCCAGCTAGCATACTGGACTTCAATTCCCAGAATCTCCCAGCTAGCATACTGGACTTCAATTCCCAGAATCTCCCAGCTAGCATAGTGGACTTCAATTCCCAGAATCCCCCAGCTTCCAGAATGCCCCAGACTTCCAGCCTCCCCCTCTTTTCTGCTGTGCTTAACATTGTCTGAATAACCCTCCTTGCTTAAGCGAAACGCCTTTCCGTCCAAGCCACCCTCCACCTACGCCAAATATCTTTCGGGGTGCTTTTTTTAAAGTTTTTCCATTCTGGAGGTTTTGCTTTTCAGCTGATCGTGGGTTTGTGTGTTTTTTTTTTTTTTTGGTCTCTCTTTCTCTTTTGAAGCTCAAAGTGAGAGAGGTGAGATTGGTATCTCAGCTTTGCTTGAATTCTCTCAGCGACTGGGTTTTTCTGGTCACTGGTTAAGAGGAAAGGCAAGGCGAGATTCGAACAGGGCGTCGTTCACTGCTATGGCCAGCAGCCGCCCACACACTTTTTCCATTGCAACCGTCAATGGCACCGAGCTGCGTTTAAAAGTCAAAAGAAAGCAAGGCATGTCGACGGGGTGAAACCAGGCTTAGTAGCAGGAACTGGGAGAGGGATCTTGGAGTCTTAGTGGACAACCAATTAAATAGGAGCCAATACTGAGCCTTGGTAGTACAGTGGTCTAAGGCACCCTGTTATTAAGTTGGTTATTAAGACCAGCTGCCTGCAATTACTGCAGGTTCGAATCTCGCCAGGCTCAAGGTTGACTCAGCCTTCCATCCTTTCTAAGGTAGGTTAAATGAGGACCCAGTTTGTGGGGGCAATAAGCTGACTTTGTATAAATATACAAAAGGATGAAGGCTATTGCTTAACGCATTGTAAGCCGCCCTGAGTCTCCAGAGAAGGGCGGCATATAAATCAAATTAAAATAAAATAAAATAAATAATAATAGCCTGTTATTAACATTCAGCTGCCTGCAATTATTGCAAGTTCGAATCTCGCCAGGCTCAAGGTTAACTCAGCCTTCCATCCTTTCTAAGGTGGGTAAATTGAGGACCCAGTTTGTGGGGGCAATAAGCTGACTTTGTATAAATATACAAAAGTATGAAGGCTATTGCTTAGTGCATTGTACGCCGCCCTGAGACTCCAGAGAAGGGCAGCATATAAATCAAATTTAAAAACAACAACTGTGCAGCAGCTGCCAAAAAAAGCTAATGCAGTCCTAAATTGCATTAACAGAGGGATTCAGTCAAGATCAAGGGAGGTACTAATACTATAAAGCCTTAGTAAGACCACACCTAGAGTACTGCATCCAGTTTTGGTCACCACACTATAAAAAAGATGTTGAGACTCTAGAAAGAGTGCAGAGAAGAGCAACCTGGATGATGAGGGGACTGGAGGCTAAAACATACGATGAACGGTTGCAGGAACTGGGCCTGGCTAGTCTAGTGAAGAGAAGGACCAGGGGAGACAGGAGAGCATCTTCCAATATTGGAGGGGCTGCCCCAGAGAGGAGGAAGGGGGTCAAGCTATTTTCCAAGGCACCTGAAGGCCAGACAAGGAAGAATGGATGGAAACTGAACAACGAGAGATTCAACCTGGAAATAAGGAGAAATTTTCTGACAGTGAGAACAATCCACCGATGGAACAGAAGTTGCCTTTGGAAGTTATGGGAGCTTCATCACTGGAAGCTTTCAAGAAGAGACTGGACTGCCATCGGTCAGAAATGGTGTAGGGTCTCCTGCTTGGTCAGGGGGTTAGACTAGATGACCTACAAGGTCCCTTCCAACTCTGTTCATCTGACTCTATTTAAGATGATCAAAGTATGTCTGGATGCTAAAACATAGGATGAACGGTTGCAGGAACTGGGCATGGCTAGTCTAGTGAAGAGAAGGACCAGGGGAGACAGGAGAGCATCTTCCAATATTGGAGGGGCTGCCACAGAGAGGAGGAAGGGGGTCAAGCTATTTTCCAAGGCACCTGAAGGCCAGACAAGGAAGAATGGATGGAAACTGAACAAGGAGAGATTCAACCTGGAAATAAGGAGAAATTTTCTGACAGTGAGAACAATCCACCGATGGAACAGAAGTTGCCTTCAGAAGTTGTAGGAGCTTCATCACTGGAGGCTTTTAAGAAGAAGACTGGATTGCCATCTGTCAGAAATGGTGTAAAGATGCAGTGATGGCTAACCTTTTTGCCATTGCGTGCCAAAAGTGGGGGGGGGGGAGCAAGGGGGGGGGCTCGTGCGTGCGGGCGCCCACACCCATAATTCAATGCCCCCGGCGCCCCACCCCCCATGCATGCACATGTGACCCCCCCCACGCTCCCCCTGCCTTTGGCACGTGACAGCAAAAAGGTTACCGATGAGCCTGGTAGGCCTGTTTCTTGCCTTCCCCAGGCTCCAGCAGCTTTCCTGGAGCCTAGGGAGGGCAAAAACGGCCTTCCCCACCACACTGGAGGCCCTCCGCAGGCCGAAAACGGCCTGTTTCCCAACTTCCGGTGGATCCAGAAGGCCCAAAAATCAGTTAGCTGGTGTACACATGCATGCTGGAGCTGACCGTGTCCATGAATATGGCTCTGCGTGGCACCTGTGGCACGCGTGCCATAGGTTTGCCATCATGGACCTACAGGGTCCCTTCCAACTCGGTTAATCTGTATCTGTATCTGAGCCCTTCAATTTACATCAGGCATGGCTGTACAGGTAGTCCTCGATTTACGACCGCAACTGAGCCCAACATTTTTGTCGCTAAGCGAGACACACGATAAGTGAACGTTGCCCTATTTTTGACCACCTTTCTTGCTGAAGTGGTTAAGTGAATCGCTGCAAAAGTACTTAAATCAGTAGCCCGGTTGTTAAGTGAATCCGGCTTCCCCGTGGACTTTGCTTGTCAGAAGGTCGCAAAAAAGAAGATCACGTGACCCGGGGACATGGCGACCGTCAAAAATATGAGTCAGCTGCCAAGTTTTGAATTTGGATCACCTGACCACAGGGATGCTGCAACGGTCTTAAGTGTGAAAAATGGTCATAAGTCACTTTTTTCAGCGCAGGTGAAACTTTGAACGGTCACTAAACGACCCGTTGTAAGTCGAGGACTGCCTGCAAGATGCAGATTTTTAAAAGAGCTTTGATCTATGATCTTGTACCCAAATTAATTTTTTTTCTCCTTTGACCCTGGCCCGGATGTCCCGCAAATATGGGCACCGTTGGAAACGGTGGCCGAACGTCCGGATTTCGATCACGTGACCATGGGGATATTGCAATGATAGTAAGTGTAAAAAAAACGGTCATAGGTCACAATTTTCAGCACCACTAAAACGGTCACTAAATGAATGGCTGTAAGCCGAAGTCTCCCGATGTGTTTGTTCATTTATTGCTGGCAGCCAGTGGTGGGATTGAAATAATTCAAATAATTTGCCCTAATAACCGGCTGGGTGGGCATGGCCAGGGTGGGTGTGGCCCGGGGTGTGTGACAGGCAGCACTCGGCCTCCTGCACCCTCCTGGGAGCAAAAACGGGCCATCGGGGGGACGTGCCGCCCCTCACCACCACTTTGGGCCTAGTAGGCCTTCCTGCAACCTCCTAGGAGTGAAAATGGGCCACAAGGGGGCCGCGTAGCATTTTGGGCCTAGTAGGCCTCCCTGCACTTACCTGGGAGTCAAAATGGGGTGCGTGGGGACTTCTGGAAGGGGAGGGGAGGGGCCAGCCAGCAATTTAACAACCGGTTCGGCCGAAGTGGTGCGAACCGGTTGAATCCCACCACTGCCGGCAGCAAACAAATCTTGACCCAGTCTGGTTTTGCAATTCTGAGTAACAAATGAAGACACACCAGAGTGAAATCCTCACAGTTTTGCCAAGGAAGTGGTGTGTGTGTGTGTGGTTTTTTTTTTTAATAAAATAAGTTATGTTAATTTTTTTTACAAAATTAAAATAAACTGCTTCTGGATTCAAAGACACTCGTGCATACTTTACAAAAACAAAACCAGAGCCAGGAGCCACTCTCTTACCCGGCCAAACCCCCCCCCCCCCTCCTTAAAAAATACTTTTTCAGCTTCCGAAGCAGGAGAAAATATTAACAGCTGCGTTGCCAAATATTCTTTTTTTTTTTGTACGCGTTTGGAGATTTATGAAGGAGGAGCGCATGAAGGCATGGGTCAAGATGCGGGTGCGGAATCTGACACTCCTTCGGAGAAGTTTCTAGACAAGAGACGCAGTCAGGAATCTAAGGTGTCTTCCTCATCGCTCCAATTCGGCGGGGCATCTGTGCCGAAGTAACGGTCTCCAAAATTTCCTAGAAAGCAGAAGGAGAGACAGTGAGATTCACATTTATTTACAGGCCGGTCCTCGACATACAATGGTTGGTTTAGTGACCGTTCAAAGGAACGACGGCCCTGAAAAAAGTTATGACTTAGGATCGTTTTCACACTCTATGACCATTGCAGCATCCCTGTTGGTCATGTGATTAAAATTGGCGACGGACTCATGTTTATGATGGATGCGCTATCCCAGGGTCACCTTTTGTGACCTTCTGACAAACAAAGTCATATATATACCGTATTTTTCAGAGTATAAGACGCACCTACCTTTTTTGGTGAGGAAAAGAAGAAAAAGAAATCTCCCTCTGCCTCTGCGCAATTTTGCCTCGTTGCAGCAAACAGCCTGCTTTACTTTCATTTTCGTTTTCAGCATAGCTTGATTAGCACAAGGAAAAAAAACCTGCTCCAGCAATTTATCCCTTTGCAGCAAGCAGCAGAGTCCTGCGCCAAACAGCTGAAAGCAAATCAGCTGGGAGTCAGGAGGCTGATTCAATCAACTTGTGTTAATTAGGTTGTGCTGAAGCTGAAAGGAGCTGTTTTTTTCTTGCTGTTTGCTGCAAGGAGGTAAACTGTTGAGAGGAAGAGGCCAAAGGGTGGGGGCCAGTGGGTGGGCGGGGCTACATTCAGTGTATAAGATGCACCTAAATTTTCACCCCCTTTTAGGGGGGAAAAAAAGGTGCGTCTTATACTCCTAAAAATACGGTATATTTCTTTTGAGAGCAGGCATCAGGATTTCATTTTAATGTGTGCCATTGTGTAGCAATAGCAATAGCACTTAGATTTATATACCACTTTACAGTGCTTTCCAGCCCTCTCTAAGTGGTTTACAGGGTCAGTCTCTTGCCCCCAACAATCTAGGTCCTCATTTTACCCACCTCGGAAGGATGGAAGGATGAGTCAACCCTGAGCCTGGTGAGATTTGAACTGCCAAATTGTAGGCAACCAGCAGTCAGTAGAAGTAGCCTGCAGTACTGCACTCTAACCACTGTGCCACCGCGGCCCATGTGTATACAGAAAAGTGACAATAAAGGTTATATTTTATCTTATTTTACCTTATTTTATCTCATCTCATCTCATCTCATCTTATCTTAAGCTTAAGCTTAACTTACCTATCTTATTTTATCATCGTATATCTTATGAAGTGCAGTGGCCTAGAGGTGGAGCTCTCGCCTCACAATCAGGAGGCTGTGAGTTTGATCCTAGGTAGAGGCAGATATTTCTCTCTTTGGGCACATCTGCTGAAAGAAACTCCACACTGGCAACAGGAAAGGTATCTGGCCAGTAAATACTCAGCTCCATTCAGTTGCCCAGACTTCACCCCGCAAGGAATCATGGAGTTGTTAAAAGAGGATGATGATGATTTTATCTTATCGTCTTGCTTTACTTTATCATCTTATTGTACCTCACCTCACCTCACCTCACCCTATCCTATCCTATCCTATCCTATCCTATCCTATCCTATCCTATCCTATCCTATCCTATCCTATCCTATCCTATCCTATCCTATCCTATCCTATCCTATCCTATCCTGCAATGGGCGTTAAGTGTGAATAATAGTCATAAGTCACTTTTCTCAGCGCTATTGTCACTTCAAACGGTCACTAAATGAACTGTTGTAACTCGAGGACTATCTGTATTTTCCCCGCCTTCTGACCAGCCTTTTCCCCTAAATCCGCCCAATGCGTTCGTGTCTTATGGCCACATCCTTATTTTACATCCCTGATGGAACCACTTACCAATACCAGGGATGATGCGAAAAAGGTCATTCACTTTCTTGTCCACAGCAGTTGTGATGATTTTGACTTGCGGGAAGGCGTAGGCGACGGAGTGGACGCCCATCTCGGCCATCAACAAGGAGAGAAGAAAAATCTTATCCTCCAGAACGTCGTGATCCTAAAGGAAACAAAGGGATTTCAGCCTCTCTTTCACTCCTAGCTTTACTTTCCGGTTTATGCAGGTAGCAATAGCACTTAAGACTTATGAGTGGTGCGGTGGCCTAGAGGCGGAGTTCTCGCCTCACAATCAGGAGGCTGTGAGTTCGATCCTAGGTTAGAGGCAGATATTTCTCTCTCGGGGCACAATATCTGTGGAACAAAACTCCGCATTGGCGACAGGAAAGGCATACGGCCAGGAAACACTCAGCTCCATTCAGTTGCCCAGACTGAAGGTATTATGGGGTCGTTAAAAGAGGATGAATCGCACTTAAGACAGAGATGGGATTCACATACTGTAGCAACCGGTTCGCCCAGCACCGGAAATGTGAGCACATGTGTTTGCGCATAGGTGCAACGACACAAGACACGGCAATTCGCTTGCACATGCCATCTGCACATGCATGCAACATCAAACATCACGGCAATTCACTCGCACATGTCATCCGCACATGCGTGCGGCATCAAAAATACAGCAATATAGGATGGGATTGTGCCCAGGTCGCTACTACCGGTTCCCCCGAACCGGTCTGAACCGGTTGAATACCACCTCTGATTTAAGATTTACATACCGCTTCACAATGCTTTTACAGCCCTCTCTAAGCAGTTTACAGAGTCAGCCATCTTGCCCCCAACAATCTGGGTCCTCATTTTACCAACCTCGGAAGGATAGAAGGCTGAGTCAATCTTGAGCCGGTCAGGATTGAACTGCCAAACTGCTGGCAGCCAGCAGTCAGCAGAAGTAGCTTGCAGTGCTGCATTCTAACCACTGCGCCTCTACTCTACTCTACTCTACTCTACTCTCTACTCTAGTCTGCAGTGATTCACTTAACAACTGTAGCCAGAAAGGTGGAAAAATGGGGCAAAAATTCACTTAACAAATGTCTCACTTAACAACAACGGAAAATTTTGTCTCAATGGTGGTGGTAAGTCGAGGTCTACCTGTACCTTTGAATCCAAGTCATAAGTAGCCCCCAGGTAAGTCCGTTGTAACTTTGAACTGCCGCTAACCAACCCGTTGTAAGTGGAGGACCACGTAGATTCTCACTTTCCTTACCAGCAACACCCTCACGGCCATCATTGCCGCTGCCCCCGTGGAGACGGTGCAGTCCATCAAAATCACGTGGTCTTCACTGATGTCCTTTGGGAGTCTCAGGTAGTGTAGCTGGAAGGGAAGAGAAAGACATCAGGGTGCAAGCAAGGAGCGGATGAGATATTTATTTATGTATTTATTTACCGTATTTTTCGGAGTATAAGACGCACTTCCCCCCCCCAAAGAGGGTGAAAATTTGGGTGCGTCTTATACATCGAATGTAGCCCCGCCCACCACCCTTTGGTCTCTGCCTCCCAGCAATTTACCTCCTTGCAGCAAACAGCCCGTTTCAGCCTCAGCACAGCCTGATTAGCCCAAGCAGTTGATTGTCAGTTGGACTGGCCTCCCGACCCTCAGCTGTTTCAGGCTGCAAGGTTTGCCATTGCCTACTGCCACGTGGGCCTCTGCTGTTTGCTGCAAGGAGGCAAATTGCTGGGAGGCAGATTTTGTTTTGTGCTAATCAGGCTGTGCTGAAAATGAAAATGATACTAAAGCAGGCTGCTGTTTGCTGCAAGGAGGCAAATTGCTGGGAGGCAGATTTTTTTTCTTGTGCTAATCAGGCTATGCTGAAAAAGAAACTGAAACTAAAGCAGGCTGTTTGCTGTTTGCTGCAAGGAGGCAAATTGCTGGGAGGCAGAAGCATATTTTTTTTCTTGTTTTCCTCCCCCAAAAAAGATAGGTGCGTCTTGTAGTCCAGAGAGTCTTATACTACAAAAAATACGGGTATGTACAGGTGGTCCTCGACTTACAGCAGTCCGTTCAGTGACCGTTCAAAGTTACAACGGCACTGAAAAAAGTGACTAATGACTATTTTTCCACACTATTGCAACACCCCCCATGGTCACATGATCAAAATTTAGCCGCTTGGCAACTGACTCACATTTATGACCACTGCAGCATCCCAGGGTCATGTGATCCCCTTTTGCGATGTTCTGACAAGCAAAGACAATGGGGAAGCCACTATGCACTTAACAACAGAGGCAAGACAGATCGTAAACTGGGGCGGAATTCACTTAACAGATGTCTCACTTAACAACAGAAATTTTGGGCTCAATTGTGGTCGTAAGTCGAGGACTACCTGCCTATTTATTCCTTGCAAGGATTTCTATCACGCTTCTCGTGGTAAAATCCCTCCCAAAGCAGCTTTCAAAGATCTGTGTACAACAATGCAACAATATTACGTGAAAACAAAGGACAAACAGCTCAGTTGTTGTTTGTTTTTTATGACACAACTATGTAATATCATCAGTCCTGGTGAGTGTGGGGTTTGCTCCCTGTTTATATACAGTAGCTTTATATACAGTAATTTATATACAGTCTGCCAGGGGATGATTTTTCTCCTCAGTAGTTCCTTGATTAGGGTATTGTTTTCTGCTTGATTGTTTGTCTGGTGTTAATCCCTGCTTATCTGGCTGTAGGCTGCTGAAGAGGATGTGTTCTGGTCTTTTGGTTTCATATAAAAGTGAAGGCTCTATCCTGTCGTGTCCGAATCTAGGGCACGAGTGCTCATCTTCATTTCTTAGCTGAGGGAGCCAGTGTTGTCCGAAGACTATTGTGAGGTCATGTAGCCAGCATGACACCACAATGCAACACAGAGGGTGCAACGAAACACGGAACAAACTTAGTGTCTTTAACCGCTGACCCATTATGTCCCCACATATACATATGTGATGTGCCAAGATGGCGCCGCCGATGGTGAAATGCTCTCTAATCTGCCTTCCATTGAGGACTTGTATACTGCATGAGTCAAAAAGAAGGCTGTGAAAATATTTACAGACCCCTCCCATCCTGGACATAAACTGTTTCAACTCCTACCCTCAAAATGACGCTATAGAGCACTGCACACCAGAACAACTAGACACAAGGACAGTTTTTTCCCGAATGCCATTACTCAACTAATTCCCTCAACACTGTCAAACTAGTTACTAAGTCTGCACTGTTATTGATCTTCTCATTGTTCCTATCACCTATCTCAGTGATGGCTAACCTTTTTGCCATCACGTGTCAGGAAGGTGGGGGGCAAGGGAGGTTCGCACGCACACGTGCCCACACTCATAATTCTATGCGCCCCGCGCCCCACCTCGCTCTTGGCATGTGATGGCCCGTTTTTCTTTATCACCTGGCTCCAGATCCTCTCTATGCATCTAGGGAGGGCAAAAACAGCCTTCCCCACCTCCTCGGAGGCCCGAAACGGCCCATTTCCCAACTTCCAGTTGGACAGGAAGTGATGTTTTTTGCTGTCCCCAGCCTCCAGAGACTCCCGGAGCTAAGCTGGCGTGCCAGGTGACATGCCTCTGCGTGCCGCCTGTGGCACGCGTGCCATAGGTTCGCCATCACGGACCTATCTCCTCCTACTTATGACTGCATGACTGTAACTTCATTGCTTGTATCCTTATGATTTATATTGATATTGTTTCCTAGTATGATTCGATTGCTTATTTATACCCCATGACTACCATTAAATGTTTTGCCTTGTGATTCTTGATGAGTGTATCTTGTCTTTTTATGAAGAAGAGAAGAGAAGAGAAGAGAAGAGAAGAGAAGAGAAGAGAAGAGAAGAGAAGAGAAGAGAAGAGAAGAACAGAGTTGGAAGGGACCTTGGAGGACTTCTAGTCCAACCCCCTGCCCAGGCAAGAAACCCTACACCACTTCAGACAAATGGTTATCCAACATCTTCTTAAAAATTTCCAGTGTTGGAGCATTCACAACTTCTGGAGGCAAGTAGTTCCACTTATTAATTGTTCTAACTGCCAGGAAATTTCTCCTTAGTTCTAAGTTGCTTCTCTCCTTGATTAGTTTCCACCCATTGCTTCTTGTCCTGCCTTCAGATGCTTTGGAGAATAGCTTGAACCCCTCTTCTTTGTGGCAACCCCTGAGATATTGGAAGACTGCTATCATGTCTCCCCTAGTCCTTCTCTTCATTAAACTAGACATACCCAGTTCCTGCAACCGTTCTTCCTATGTTTTAGCCTCCAGTCCCTTAATCATCTTTGTTCACTGAGATGTACACTGAGAGCATATGCACCAAAGCAATTGTATGTCCAATCACGCTTGGCCAATAAAGAATTCTAATCTAATCTATGTGTATATATACAAACAAACACACACATGTGTATAATAACCTACTCCCAGATAAGCAGGCATTAACGCCAGACAAAAAACCAAGCAGAAAATACTATGTATAATTTTGATTAAAACTTTTAAAAAACAGGATTTTTTTTTAAAAAAAGTAGCTGTTTTTAAAAATAGTCCTGGTACCGTTAACATGAAATTGGAGGAATTAGACCAAACTAGAATCCTCTAATTTCTCTCTATCAGACAGAGTAACATTAAACAGACCAAACATGGCTGGCTGGGGAATTCTGGGAGTTGAAGTCCACAGATTTTAAAATTGCTGAGGTTGAGGAAAGAGTAAGAGTAACAGTAACAGAGTTGGAAGGGACCTTGGAGGTCATTTAGTCCAACCTCCTGCTCACGCAGGAGATCTGTACTGGGGATTCGAACCGCCGAACTGCCAACCTTTCTGATCGACAAGCTCAGTGTCTTAGCCACTGAGCCACCTAGTTAGGTGATGAGATAAGAGGATAGATCTAACAAATAAATCATGAAGAATATTAAAAAATGGGGTCATGAATCATTCTTGGACTTCCTCATCTTTTCCGATTTTTAGCACTTTACCTCAGGCTCCCCTGTGTATCGGTTTGTCTGAATCAGGATGGTGCCGATCCGGACATCCTTGCAAACGGCCCTCAGGGCTGGCTCCATGGTCTCTCCGGCCCTCAAAATGGAGACCCCTGTGATCTGGAAGAGAGAAGGTGCCATTTTAACAGCATTTCAGAGAACCAGATCCTCTTTGCCTTCCGTCTTCTCCGGCTTAGGTCAAAAGCTCAGAATATGACTTTTTTTTTTTTGCTTGTCGCCTCCATGCAGGCAACCATCTCCTCTATGGGATCCCAGAGTGTCACTTTTATAAAGAAAAGAGAACAACGTCTATAGTTCATTTCTTTCTTTCTTTTTCTTTCTTTCCTTTCTTTCTTCCTTCCTTCTTTCCTCCCTCTCCCTCCCTTCTCCCCTTCCATCTCTCCCTTTCCTTCTCTCCTTCCTTCCTTCTTTCTTTCCTCTCCCTCCCTTCTCCCCTTCCATCCCTCCCTTCCTTTCCTTCTCTCCTTCCTTCCTTCTTTCTTTCCTCTCCCTCCCTTCTCCCCTTCCATCCCTCCTTCCCTTTCCTTCTCTCCTTCCTTCCTTCTTTCCTCCCTCTCCCTCTCCCTCCCTTCTCCCCTTCCATCCCTCCTTCCCTTTTCTTCTCTCCTTCCTTCCTTCTTTCCTCCCTCTCCTTCCCTTCTCCCCTTCCATCCCTCCCTCTCTTTTCTTCTCTTCTTCCTTCTTTCTTTCCTCTCCCTCCCTTCTCCCCTTCCATCCCTCCCTCTCTTTCCTTCTCTCCTTCCTTCCTTCTTTCCTCCCTCTCCCTCCCTTTTCCTGTTCCCTCCCTCCCACCATTCTCTCCTTCCTTCCTTCCTCCCTTCCACCCTTCCTTTTTCCTTCCTTCCTTTTTCCTTCCTTCCTTCCTTCCTTCCTTCCTTCCTTCCTTCCTTCCTTCCTTCCTTCCCCCATCTCACAAATACAGTGACTTTGGGCAACGGCAGTGGTGAAATTCAATTTTTTTTACTACTGGTTCTGTGGGCGTGGCTTGGTGGGTGTAATGTAGCTTGGTGGGCGTGGCAGAGAAAGGATACTGCAAAATCCCCATTCCCGCCCCACCCCTGGGGGAAGGATATTGCAAAATCTCCAGTCCCACCTCACTCTGGGGCCAGCCAGAGTTCTCCAAATTACTCAAAATTTCCGCTACCAGTTCTCCAGAACCTGCTGGATTTCACCCCGGGCAATGGTGAAAAACCAAATTTAAGACATATCAAACTAAATTAGCTGTTTTCAAATATCTCTCTCTCTCTCTCTCTCTCTCTCTCCATGATGCTACTGCTCTAAGAATTGCTCAAGGCTCTCTGGATTAAAAATGAGATTGAACCTAAATTTTGTGCCAACAAACCACAAAAAAAACAACAACATGCTAACAAACAGTCACACAATTTCCCTTTCACGCATCTCTTGCTGCTTGGACTTACTTGCTTCCCACTATACGTACAACCTTCGTAGTCCTCGCCTTGTGGCGTTTGCACTGTGCAGCTCTGGAAACAAAAGGAGAATGGCATAAATTAATCATAAACACAGGTGGTCCTCGTCTTAGCGACCGTTCCAAGTTACGACGGATGCCAAACAAGATCCTTGACAAGCAGGACTCAAAGTTCCAATAGCCACACACCCCGGATCGCATTCTGGACACTTGGCAACTGGCCCACATTGGCGACTGTTTGCACTGTCTCATGGTCAGTGACGGGGGGTGGGTGGGTTTGCAAGAAACTGGAGTTCAGTTCTGGTGAAAAATGCATCACTGTGGACAACGGGTTCATTTAACGCCCATTGCATGCAAACTATGATTTGGATAAATTCCTATTTAGGGGTTGCATCCATGTCCCTGTCTTAGGTTGGCTATTGCAGCATGCAATGCTGCCAATCAACATAGTTTGCTCTCCTATGGAGAGATCCAGAATATAGAATAACAAGAGTTGGAAGGGACCTTGGAGGTCTTCTAGTCCAACCCCCTGCTTAGGCGGGAAACCCTATATCTTGCTGGACAAATGGCTGCCCAATCTCTTCTGGAAAACCTCTGTGATGGAGCACCCACAAGTTCTGGAGGCGAGCTGTTCCACTGATGAATTGTTCTCACTGTCGGAAAATTTCTCCTTTAGTTTTAGGTTGCTTCTCTCCTTGGTTAGTTTCCATCCATTACGCCTTTACTTGCCCTCAGGTGCTTTGGAGAATAGGTTGACCCCCTCTTTTCTGTGGCAACCCCTCAAATATCAGAAGACTGCTAACATTTATTTATTTATTTATTTATTTATTTATTTATTTATTTATTTATTTAAATTATTTATTTATTTTTAAATTTGTATACCGCCCTTCTCCCTGAGGACTCAGGGTGGTGAACAGCCAAGTAAAAACATAAACTACAAACATTAAAATACAATTAAAAAGATATATATAAATTTGGCCCCATGATTAAAAACAATAACAGACAATTAAAAACATTTTAAAAAGTGTTAGGCCAGCCCAGCGTGCTGGAAAAAGAAGGTTTTAAGGGCACGGCGGAAGGCACCGAGGTCTTGGATTCTCCTTATCTCGGGGGGCAGCTGGTTCCAGAGGGTAGGTGCCCCCACAGAGAAGGCCCTCCCCCTGGGGGTCGCCAGCCTACATTGCTTGGCTGATGGCACCCCGAGGAGGCCCTCTCTGTGGGAGCACACGGGTCGATGGGAAGTCGTTGGTAGCAGCAGGCAGTCTCGAAGATGTCACACACGTTGTCCCAAAGGTGCTTTTTCAAGAGGCAACTGGACTTTCTGGTTTTTCTTTGAAGACATTTTGCTTCTCATCCAAGAAGCTTCCTCAGCTCTGGCTAGATTTATACTCCTTGCAGACAGCTGGTCATTTGCATTCTTTTAGAGTCTAAAATTTAGAGAGTCGTTGAGGCCGCTTGGAGGTTTATCTGTGTTGTCAGCATCACCTGAGTAGTGCAAATGGTTGTGGAGCCTTCTTGGAACTGTTGAAAGCTTTCTTGGAACTGTCCTTTCAACAGTTCCAAGAAGGCTCCACACCCATTTGCACCACTCAGGTGACCCTGAGGACAAAGACAAACCTCCAAGTGGCCTCAACGTCTCTCTAAAAAGATGCAAACGACCAGCTGTCTGCAGGGAGTATCAATCCTTCTATTCCCCACCATCCAGTCAGAGCTGAAGAAGCTTCTTGGAGGAGAAGCGAAACGTCTTCAAAGAAAAACACAGAAAATCCAGCTGCCTCTTGAAAAAGCACCTTTGGGACAACTGTGACCTTGATGACTGATAATCTCAATAGACATGTCACACTAGTGCTTCTCTTTGTTAGACTAGATACATCTGCTCCTACAACTGCTCATCGTATGGTTTAGCCTCCAGCTTCCTAATCATCATTTTTATACCTCTCTTCACTCTTTCTAGAACCTCAGCATCATTTTTGTATCATGGTGACCAGAACTGGATGCAGGATTCCAAGTGTGGCCTCACCAAGGCCTTATAAAGTGGTATTAAAACTTCACATGATCTTGATTCTGTCCCTCTGTTTATGCAGCCTAGAACTGTGTTGGCTTTTTTGGCAGCTGCTACACACGGCTGGCTCCTATTTAAATGATTGTCCACTAGGACTCCAAGATCCCTCTCACAGTTACTCCTATTGAGCCAGGTACCACCTATTCTACACCTGCGCATTTGGTTTTTCTTGGCTAAGAGTCAGGGGTGAAATGCTCCTGGTTCGGACCGGATTGCCCGATCCGGTAGTGATGGCGGTGGGTGGTTCGGAGAACTGGTAGCAAAAATCTCTGCGCCCCCCACCCCATGCCCAGCTGAGCCGCACGATCATCAGAGGCTTTTTTTTTTTTTTTTACTTTTAAAAGCATTTTTTCTACAACCTCTTCTGACGAAAAAATGCTTTTAAAAGTAAAAAAAAAAAAAGCCTCTGATGATCGCGCGGCTCAGCTGGGATCGTCAGAGGCTTTTCAAAGCATTTTTTTCTGCAACCTCTTGGCCGAAGAGGTGGTAAGAAAAATGCTTTGAAAAGTCTCTGACGATCCCAGCTAAGTTGCCTGATCAGCAGAGGCTTTTCAAAGCATTAGAAAAAATGCTTTGAAATGTAAAAAAAAAAAAAAAAAGTTGGCCACGCCCACCCAGTCACATTAACCCCCCCACCAAGCCACACCCACAGAACCGGTAGTAACAAATTTTACATTTCACCTCTGCTTAGAGTAAAACCTTACTTTTCTCACCACTGAATTGCATTTTGTTGGATAATGCCTAGTGTTCAATGATGTTCAGGTCTCCATCATTAAACCAACTTATAAAGCACACATTTCTTTTGTCTCTCTCATGTGTTACTTACCTGGAAAGGCAGCAACGACAACGCGTGCTCAATCAGAAGGCGCATTAGCCGTTTGGAGTAGAAAATAAACTCATCCCGGCTTGTCTCCTTGTTTCTGGAAAGAAGAAAAGGGACAGGACAAATATGTGTCAACTCGCAAAGCATCCCGGGCCTGCTCTTGAGTTGCCAAAGGCAAGGCAGATGGGAAACCGACGAAGCAACACGGCAGCCAAAGACAGGAGGCACACTCCAGACATATCTTTCTCAAGGCTGTCTCCCAGGGTTACCCACAGCAGCCGGAGGGGAGTGATCTCTATAAGCAATGAAATTGCTCCATTGGCAAATGTGATTGATGACACATCCTGGGGGGAGGAGGGAAACAGGGTCATGATTAGGGCTGTAAATTACGTGGGGTCAGAGTTGGCTTCATTTGGGTACCTTCCTAATAAATAACTGGATTTCTTTTGAAGCTTGGCTCGAGGCTCATGATTTAATTAAGACATCCGTCAGAACCCTGACAATATGATCTTGGAGGAGGGTAACAGTATGTGAAAATGGAGACAGAGAGAAGACATGCTAGCCTATGAAACGGTCAGATAAAAGGACACTTAGCCCACAGCTGCATAATGGATATAACAAGAAACTCAGAAGGGGTAAAGTCAGAGTTTCTGGCTTTGCAGACTGGGGAGGGGGGTGGTAGGGGATGGTTCCTGATGAGTGGCCGATGCTCCTGCCACTCACGGAAATGGCACAGGTGCACACACACCTTCCTGCTACTCGTGCAAGTGGGGATGTGCGGGCGGGCGCTTGCCTGCCATATCCATGTCCCGGTTCCAAATGGCTCAAGGCCCGATATAGTGGGCTGCAGCCTAGGGGTCGTGGATCCCTGCTCCAAGTTACTGGGCTGCAAAGGTGATGGCCAGGGAATTGAGTCAGACCAGGGGTGGGTTCTATATTTTTTTTACTACCGGTTCTGTTGGCGTGGCTTATTTTGTGGGTGTGGCTTGATGGTCATGTGACAATTCTTTAGGATTTAGCAGAGGTACTAGTCTACCAGGCTTTTAACTGCTTGCAGAGCTGTATCAGTCTACTCATTTGTTTTTGGAGGCACCGGTCTACCACCACACTGCCTTTTAACACTGATCAGCTGTAGGGCGGCTCAGGAGGCAGCAATAGATTGGGGGTGGGGCCAAATAAAAGATAAGAATAACGCAGGGGGGAGGGCGGGGGGGCCCAGCTTCCGAACAAGGAGAACTGGTTCGGTGACGTCATATCGTCACCGCTACCGGCTCGGCAGAACCGGGTGGAACTGGGAGGAACCCACCACTGAATCAGACACACAATTAAATACTTCTGCAGGATTCATCTACATAGGAAAATGTCTTTATATACAATACCATTGTAGGTTTTTCCACGTTGTTGGGAGGAGAAATAGCAAGTACAAACACAGCACAAAATGGAAGCACAAAATGGAGGAGGGAAAAGCTAGTGCCCTCAAGCTTATATACAGAACAGTTAAGCCACACCCAGGCTCCAAAACTGTCTCTTATGGCCCCATACAACAAATACTGTTTCAGTTACCAAACAGCCCTCATTGGCTGATCTGTTACCATATCTATTCCAGTCTATGAACATATTCTGACAAATTGTACTTTGAAACTTGCCAGATTCGGTTAATGCAGCTTGATAATAAATTAGAATGACGTTACAGGGAGTCCTTGACTTACAACCTTTCGTTTAGTGACCATTTGAAGTCACAATGGCACTGAAAAAAGTGATTTACTATGGTTTTTCACACTTAACACTCGTTAAGTGAATCTGCCTTCCTCATTGACTTTGCTTGTTAGAAGCAAAGTCTCCGGGACACGGCGACACGTCATAAGTATGAGTCTGTTGCCAAGTGTCTGAATTTTCATCATGTGACCATGGGGGAATGTTGCAACGGTGTGAAAACGGTCCTAAGTCAGGGGTGAAATGCTCCTACTTCGGACCGGATCACCCGATCCGGTAGCGATGGAGGCGGGTGGTTCGGAGAACCGGTAGCAAAAATCCCTGCCCACCCCCCCCCATGCCCAGCTGAGCCGCACAATCATCAGAGGCTTTTTTTTTACTTTTAAAAGCGTTTTTTCTACAACCTCTTCGGCCGAAAAAATGCTTTTAAAAGTAAAAAAAAAGCCTCTGATGATCGTGCAGCTCAGCTGGGATCATCAAAGGCTTTTAAAAGAAAAAAACCCTTTTTTTCTTTTAAATGCCTCTGACGATCAGGCAACTCAGCTGGGATCGTCAGAGCCTTTTGAAAACATTTTTTTACAATTTCTTCACCGAAGAGGTTGTAGAAAAAATGGTTTTAAAAGAAAAAAAAATGGCCACGCCCACCCAGTCACATTACCACCACCACCACCACCAAACCACGCCCACAGAACCGGTAGTAACAAATTTTAGATTTCACCACTGTCCTAAGTCACTTTTTCCCAGTGCCTTTGTAACTTCCAACGGTCGCTAAATGAACTGTTGTAAGTCAAGGACTACCTGTATTTCCCACACACCTGAATTTATAGCAGAGTAGAGGGGCAATAAGATGACTTTGTATAAATATACAAAAAGTATGAAGGCTATTGCTTAACGCATTGTAAGACGCCTTGAGTCTCTGGAGAAGGGCGGCATATAAATCAAATTAAAAAAATTTAAAAATAATTTTAAAAAAAGGGATGGAGAATATGGAGACGGTGGGCATTTGCATCAACTTGGAGGCTGAACACTTACCGGATGATGGTGTGCATCCCCCTGACCTGCGGTGTGTTCTTCAGGACACTGAGGGTCTTGGGGAGGGGGTGGCACTGGTGAGCAGAAGCCAGCGCTGCCCTGCAAATGAAGGAGAAGTACGGGTCAACTTGAAGACAGATCTCCCCGAGGTCTCCTTTTCCCCATCCGAACTAACCACACAGATTTCTGGACATGTTTCCTGGAGCATCCAAAGAAAAGCCTCCGTTCCTTCTTTGAGCCAAGTATAGGTTGAAGTCTCGCATTGTGCCCAGGTTAAGTACGAAGCATTCAACATTGCTCCATGTCATACATTTTGAAAAAGAGTATTTCTAGTTCAGGGTTGAATTGTAGGTCCTTGCTGCTCTCTGAGCTCGGTGGCTTTTGTGGAGATGTTTCATGACCCAGCTAGGTAACATCATCAGTGCTAGAAGGGACAGGGGTGGGTGGAGTGAGGAGGAGGAGGAGAAAGAGAAGTGGGGGGAGGAGATGGAGGAAGAGTGTCGGATCCTTGCTGCTCTTTGAGTTTGGTGGTTTTCTTGAAGACATTTCATGACCCAACTATTAGGATGGAGAAGAGGAGGAGGAAGGAGGAGAAGAAGAAGAAGGTGGAGAAGAAGGAGAAGGAGAAGGAGAAGAAGAGGAGGAGGAGGAGGAGGAAAAAGGAGAAATAGAAGAAGGAGGAGGAGAAGGTGGAGAAGGAAAAGAAGGAGGAGAAGGAGGAGGAGAAGAAGAGGAGGAGGAGGAGAAGGAGCAGGAGAAGGAGAAGGATTGTGAGGTCGTTTCTTCACCTTGTGCCCACAGAAGGAGAAGGAGGAGAAGGAGGAGAAGAAGAAGAGGAGGAGGAGGTAGAGGTGGAGAAGAAGGAGAAGGAGCAGGAGAAGAAGAGGAGGAGGAGGAGGAGGAAGAAGAGAAGAAGGAGAAGGAGAAGGAGAAGGAGAAGGAGGAGAAGGATTGTGAGGTCGTTTCTTCACCTTGTGCCCACAGAATTGCCATCTTCTGGAGAGCTGAATCTTGCTTTTGTTTCAAAATTTGGCATCCTTGGTGCTCTCTGAGGTTGGTAGTTATCTTGCAGCTTTTCATGACCCAACTAGGTAACATCATCAGTGCTAGAAGAGAGTGGGGTTTGCAGAGAAGAGGAGGAAGATGACAACTGTGGAGTTCTTACGGATCTCCGAGATTGGTGGTTTTCTTGAAGACCAGTAAACTAATGATGTTACGTTACGTAGTTGGGTCTGCAAGAAAACCACCAAGCTCAGAGAGCACCAAGGACCCCAATTTTTGAAAAAAAATTCCCAAGTTTCAGCTCTCCAGAAGAATGGCAATTCTGAGGGCACACGGTCGAAAAAAACATTTTTATGAGAACGATGGTGAAATCCAGACCATCCAAGAATTCAGCCTGCCAATAATTATTACACAGAAGGGAGACAACAAGGAGCAATGGAGGAAGGGATCGGCCAGAAGTTTGACAAACTCAAAAGAATTTATTCAAGGGGTGCCTTATTCTGAGCCTCCTCAAATCTGGGGGTTGCCCATCCTACCCTGTCTCAAAGAAGGTTACTGGGAATTGAACCAGGAAAATGAAAGGGGTCAGCCACCCGGCCAATTCTCTGTGGTTAGTTGGGCTGGGCCCAAGGACAACCCGTCGATTCCTTCTGTATCCCTCAATCCCGGAGTTTTGCAAGAAAAGAGGATGCTGGCTACTTTTTAAACAACCCACACAAAACGAAAGCAGAGGCCATTCAAAAGCCAGACTGGGTTTCAAAGCAACAGGCAGGGGGACAGACAGACAGACAGAGATCTCAACCGTGTGAATTAATTAATCGGGAGCCCAAATAAGTTTGCAAAATGCTCGGAAAGCGCCAGCGTGTAACAAAGGGGAATCAGATCTGCATTTCGGTCCATTTGGCATCACCGGTTTTAAAATTCCCTCATGGCTGGCTGGGGGAATTCTGGGAGTCGAAGTCTGCACGTCTGAAAGTTGCCAAGTTTGAGTAAAACACCGTTCTGTAGATAATATTCGCTGGCTGGGGAATTCTGGGAATTGAAGTCCGTACATCTTACAGTTGAAAAAGACTGCTAGAGACACTCCACTAACCCAGCAAATTATTTAATGTGGCTCTTTTCTGCTTTTCCATTAAAAAAAACCTTGAAGAGTCCTCTATAATAGGGGTCTCCAATCTTGGCAGCTTTAAGACTTGTGGACTTCAACTCCCAGAATTCCTCAGCCAGCAAAGCTTATTTATTTATTTATTTATTTATTTATTTATTTATTTATTTATTTATTATTATATTTCTATACTGCCTTTCTCCAGTAGGACTCAAGGCGGTGTACAGTCAAGAAAAATATAGATACACAAACAACATAAAATTGCTAATTAAAATTATTATTATAACATAGTTTGGCCCTATTAAATAGAACCTAAAATTAGATAACATTTTAAAAACGTTCACATGTTCATATGTTTAGCCCCGCTTGTTGGAACAAGTTGAAGTCCACAAGTCTTAAAGTTGCCAAGGTTGGAGACCCCCTGCCCTATAACATCAAGTTTCCACTTCACCAAAATGCTTTCCTTTCAAGAGAAAAAACAGGGCCAAACTACATGTTACACCCTCTCTCCGTGAAGATATCACTCCCTTAAAAACACGGTTGCTAGAAGGCCTCCATTGTCTTCTACTGAATTCTACCAACTTAAAGTAAAGGTAAAGGGTCCCCTCGCACTTCTGTACTAGTTGTTCCCGATTCTAGGGAGCGGTACTCATCTCCGTTTCAAAGCCGAAGAGCCAGCGCTGTCCAAAGACGTCTCCGTGGTCATGTGGCTGGCATGACTCAACACCAAAGGTGCACGGAACGCTGTTACCTTCCCACCAAAGGTGGTCCCTATTTTTCTACTCATATTTTTTACGTGCTTTCGAACTGTTAGGTTGGTAGAAGCTGGGACAAGTCACGGGAGCTCACCCCGTTACGCGGCCCTAGGGATTCGAACCGCTGAACTACCGATCTTTCGAGCGACAAGCTCAGCGTCTTAGCCACTGAGCCCATCTTAAATTTTCTCAAATACAGCCATGAACAACGAATCTATGTTTGAGGCCACCTAAGATGGAGGCTATCTGGAATGGAAACGCTGACTTGGGTTTCTTCTCTTTTCCAGCCCTGTTAATGGACCTTCTAAATCATGTTGACTCCATGTCCATGGAATCACCTCGTCATGGTGATGGGTCTCCAGAAGCTACAGTAGTGGCCAAAATTGTGGAAACCTTTTTGGGGAAAGTATATTTTCTAAAACTAGCTAATAGCACCACTTTTTTTGGGGGGGGGGAATAGTACCATAAAATTATATATTTTATTTTATTTATTTATTTTATTTTATTAAATTTCTATACCGCCCTTCTCCCGAAGGACTCAGGGCAGTGAACAGCCACAAGATAAAACAAATAAATACAAAAATTTAAAATGAATTAAAAACGAATTAAATAATTTGGCTGAATTTAAAATACCCCATAATGTAAAACAAATTAAAATTTACATTATATATATATATATATATATATATATATATATATATATATATATATATATATATATATCTCAATGGAAAGATAATTTAATCAAGAATGTAATGCAATAACCTTTATGAAGGATTTGCTATTAGAATAGTAGTATAAAGAAGAAAAGGGAAAAACAGAAAAAATGAGATATACAAAAATGATCCCCATGTCAGTTAATACTTAGTTGAGTAACTTTTAGCATGAATGACGGCCTTACAACGTCTTCCCATGGAGAAAACTAAGCCTTTTAGTTCTGCAGCTGTTATCATGTGAAACCAAGATTGAATGATGGCTTCTATTAACTGGGTTTTGTTGCTGGGTCGCTTCTGACTAACAAGTTTCTTTAGTCGGCTCTATAGATTTTCAATTGGGTGAAGGTCTGGGCTATTCCCAGGCCATTCCAGCAGTGGAATAGGATTATCTTGAAACTCCAAAAAAAAGTGATGTTATTAGTAGCCATCAAACCTCAAAAATACACTTTTCCCAAAAGGTTTCCACAATTTTGGCCACTACTGTAAGATGGAGGCTTTCTGGAATGGAAGGACTGGCCTGAGTTTCTTCTCCTTTCCAGCCCTGTCAATGGACCTTCTGAGGTCCATGGAATCACCTCATCACGTTGATGGGTCTCCAGAAGCTACCTAACCAAGTTGACTCCAGAGGCTGGGTCCACTTCTCGGAACCCTACTCCAAATGTTCTCCTAATGATGCCATCGTTGGCAGGTCTACTATGTTGAGGGGAGAAGACCACAGACCAGGGGCAGGCTTCAAAAATTTTAGCAAGGGGTTCTCTGCCCGGTTACTGGGTGGGCGTGGCCATGGTGGGCGTGGCCTAGTTGGCTTCCTGTACCATAAATATAATTTTATTTCTATACCGCCCTTCTCCCGAAGGACTCAGGGCGGTATACAGCCTATGGCGGTGTACCATGGTGGGAGGGGGACGTTTTTGTCCTCCCCAGGCTCCGGAGGCTTTTCTTGAGCCTCCGGGAGGGCGAAAACGGCCTCCCCAGGCTCTAGAGGCCCTGGGGCCCATTTCCGGCCTTCCCTAATTTCTGGTAGGCTCGTTTTTCACCCTCCCCAAGCCTCCACGCGTGTCCTGCACTTACCTGCATCCAAAACAGGCCGCGTGGAGACTCCTGGGAGGGGCGGGGTGGGCGGGGCCAGCCAGGAGTGGGATTTGAGGGTTCTCCAAACTGCACAGAATCTTAGCTAGGGGTTCTCCCGAACCCCTGCGAACCTCCAGCAGCCCCACCCCTGCCACAGACGCAGAACCCTGTGTTTGCTAGAGAAGCCAACCCTTAAACCACACCAGCAGGATTAGAAGAAGGGCAAGCTGACCCACACCATGGGGTCCTCCTTCCCATGCATCTTTTGAGCACCAGCAGAAGAAGCTCACACAATTTAGTACTCAAATCAAACCAGGATGCCAATTGGTTCCTCACATATCCCAGCGCAGCTTCCTCTGTTCATCAGGTGAGTTGAGGCATTTGGGACGAAACCAGGTAGGAAAACCGACAGAGCAGTCCCCATCCCAGAGAATTGAGGTTTGGGGAGGGGGCGGGGTGGTGGTGGTAGAGAGAGAGAAAAATCAAAAGAAAAAGAAGTCAAATGAGAACACTCCAACACACAACTAAAATTGGCTTCCGAGGTAGGTAGAAACAGAGGTAGAGGTGTGAAGGTTCCACCAAGGCCACCACCTTCACCATCAAAGTCCTGTTGAGATGTTCCGGGTTCAAATTTCTGGCGTGAAAGCTAGATGGGACAAGGAAGGAAGGGGTCCACCACCGAAGGTCTATGGAGATTCTCAAGTCAGCCAGGTCATGGTTTTTTTCCCAAAGGTGTTTTTTTTCAAAAAAAGCAACTGGACTTACTTCGTTTGTTTTTTCCTTAAGACGTTTCGCTTCTCATCCAAGAAGCTTCTTCCGTTCTAGAGAACTGAACGGAAGAACAGAACGGAAAAAGCCTCTGGAACGAGAAGCAAAACGTCTTCAAGGAAAAACAAAGGAAGCCCAGTTGCCTTTGGAAAAAAGCACCTTTGGGAGTTCCACCACCGAAAATATCTTCCCATCCAAAAATATCTGTGATTGAGAGGAAAAAATGCTTCTGATAAGAATTTTCTATCCTAAGGAATTTTAGGAAGACAGCCAAACTTTCAGAAGCATCGGCTACACAGCCAAAAATGAAATACAGGTAGTCCTCGACTTACGGCCACGATCGAGTCCAAAATTTCCACGGCTAAGTGAGGCGGTTTGGTGAGCTGTGCCTCATTTTATGCCTTTTTGCCACAGTTAAACAAATCGCTGCAATTGTTAAGCGAATCATGTGGTCGTTAAACGAATCTCACTTCTCCCCCCACCCATTGACTTTGCTTGTCAGAAACCGGCTGGGAAGGTCACAAAAGGGGGTGCCATGACCCCAGGACAATGCAATGGCCATTTTTAATCACATGACCACGGGGACGCTGCAATGGACATTAAGTGTAAAACATGGTCATAATTCACTTTTTTCAGTGCCGTTGTAACTTCAAAGAGTCCCTATTATTATTTAACGTATGGCACGTCATACATGGACTAGGAATGTATATTAACATTCAAGTAGATTAGTGGAACCCAATAAAATATAAAAGTTTTTTAAAAAATCTATGTTCAAATATCAATGTCTAGGCCAGGCATGTCAAACTCGATTTCATTGAGGGCCACATCAGGTTTGTGTTTGACTTTGGGGGGGGCGGGTGTGGCCAGGAGGGGCGTGGCCATCATGACATCATTTGTGTTGGGGGGCACCTGTGGTGGCCCAAGTGCTCTGGAAGCAAAAATGGGCTCCTAAGCTCCGTTTTCTGCTGGGACGGCCTCTTGCAACCCTCTGCCACCGAGAATGGAGCTCGGGAGTGGCGCGTGCAGCCCTCACGAGCTCCATTTTACTGGCAGAGACACCGCGGGCCGGTCCTTCGCTACTTCCAGGGTGGCCCTGAGGACCAGATCTGGCCCTCGGGCCTTGAGTTAGACACCCCTGGTCTAGGCCATCTAAGAATTGAAGCACAGCATCTGTTCTGACCCAGCCTCAGCAGAAACAAGAAACAGACTCCTTGTCACAAAAACCCTCTCTTTATTTATCTCCTGTGAATTAATGGCATTCACAGACCGACAAGTCCAGGCAACAGTCCTTCAAGGAGTTAACTGCAGTGACAGTTAAGTTCTGGCAAGCAGTCTCTGAGGCACGAAACACAATGAACCAAATCTTCAGAAATCCGAACCGTTGTCTCCTACGACCACCACTCCCCTTTCCTTCTATTTATTCCCCAGCCAGGGAGGGGCCATTCAGCATCCATGTGTGCCTTGCTTCCCGAGTCGACTCCTTGTCCTCTGTTGTTCTCCTCTCCTAACAGCTCTGCGCATACGTGCAAGTGGAACAGGCCCCAGCTGTTTTTCCTCCTCACTCATATCAGCTTCCAAAGGCAGCTGCCTCTCTGGTAACTGGGAGATGTCAGATGGCCCTGGCTCTATCTCTGCGTCCGACTCAGAGCATCCATCCCCAGACTCCAGCACTGGCCCAAGTTCCTCCCCAACCTCCTCATCGTCTGAGTCTGCCGCCAACTCCGCAGGCAGCTGGCGGGCCACAACAGCATCATTTATATAAATAGTCACTAAATGCATGATTGTAACTCAAGGACTACCTACAAACACTGTTTTGGAAGGTTACAGGTAGTCCTCGACTTACAACAATTCATTTAGCGACCATTCATAGTTACAGCGGCGCTGAAAAAAGGGAGTTATGACCATTTTTCACACTTATGACCGTTGCGGCATCCCCATGGTCACGTGAGCAAAATTCAGACGCATGGCAGCCGACTCATATTTATGACGGTCGCAGTGTCCCAGGGTCACGTGATCCCCTTTTGCGACCTTCTGACAAGCAAAGTCAACGGAGAAGCCAGATTCACTTAACAACCGTGTTACTGACAAAATGCCATGATTCACTTAACAACCATCGCAAGAAAAGTCGTAAAATGGGACAATCTCACTTAACAAATATTTCACTCAGCAACATAAATTTTGGGCTCCATTGTGGTCGTAACTCGAGGGCTACCTGTACTGGGGAACACTTTTTATGGCACATGAAAGAGAGGTAGGAGGTCTCTACTCGGTGGTGGAAAATTCTGGTCATTTGGTTCCTGTGGGGTTTTTTTTCCTCCCCGCTTTTATGTTTCAGAAGCTTCCCGTTTGAAAACTGGTGGTTCGGCCCTCCCTCCTCAGCTTCCCTTCACGAGAACAAAGTTTGAATTGGAAAGTGCAAGCAAAGAGACTCTGATTGCAAGAAGAGAGAAATGGAAGAAAAGAAGAAGAAAAAAAAAAAAAACGAAGCCAAGGAAATAAAATGACACCGACCGACCGAGACATTTCAAGCAAAGACGGAGGCTGCCCAGAAGATGCACTGTCTTTTGAACTAAGGCGGTGATTTTTTTTTGCTTGTTTGTTATGAAATGTATTTACTATGAAATGTATTTATAATGAAATGTACTTATTATGAAATTTATTATATTTATTTATTTATATTTATTTATGATATTTATTTATGATATTTATTTATTTACTTATTTGTTTCTTTGTTAATTATGAAATTTATTTATGACATCTATATGCCACCCAGCTCACATCCAAGGATTCTGGGTGGCTTACAACATAAAAACATTAAAGCATTTTAAAAAAGCCATTAAAATCAACAATCCTAGAAACACAGCAGTTAAAATCATCAACAACTAAAATATTTCGAACGGTTCAAGGCCCTATGGTAAGAGACAGGGGATCCCAAGAAAATCTATTTCTAGAACGTGTTTTCCTTCCTCCTTTCTTTCTCCCTCCCTCCCTCTTTTTCTTCCTTCCTTCCCTTTTCTCCCTCCCACCCTTCCCTTCCTTCCTTTCTCTTTTTCTTTTTTTCTTTCCCTTCTTTTTCCCTCTCTTTCCCTTCCTTCCCTCCCCGTACCACCTTCCCTTCCTCTTCTTTTCTTTCCTTCCTTCCTTCTTTTTCCTTCCCTTTCCCTCACCTCCAACTTTCCCCCCCTCTCCTTTCTTTTTCTTCCTTCTCCCCCCCCTGCCCACCCTCCGTCCCTCCCTTCTTTCTCTTTCTTTCTTTCCTTTTTTCTTTCCTTTCTTTTCTTTTCCTACCTTTCTTCCTTCTTTCCTTTCCTTCCTTCTTTTCTTTCTTCTTCTCTTCCTCCCTCCCTCCTCATTATAATACTGACTAGAATGGGCTACAGGAATCAGAGGTTCATCTCTGGAGATTAAATCTTTTTTTGTCAAAATCTTAGCTGCCACCTAGGATCACAGGGTGCTTTTCCTTTGCAATTAAATGATCAAAGTCCTCACAGGATGAAATAAGATCAAAAGCTGGTCTCTTTCATGTGTAGATCACCTCCTGATGATTTTATGACATAACTCTTCAGGGCAGCAATGCAAAACAAATCGCCAATGTCTGTTTTACAGGCCAGTCTTCAATTTCCCAGCCTAGTCTACGGCTACAAGATTTCCTGGTGGTCTCCTATCCAAGTTCTAACTAAGGTCAGTCCTGCTTGGTTTTGGGAGGGGTGGGGGCAGCCAAGATGAGCTGAGTACAATTCCTGTGTTTAACAACAGGCAGTCTTCAACTTACAACCATTCATTGAGTGACCATTTGAAGTTACGATGTCACTGAAAAAAGAGACTTCTGACCGTTTTTCACACTTACGACCGTGGCAGCATCTCCATGGTCCCAGGATCAAAATTCAGATGCTTGGCAACTGACTCATACTTATGACCAATGCTGTCTCCCAAGGTCACGCGATAACTTTTTACGATCTCCTGGCAAGCAAAGTCATTTGTCTGAAATGGCATACGGATTCCTGCCTAAGCAAGGGGTTGGACTAGAAGACCTCCAAGGTCCCTTCCAACTCTCTTATTCGGTTAACTGTGGTTACAGCTCAAGGACTACCTGTAGGCAGCAAACTATAAGAAAGACAAAGTGGATTTACTGCAATTTGAGCTTGCTTATTAAAGCTACTTTTCATCTCTTGAAAGGATCTTCCTGCAATTCCTAGCCCTCACTGGGGTTTATGTGGGATTGCAAATTCAGCCTCAAAATGTTAAGCTTCCATTTTGTTTAATCCAAGTAGAGGTTGGCAACGGGGTGCCCACATGGGGTCACAAATCCCATAATGCCTTTAGAGCAGTGATGGCTAACTTTTTTGTCGTCGCGTGCCAAAAGTGGGGGGAGCGCGGGGGTCGTGCATGCACATGCCCACAACCATAATTTAATGTGCCTCGCGCATGTGCGTGTCACTCCCCAAAGCTCCCCCCACTTTGGCACGCTGGCATGGTGGGCCTGGTAGGCCCATTTTTTGCCCTCCCCAGGCTTCAGAGGCTTTCCTGGGGGGTGGGACTGGAAGTTGGGAAATGGGTTGTTTCCGGCCTCCAGAGGGCCTCCGGGGGGTGGGGAAGGCTAGAAAGCCTTTCCTAGAAAGCCTCTAGAGCCTGGGGAGAACGAAAAATGGGCCTTCCCCACCCACCCACCCACCCCTAGAGGCCCTCCGGAGGCTGGAAACAGCCTGTTTCCTGACTTCCGGTGGGCCCGGAAGGCCCGAAAATCAGCTGATATGGCTCCGCGCGCCATCACAGCCTTAGAGGATCTCCTGACTCCTAAAATCAATTTAAAATTGAAAACAAAAGCAAAAAAATATATATCCCCAGTTGTGGGGGCAATAAGCTGACTTTGTATAAAATATACAAAAGTATGAAGGCTATTGCTTAACGCATTGTAAGCCCCCCTGAGTCTCCGGAGAAGGGCGGCATATAAATCTAATTAAAAAAAAAACTGTTTTTCCTCAGACGACAAAGCAAAGACCAAATAAGCTAAAATTTAAAACTTAACCAAAAGGTGTTTTTTTAAAAAAAAATTAAAAGGCCAACATGGATCCACGATTTGAGGACATTTTTATCCTCAAACATGTAAGAGAAATGTTTCTTTTTATACAGTTTGCTAGATTTTGGCACCCAGGAGGAAACTGAGCTGGCCTCTGTCGTGCTTCAAATGCCTCGAGGCTGATGCAGAAGGGAGGAGACATGGCTATGGGAGAAAACAGGCACCCAACCTTACCTGACGCTGAGTTCACGCTGCGGGAACAACACAATAAAGACAGTGAAATCAGTTATTAAAACACCAGCAGGGAAACAGGAAGCCAGGAAGGAAATTAATATTTTTAAAAAATCAAAATAAAACAAGAATAGGTCTTCCATATTCACTGCCCTGCAAAATTCATGTTTTTTAAGTCTTTTCTCTTAAAGGAGTCATGGTCTCAATTTTGCTCAGAACATGCAATGATTTGGTTCAGTGTTGGATTCGAATGCTTGCCATTTGTTTGTTTGTATCCTGTCTTTGTTGTTATTATTTACTTTATTCATTAAACATGAAACTCAGTCAACTGAACATTCAAAAATGCATCACAAATACCATTGACTGGTGCTAATGGTTGTGTTGTGGCCCGTCAGCGGCCTGTGCGGATTGTAGCTGATTCTGACAGCGAGGAGGCTGGTGTGGTGTTGCACCAGCAGCCTGTGCAGCTGGCACTTGAGTCGGACAATGAGGAGGCTGGAGAAGATGTGGTGCCAGAGGCAGGGCCTTCAGAACCTCCAGAAGCTCCTTTAAGTGAAGAGGAGGAGCCTCTTCTCGATACATGGGTGCGCAGAGCTGCCAAAAGGCAGGAGTGACTCCTCAGGAGGAGGTCTCCTCGAGAGTAAGGCTTGGGGCTAATTGGCCACTCCCTTAACCTATTTAAGGAGGAACGCCGACTGAAGCAAGTTGTAAGGAACAACTTTAGTTCATTCTCCTTCGCGTCTGGATCTCTGCAAATTGCTTCTGGGCTTTCTGCCAACCTTAGTAAGATTGCGATTACTTTATCTTTGTTTTCTTGTAGGCTGTTAAGAAAGTTTATTAACAGCCTTTGTTTGGAAATTATTTTAGTAGATTTAAGTTTTGTACAAACTTTGTGTGTGCTGTGTTCTTTGGGGTCCGTAGTTGGGGCAGAACAGGTTGATATGGGTTGCTGCCAGCGTCCTAGGTATCAACCAAGTACCTTCTTAAGATGTACGATGTTCCAAGTAGTGCAGTTTTTTGCAGTTCTGCTGGTGTTATTGCAGGAAGCTGCAATATGAAGGCTATTGCTTAACGCATTGTAAGCCGCCCTGAGTCTCCGGAGAACGGCGGCATAATAAATCAAAATTAAAAAAAAAAAATCTTGATGTATCTTATAAAATTCTTGGGCATGGTACCAAGTGCCCCGATGACAATGGGTATCACTGTTACATGTTTCATCCATAGCCGTGTAGTTTCGATGGCCAGGTCACGAGATTTGAATGCTTGCCATTTGTTTGTTTGTTTGTATTCTGTCATTGTTGTTATTATTATTATTATTAATAATAATAATAATAATAATAATAATGCTGTAACTTCAAACAATCATTAAATGAACTGTTGTAAGTGGAGGACTTCCTGTACACTAGTCCCCCACTTATAACCATTTGTTTAGTGTCTGTTTGAAAATACAACAGTACTGAAAAAAAGTGACTTATTTCCATTTTTCACATTTACGACTGTTGCAGCATCCCTGTGGCCACGTGATCAAAATGCAAACATTTGGCAGCTGGTTCCTATTTATGACGGTTACAGGGTCACATGATCCCCTTTTGCAACCTTCTGAAAAGTCAATAGGGAAATCCAAATTCACTTAACAACCGTGTGACTGACTTAACAGCTGCAGAGATGTCAATTAACAACCGTGTCAAGAAAGGTTGTAAAACGGGGCAAAACTCACTTAAGAAATTTCTCGCTGAGCAACATAAATTCTGGGCTCAGTTGTGGTCGCAAGTCGAGGACTACCCGGATTTTTGTCCCCCTATTTTGGGACTTTCCCCAAATTATATTTTAAGAAGAATTTTAATATATCTCAGAAGGTACAAATTATTATTCTGAAATGGTATATAAGGTTTCCTGCCAAGGCAGGGGGTTGGACTAGAAGACCTCCAAGGTCCCTTCCAATTCTATTCTATTCTATTCTATTCTATTCTATTCTATTCTATTCTATTCTATTCTATTCTATTCTATTCTATTCTATTCTATTCTTCCTACTCTACTCTACTCTTGTTCTGTTCTGTTCTATTCTATTCTACTCTCTACTCTATTCTTTCTACTCTACTCTACTCTACTCTTGTTCTGTTCTGTTCTATTCTATTCTATTCTACTCCCTACTCTATTCTTTCTACTCTACTCTACTTTTGTTCTGTTCTATTCTATTCTATTCTCTACTCTACTCTATTCTTTCTACTCTACTCTACTCTACTCTTGTTCTGTTCTGTTCTGTTCTATTCTATTCTATTCTACCCCCTACTCTATTCTTTCTACTCTACTCTACTTTTGTTCTGTTCTATTCTATTCTATTCTCTACTCTACTCTATTCTTTCTACTCTACTCTACTCTACTCTTGTTCTATTCTATTCTATTCTATTCTATTCTATTCTACTCTATTCTTTCTACTCTACTCTACTCTACTCTACTCTACTCTACTCTACTCTACTCTTGTTCTGTTCTATTCTATTCTATTCTATTCTATTCTATTCTATTCTATTCTATTCTATTCTATTCTATTCTATTCTTATTCCCATTCCTATTCAAATCCAGCGCTGGTTATCTTCCTCTGCTTCCTCCTCCCACCAGGCCTGCTTTCTCCTCCTCTCCTCTCCTCCTTAATTTCTCCTAAAATTAATCTGTTGGTTTTGGGTCCAACAGATTAATTTTAGGACTTTTGCAGGAACTGCTCTGGCTGCCAACCTGCTTCCAGGGCCAAGTCAAGGTGCTGGTTGGCACCTTCAAAGCCCTACATGGCTCGGGGCCAGGTTATTTGGAAGACTGTCTTCCCTCAGTCATCATCTACCTGAATCAACAGGATGGGAAGGCAGGGCAGGTTACGGGTCCCATCGATTAGAGATTATCACCTGGTGGGACCACAAAACAGGGGCCTTCTCGATGGTGGCCCCTTCTTTATGAAGCATCATTCCCACAGAGGCAGGATTGGCCCCAGTGGTGAAATTCAATTTTTTTTTCCTACCGGTTTTCGGTGGGTGTGGCGTGGCTTGGTGGGCGTGGCTTGATGGGAGTGGCAGGGGAAGGATACTGCAAAATCTCCCTTCCCACCTCACTCCTGGGGGAAGGATATTGCAAAATCTCCATTCCCACCCCACTCTGGGGCCAGCCAGAGGTGGTATTTGCCGGTTCTCCAAACTACTCAAAATTTCCGCTACCGGTTCTCCAGAACCTGTCAGAACCTGCTGGATTTCACCTGATTGGCCCCCATCCTTCTACGTTTACGAAAGGCCCCGAAGACATCGTTTAAAGGGACTTATGGCCGTTTTTCACACTTACGACTGTTGCAGCATCCCCAAAATTCAAGTGCTTGGCAACTGACTCGTATTTATGACAGAGTTCCTGGGGTCCTGTGTGATCATCCCCTTTTGCGACCTTCTGACGAGCAAAGTCAAGGGGGGGGGAGTCAGATTCACTTAGCAACCGGGTTACTAACTTAACAACTGCGGTGGTTCACTTAACAACTGTGACAAGAAAGGTTATAAAACAGGCCTGGGGACCCTGAAGGGAGATCAAGGGGTTGGTTTGATTGAGGTGTTGTGGTGAGTGGTGGTCGGATGGGATTATTAGCTTGCCATAAAACAGCACTGCGCCACCAGGGCTTTAGAGCAGGGTGGATCAAAATCAATGATTTTTTTTAAAAAAATCAAAAAAATCAGATTTTTTTGATTTAAATCGGATTTTTTTGATTTAAATCGGATTTTTTGGATTTTTATCGAATTTATTTTAATAAAAAACTTTTGGGGTCAAAATCTATCGTAAGATAGTTTTCTATTTAAGATGCATAAATAATTTAGTTTATTCAGCATGAAATGGAGCTTAGTTCTGTAGCATGAGGCCGTATATTCTGCAACACGGGGACTATCGGTGAGTCAACAGTGGGTCAAAGGAGTAGCAGAGATGACAGTCGCTCTTTAAAAATTATGATTTAAATCGAGCTGATTTAAATCCAGCCTTTTTACTAGTGATTTAAATCATGATTTAAATTGTGATTTAAATCAACTCGATTTAAATCAAATCCACCCTGCTTTAGAGCAAAGAAGAAAACTTGATCCCACCCAATGCAGGGTCTTTTCCCTGAACATCCATCAGGTCTCACCTCTTCCAGCTGGCTGTGCACATGTTGGACGATCAAGTCGATAGCAACGGTATTTCCACTACCTAAAAGAAAATTAAAAAAGAGAAAGAGTTAATGTCACAGACGAAGGAGAAGGTTTGTAGCTCAGGGTTGGAATGGGGGTGGTGGTGGTCCTTGGTGCTCTTGGTTGAGACCAAACCCCACTCCCTACTAGTTCTGATGACGCTACCTAGTTGGGTAATGAAACGTCTGCCAGAAAACAACCCAGCTCAGAGAAGTGAATGTCAGTTTACTTCCTGTAATGACCTGGGAAATCCCCTAGAGGGTGCAAGCAGCCTACAGAACCTGGGTCAAAATTAAGAATTGGATTTTTCTCACACCAACTTCCTACTTAACAAGCCCACAATTATAGGTAGTTCTTGGCATACAACAGTTCGTTTAGTGACCGTTTGAAGTTACAACGGCACTGAAAAAAGGGGCTTCTCAACCGTTTTTCACACTTACAACTGTTGTAGCATCCCCGTGGCCCCGTGATCAAAATCCAGATGCTTGGAAACGAACTCATATTTATGACGGGTTCCAACGTCCCAGGGTCACGTGATCCCCTTTTGTGACCTCAAAGTCCATGGGGAAGCCGGACTCACTTAACAACCGTCTTACTAACTTAACAACTGCAGTGATTCGCTTAACAACGGTGACAAGAAAGGTTGGAAAACTTGCTCAGCAGTAGAAATTTGGGAACTGGATTGTGGTCGTAAATCGAGGACTACCTGTACAGTTATTCCTTGACTTATGTCCATAATGGAGCCTGTCGATAACAGTCGTAAGTCATGACGGCCATAAAATGAAGCACCCTGATGGAAGACCCAATTTTATAATCATTTTTGCAGCGGGTGTTAAGCACAGGATTGTGATTGTACAATGACCACCATGGTCGTTAAGCAACCACCCCCGTCATTAAGCAAACTCATTTTTCCCTATGGGCCGATTTTGCCAAAAGCTGGAAGTAAATGCCAGTTTTTGGCAAAAACATTGTAATGTATTTTGTAAATATACGAATGCAAACCTCAGGAAGTAAAAATTCTCTTCTATTGGAAGCAAGAAAACAAAATGGATGGGAAGCCCTTCCAAGGATTGTTTAATATAAATTGATTTGATGTAGAATATTTTTTTTTAAAAAAAATTACATCCCTGAAATTATGGCAAGGCTAATTTGCAAATTGCAGGACAGGCTGGAGTGGTCCGTTGGCAGCTGCCAGCATAACGCGGACAATAGAGCCTCCAGATTCAGTGGCACTCTACCTTAATGTCCCAGAAACCAAATCCTTTCAAGTATTATTTTTTGCTAGGTGTCTGGAACCGGATCCCAAACACTTTCAGCAAGAGAAAAGTCAGGGCAATTTGAGCAAGAAATCTAGCAAAGGGATCTCCAGGCCAGGAATCCAGCCGGGCCAGTGGCCAATAGAAAAAGGACGCCTACCTCGTGGGACCACAATGTCGGCCACTCGCATGGTGGGCTGGATATACTGGTCAAAGGCCGGCTTGACGAACTTGTTGTACTGCTTGATGACCCCGTCAATCTCTCGGCCTCGCTCACTGATGTCCCTGCGCAAACGTCGAACCAGACGGATGTCCGAATCGGTGTCCACAAATATTTTCATATCCAGAAGCTGCAGAGGAAAAAAAAACAAATGGCATTTGGGTCCTAAACAGATCCCTCTGGAGCAATGTCTTTCAACCTTGGCAACTTTAACATGGAACTTCAACTCCCAGAATTCACAGCTGACCAGGGAATTCTGGGAGTTGAAGTCCGTGTATGTTAAACCTGCCAAGGTTGGAAGATACCACTTTAGGAAATGCCAGGAGGTTTGGGGCAGGAGGGTTGGACTAGAAGTGGGCTCTGTTCCCCTCGCCTCAGCCACAGAACTTCTGGAGTAGTCACTTTGGGCCAGTTCTTGCCCCCCCCCCATGGACCAACCTCACAAGGCTGTTGTTATTTGGGAAATGAGGAAGAGGGCGTGCTAGACGATCTATCTAGAGTTGCTGAATGGGAGAGGAGAAGGAGAAAGGGAAAGGAGAAAGAAAGAAGGAAGGAAGGAAGGAAGGAAGGGTAGGTTCCGCCCGGTTCCCGAGCCGGTAGCAGTGACGATATGACATCACCGAACCGGTTCTGCCCCCCCCCGGCCCCACCGCCACGTTATTCTCACCTTTTATTTGGCCCCACCCCCAATCTATTGCTGCCTCCCGAGTCCCAGCTGATTTGCTAGAAGGAAAAAAACTGTTTAAACTCTTGCCAGGGGGCTTCAAAGAGCCGCCCTACAGCTGATCAGTGTTAAAAGGCAGTGTGGTGGTAGACCAGTGCCTCCAAAAACAAATGAGTAGACCGGTGCCTGCAAAAATAAATGGTAGACCGGAACGCTCCGAGAACAAATGGATAGACCGGTACAGCTCTGCAAGCAGTTAAAAGCCTGGTAGACGAGTACCTCTGCTAAATCCTAAAGAATTGTCACATGACCATCAAGCCATGCCCAAAAAATAAGCCACGCCCACAGAACCCATAGTAAAAGATTTTAGAACCCACCCCTGGAAGGAAGGAAGGAAGGAAGGAAGGGGAAGTGCAGAAAGAAAGAGAGAGAGAGAGAGAGAGAGAGAGAGAGAGAGAGAGAGAGAGAGAGAGAGAGAGAGAGAGAGAAAGAAAGAAAGAAAGAAAGAAAGAAAGAAAGAAAGAAAGAAAGAAAGAAAGAACAAAAAAGGAAGGAAGGGGAAGTGGAGAAACAAAGAAAGAAAGAAAGAGAAAAAGAGAGAAAGAAAAAAGAAAGAAAAAGAAAGAAAAAGATAAAGAAGGAAAGAAAAGAAAAAAGAAGGAAGGAAGGAAAGAGGGAAGGAAGGGGAAGTGGAGAAAGAAAGAAAGAGAGAGAAAGAAAGAAAGAAAGAAAAAGAGAGAGAGAAAGAAAGGAAAAAGAAAGAAAGAAAGAAAGAAAGAAGGAAAAGAAAGGAAAAGAAAGAAAGAAGGAAGGAAGGAACAAAAAAGGAAGGAAGGGAAAGTGGAGAAGGAAAGAAAGAAAAGAAAGAGAGAGAGGAAGAAAGAAAGAAAGAAAGAAAGAGAAAGGAGGGAGGGAGGGAAAAAGGAAGGGGAAGTGAAGGGGAAGGGGAAGGAGAAGGAAGAGAGGGAGAGAGAGAGGGAGGAGGAGGAGGAAGGGAATCTTCATTTTTTAAAATTGATTTTCAAAATTGATTTATTTTCAAGCCTTCTATCTTGAACCAATCGTAACCAACTTTGGGCAGGTGAAAGATAAAATACAACATACAACACACCCCCTCCCCAAAAATACCCTAACTAGGGTCCAGAAAGAACTGGAAGCCAACCCCCACTCAAACTTAGATGTCCCAATTAGGGGGTGGTAGTTCATAATTAGTTTTGAACTATGCTGACCCCCGAGTGGCAGGTAATTTCTGCCCCCCCCCTTCCCCGGGATTTCAGCTCCCTGATTTAGGGCCTCCAAGGGCTGTGTAAAGGCGACTTGTGGTCTGGGGCCTCATTAATACCGCCCCCCCATCCTCACCCCCAGGAAAAAAGGCTGAAAACCCAGACTTACCTTCAGGAGGTCTTTATCGGCAAATGCCATAATCCCTTCAAATATAATCACGTTGGCTCCATAAAGCATTTTCTGGAAGCAAGAATTGTGCATGGAGACGGTCAAAGTTTGATTAAAACATGTTATTTGTTTGTTTGATTGATTGATTGACTTTTTTTGTTTTGAAATCCCGCCTTTATTACTTTATAGGCAAACATAGCTTGGATGTAAGAAAAGCACAAGACTGGTTTAATGTGGTTTGTTGAGAGATTAGCCGAAAGGTTTAAAGTCGTTTTTATTAAGATGGATCACTAGCTGTGATGGAATGTAGTCTGGATTCCCAGGAGGGAGGGGCTGCATTCCAGAGGAGCAAGGGATAATTCAGGCCATATACTGTATTTTTCGGACTACAAGACACACCAGAGTATAAGGCGCACCAAGATTTCAAAGAGGTAAACAAGAGAAAAAAAGTTTTTGCCCTCCCCAGCCCCCAGGAGCAGTCTGCAGGCCTCCCAAACCCTCTGCACGTCCCATTTTTGTGAAAAATGGGCCCGCTTTTCGCAAAAATGGGATGCGCAGAGGATTTGGGAGGCCTGCAGAGTGCTCCTGGGGGCTGGGGAGGGCAAAAACGCCCCCATTTTTATGAAAAACGCCCTCATTTTCATGAAAAACGGGCCCGTTTTTGGCCACCCAACCCCCCCCGTGTCACGTTCTTGTCCTCCCCAGCCCCTAGGAGCACTCTGTGGGCCTCCCAAAGCCTCTGCAGGCCCCGTTTTTGCAGAAAATGGGCCGCGCGGGGCGGGGTTTCAGAAGGCCAAAAATAGCTATATTCAGTGAATAAGACGCACCATTTCCACCCCCTTTTTTGGGGGGGGGGGAGGAAGTGCGTCTTATACTCCGAAAAGTACGCTAGTTTGTGTGGGAGATAGAGGGTGAAAGCAACTCCTCCCTGTTAGTTCCCACCGGAGTGTATGTTTTGTGGGGAGCCACCACAGAGAAGGCCCTTCGTAATCCTGTGAAATGGTCACCTCTCTTTAGGAGGTCCATCTAGCGAGACCAAGAAGAAGAGTCTTCTCCGTGGTGGCTCCCTCCCTGTGGAACACCATCCCTGTGGAAATAAGATTGCTCCCCTCACCCCAGGTTGAAATACTTTTGCAAGGCCCCGAAGACGTGGTTTTGACAACGGGCCTGGGGATCCCAGAGTGGGATGGAGCCCACCAAGTGGCTCATTTGATGGTTGTCACCAAGAAGATGGGAGGTGGTTGCTTTTTTATTGTCCTTGTATTGGGCTTTCATCCAGTGTCACCGAGAGTGAGTTGGGCGGCCATATATATTTTATTAAATAAACAAGAGAGCCAGATTTGTCTAGTGGATAAGGCGCCAGGCTAGAAAGCAGGAGACTGTGAGTTCTAGTCCCGTCTTAAGCATGAAATCCAGCTGGGTGACTTTAGCCAATCATCAGAAGAAGGGGAGTTCTAGTCCCGCCTCAGGCATGAAATCCAGCTGGATTTACTTTCACCAGTCACCAAGAGGAGTTCGAGTCCCACCTCAAGCATGGAAACCGGCTGGGTGACTTTGGCCAATCACCAGGTGACTGTGAGTTCTAGTCCCATTTTAGGCATGAAATCCAGCTGGACTTACTTTCACCAACCACCAAGAAGAGTTCGAGTCCCACCTCAAGCATGGAAACCGGCTGGGTGACTTTGGCCAATCACCAGGTGACTGTGAGTTCTAGTCCCATTTTAGGCATGAAAGTCAGCTGGGTGACTTTGGCCAATCACCAGGTGATTGTGACTTCTAGTCCCGCTTTAGGCATGAAATCCAGCTGGGTGACTTATGCCAAACACTAGAAGAAGGGGAGTTCTAGTCCCGCTTTAGGCATGAAAGCCAGCTGGGCGACTTTGGCCAATCATTGGGAGACTAGGAGTTCTAGTTCTGCCCTAGGCACGAAAACCAGCTGGGTGACTCCCTTTCAGGCCAAATGTCTCCCTTTCAGCTCAATTCACCTCACAGGGTTGTTGTTGTTTTAAAAATAATAAAATAAAATAAAATAATAAAATAAAATAAAATAAAATAAAATAAAATAAAATAAAATAAAATAAAATAAAATAATAAAATAAAATAAAATAAAATAAAATAAAATAAAATAAAATAAAATAAAATAAAATAAAATAAAATAATAAAATAAAATAAAATAAAATAAAATAAAATAAAATAAAATAAAATAAAATAAAATAAAATAATAAAATAAAATAAAATAAAAAAAAATAAAAAAAAATAAAAAAATAAAATTGTATGCTGCCCAACTGCTAACACTCTGGGTGAATCACCACCATTCTTGAACCAAGAATTCACAATAAAAACAGCTGAGGGAGAAAGCTGGAAGATTCTTCAAGCAAAGGAGTGATGTCATCCTAAAGGGGGTGGGGCTAAGGGGGAGGGGCTAAAACCAAGACCCCCTCCCCTCAGAAGCGCGGCTCACCCATTCCTTCTTGCGGCTGTGGCTGGTGAAGTCATAAACGGGGATCTTGACGCTTTTCCCTTGCTTGAGCTTTTTGAGAGTGGCGATCATCAGGTCGAAATCAAAAGCATCCGGATGGTCAAAGTTGAAATCGTTGCTGGCGGCCAGTTCCTGCTGCTCTTTCGTCAGAATCTGTCCCCCCAAAAAACGAGATTTAGCGGAGAAGGGTGATGAACTGCCCTATACAGGTAGTCCTCGACTTACGACCACAATTGAGCCCAACACATGATATGGAATGGAATGGAATAGAATAGAATAAGGAATGGAATGGAATGGAATGGAATGGAATGGAATGGAATGGAATAGAATAGAATAGAATAGAATAGAATAAAATAGAATAGAATAGAATAGAATAGAACAGAAAAGAACACAAAATATGGAATGGAATGGAGAATAGAATAGAATAGAATAGAATAGAATAGAATAGAACAGAACAGAACACAAAATATGGAATGGAATGGAGAATAGAATAGAATAGAATAGAATAGAATAGAATAGAATAGAATAGAATAGAATAGAATAGAATAGAATAGAGACTGGAGTGGAGTGGAGTGGAGTGGAGTGGAGTGGAGTGGAGTGGAGTGGAATGGAATGGAATGGAATAGAATAGAATAGAATAGAATAGAATAGAATAGAATAGAATAAAACAGAACACAAAATATGGAATGGAATGTAGAATAGAATAGAATAGAATAGAATAGAATAGAATAGAATAGAATAGAATAGAATAGAACAAACAGAGTTGGAAGGGACTTTGGAGATCTTCTAGTCCAACCCTCTGCTCAGGCAGGAAACCCTCTACCGTTTCAGACAAATGGTTGTCCAATCTCTTCTTAAAAACCTCCGGTGTTGGAGCATTCACAACTTCTATCCTGTCACACCTGGTCCTTCTTTTCATTAAACTAGACATTACCCAATTCCAGCAACCATTCTTTGTATTTTTTAGCCTCCAGTCCCCTAATCCTCTTGGTTCCTCTTCTCTTCCTTCTTTCTTTATACCTTGACTCCTCGGTACCCACACCTGAGCTGTGGAAGCAGAGAATTCTCACGGCCGGCCCCTTCATCCTTCCTGCCTTCCTGGGTTCTCAACCCCCGGAACATCTCTGTGGCTCTTCTCACCTTATAAAAGGAGTCCATGGAGAGCAACACCACCCATGGCACGTCCAATGCCTCGATGATCATCCTGGCCACCGTGGTCTTCCCGGAAGCGCTGCCCCCACCCAGACCTGGAGAGGAGCGAAGCCCAAGGCAAAATGTTGACGACAGTCTTGCAAGGTAGGCTCAGACCAAGAATGATTTCAAGCCCGCTGAAAAAGGGAGACTTTTCCAACCTGCAAAACCTCACCCTTGAATCTCTTGGCTGCCATTGCTTCAACTATGGCGACTTTATGACCTGCGGACTTCAATTCCCAGAATTCCTGAGCCGTGCCAGCCATGTTGGCTCAGGAATTCTGGGAGTTGAAGTCCGCAGCTTGCAAACTGGTTCATAGTCTCCCATCTCGGCTTTATTTAAAATGATTTTAAGTTGGGGTTTTTAAAGTGGTTTAATATGGTTTTAATTGGAAGTTTTCATTTTGGCCAAAGATTGAATTGTTTTAATATGTTTTTAAATTTTGTCTGGTATGTTGTTTTATCATGGCTGTTCACCGCCCTGAGTCCTTTGGGAGAAAGGCGGTACACAAATATAATAAACTAACGAACGAACTAACTAACTAACTATTCATAGGGTTCGGGGGCCTAACCGCCTCCCAGGATGAATAAAAATTGATTTAAATAAACAAACAAACAAACAAACAAACAAATAAAATCAGATTTATTTAATTAAGATTTTTTTTATTTATTTAAATCAGATTTTCTTTTTATCGAATTTATTTTAATAAAATGCTTTTGGAGTAAAAATCGGTCTAAAGATAGTTTTCTATTTAAGATGCATTATAATAATTTAGTTCTTTCCAGCATGAAATGGAGCTTCGTTATGTAGCACAAGGCTGCATATTCTGCAATATTGGGACTGTCGGTAAGTCAACAGCGGGTCAGAGGAGGAGCCGCTGCGGGACAGAGATGACAGTTGCTCTTTAAAAATGATGATTTAAATCGAGTTGATTTAAATTGGTTACCACCTTTAGAGCACTCCATGGCTTAGGACCGGGGTATTTACGAGACCGCCTTCTGCCACCAGTAGCCTCTCACCGATCAGTATGCTCCCATAGAGAGGGGCTCCTCAGGGTGCCGTCGGCCAAACAATGTCGACTGGTGGCCCCCAGGGGGAGAGCCTTCTCTGTGGGGGCACCCGCCATCTGGAACGAGCTCCCCCCAGAGATATGGAGGATCGCGGACCTGCGCGCTTTCTGCCGTGCCATCAAAACATTTCTTTTCCAGCAGGCTGGCCTAGCCTAACCTCTCTTTTAAACTTTTTAAAAAATTTTAAAATTCTTCAATTTTAAATTTGTCTTATGAATTTGGGGTGTTTTAAATTTCGTTTTCCGGGCCAATTATTTAATTGTATTTTAATGGTTTTTTAACATTTGTATTATATGTATTTTATTTGGCTGTTCACCGCCCTGAGTCCTTCGGGAGTAGGGCGGTATACAAATTCAATTAATAATAACAATAACAATAACAATAACAATAACAATAACAATAACAATAACAATAACAATAATAATAATAATAATAATAATAAATCAAGCCTTTTTACTAGTGATTTAAATCAGAGGTCTCCAACCTTGGCAACTTTAAGATTTGTGGACTTCAACTCCCAGAATTCCTCTGGGAGTTGAAGTCCACAAGTCTTAAAGTTACCAAGGTTGGAGACCCCTGATTCAAATCATTGATTTAAATCATGATTTAAATCAACTTGATTTAAATCAAATCCACCCTGCCGCCCTCCTGTCCCAAACTGCCCCCACCCTCCAATCCAACGCACCCCCCCCTTACCGATAACAAATGCCTCTTTTGACTGTGTGCCATGTTCGTTGTACCAGGGGGGTCGGCCTGCGGTGTAGATGGTCCTTTTACTGGTACGTAGGAGGGGAGGCTCCGATTTGGATTGGCTGGTGGTGCGTTTCCGGGGGGATTTGGTTCCGACAATTGTGGGCAGCAGCCTGTCTAAGGTGTTTGCACTGTGGTTGCTACAAGGAAGGAAAGATAGAGAAATCAGTTCTTGGTTAGAAGACAGCATAACAGAGTAAAGGAGTTGGAAGGGACCTTGGAGGTCTTCTAGCTCAACCCCCTACTCAAGCAGGAAATCCTATATCAGTGATATAGTGCACCTTTGTGCGCGTGCCTGAACCCCCCAAATGCAATGCAAGCATCGCCAGCCCATGCGCATGCAATCTGTTGTTGCCTGTCAGCAGCTGGTGCAGCTGGTGACTGATTCCGACAGCGAGGAGGCTGGTGTGGTGCTGCGCCAGCAGCCTGTGCAGCTGGCACTCGAGTCGAACAATGAGGAGGCTGGAGAAGATGTGGTGCCAGAGGCGGGGATTCAGCCAGGGCCTTCAGAACCTCCAGAAGCTCCCATAAGTATAGAGGAAGAAGAGGAGGAGCTTCTTCTTGATGCACGGGCGCGCAGAGCTGCCAAAAGGCAGGAGTGGCTCCTCAGGAGGAGGTCTCCTCGAGAGTAAGGCTTGGGGCTAATTGGCCACTCCCTTAGCCTATTTAAGGAGGAACGCCAACTGAAGCAATTTGCAGGGAACAACTTTGCTCACTCTCCTTCGCGTCTTGATCTTAGTTCTCTGCAAATTGCTTCTGGGCTTTCTGCCAACCATAGTAAGATTACGATTATTTATTCTTGGGATTCTTGTAGGCTGTTAAGAAAGTTAATTAACAGCCTTTGTTTGAAAAAGACTGATTTAATTTAGTAAACTAAGTTTTGTACAGTGCTGCGTTCTTTGGGGTCCGTAGCTTGGGCAGAACAGGCAAAGAGATCAAAGATTCTGCCTTTGGCCAAAGAATCAAAGCCAACAAGGACTCCTTGGTCTCAACCAGGCCGCCTCAGGGTGTTTGAGGTGATGAGTGACACCTGTCATGCAGGACTATAGAACCCCAACTGTGGTTCTTAAAGTCAGGGGGACATCAAGGACTCTTCTGTCAAGAAGACAGGGGAGGAGAGTCAACATCCCTGCTTCTTTCCTGGCTGAGGAGCTAAAACCATGGATGGGGGTAGGAAAAGAAGAGCCTGAGGGAGGAGGAGGAGGAGGAGGAGAGGGGGAATAAGAGAAGGAGATGCTTTTTTTCAAGAGGCAGCTAGACTTCCTGGTTTTTTCCTCTGAAGACGTTTCACTTCCCATCCAAGAAACTTCCTCAGTTCTGACTGGATGGTGGGGAATGGAAGGATCCAGTCAGACCTGAAGAAGCTTCTTGGATGAGAAGCGAAACGTCTTCAACGTAGACAAGAGAAGGAAAAGAAGAGGAAGAAGAGGAGAAGATGACAGGAAGAGGAGGAGGAAGAGGAGGAGAAAGAGGAGGAAGGGTACGAGAAAGAGGAAGGCGAGGAGGAAGAGAAGGAGAGGAAGAAGAGGAGAAGGAGGAGGAGGTAGAGGAGAGGAATAAGGAGAGGAGAGGGCTAAGAGAAGGAGGAGAAGAAGAAGAAGATAGGCAAGGACAGAAGAGGAGAAGGAAAAGGAGAGGAAGAAGAGAAGAAGAGGAAGAGGAGAAGAGAGGAGAGAAATAAGAAGAGGAGGGGTTTAAGAGGAGGAGAAGGAGAAGAAGAGAAGATAGGCAAGGACAGGAAGAGGGGAAGAGAAGGAAAAAGAGGAAGAAGAGAAGGAGAAGAAGAGGAGGAGGAGGAGGTAGAGGAGAGGAATAAGGTGAGGAGGGGGCTAAGAGAAGGAGAAGAAGGAGAAGAAAGGCAAGGACAGGAAGAGGGGAAGAGAAGGAAAAAGAGGAAGAAGAGGAGGAAGAGAAGGAGAGGAAGAAGAGGAGAAGAGGAAGAGAAGAAGACAGAGGAGGAGAAGAAGAGTGGGAGAAGGAAGAAGAAAAGTAGGAGGAGGAAGAGAAGGAGAAAGAGGAAGAAGAGGAGGAGGAAAGGAAAAGGAAAAGATAGACAAGGACAAGAAGAGGTAAAGGAGGAGGAAGAAGAAAAAGAGAAAGAAGAGGAGGAGGAGGCGGAGGAGGCAGCCCACCTGGCACCACTCATAACTTCACTTCCCATCATCCCCAGTTGGCTGGAGCTGATGGAGCTTGCAAGCCACCAGGCTGAAGACAGCTCCCAAAATATCAGATTTGGGAGCCGATCAATGAAAGAACGAAGTTGTAGTCCATCTGCAGATCTCACAACCTCCACGACGGGTAGGATAAAGGAAGAATCCTGCGCCCAGTGACGTTATCTGAGGCAAGGGCCTAAATGGCGGAGGTTGTGTCTAGATGCCCTCTTGGTGCCTCCTTGCCATTCGTGCCTCCCCAGCGGGATTGTCGCTGCCAGAACTGGAGTTCAGCCAGGGTCAGTTGGCATGCCGCTGGGATTAAAGGCTCACAAGCCTTGTGTTGCAGCCATATGAGGATGTCTCTCACACACAACCATGACATAATTGTTGCCGCACTTGTGGACTTCAACTCCCAGAATCCCTCAGCCAGCTTTGCTTTGCTGGCTGAGGGATTCTGGGAGTTGAAGTCCACAAGTCTTAAAGTTGCCAAGTTTGGAGACCCCTGCCCTATCGCAACACACATTTTATGCACTCTGTTCTGCTTTGCATGCTACAGGTAGTCCTTGACTTACGACCGCAACTGAGCCCCCAAATTTCTGTTGCTAAGCAAGACAGCTGTTAAATGCCTCGCTTTATGATCTTCCCCGCCACAGCTGTTAAATGAATCGTCACCATATAAAAACGAGATTCTAGAAAGCATGCAGTAGGGCCGTGATGGCGAACCTGTGGCACGCGTAGCCATTTCAGTGGGCACGCGAGCTCAGCTCCGGTGCAAAACAGGCTGTTTCCTGCCTCCGGAAGGCCTCGGGGAGTGGTGGTGGGGAAGGCCCGTTTTTTGCTGTCCCCAGCCTCCAGAGCCTCTCTAGGAAGTTGGCAAACGGGCCGTTTTCGGTCTCTGGGGGGAGAGGAAGGCCGTTTTCACCCTCCCCAGACTCCTAGAGAGGCTCTGGAGGCTGGGGACAGCAAAAAACGGGCCTTCCGTTCCCACCGGAAGTTGGCAAACAGGCCATTTCTGGCCTCCGGAGGATCTCCAGGTGGATGGGGAAGGCCGTTTTCGCCCTCCCCAAACTCCTAGAAAGGCTCTGGAGCCAAGTGAGAGAGAAAAACGGACCTACCAGGCCATCATGTGCCAGGAGTGGACGGGAGTGGGAAGGGTTGCGCGCGCATGTGCAGGGCGGGACGTATAGAATCAGGCGAATAGGTTGTTAAAAATGCTTTTAAAAGTTAAAAAAAGGCTCTGACAATCGCACAGCTCAGCTGTGATCATCCGAGCCTTTTTTTTTACTTTTTTAAAAAGCATTTTTTTTACAACCTATTCGCCCGAATAGCAATTTTAAAAGCAAAAAAGCAAAACCTTCTGCGCATGAGCACAGGGTATAAAACACATTACTTCCTGGTTAAAACTAGGAAGTAATGACAACCGGGCGGGTGGGCGGAGCCTCGCACCGTGAACGCTACTGGTTCTCCGAACTACCTGCCACGATCGCTACCGGATCCAGTCCGAACCGGGGAGCATTTCACCCCTGTATTGGAGGATTTGGGTTTGGCTAGTCTAGAGAAAAGAAGGACTGGGGAGATGGGGGGCACATTTATTTATTTATTTATTTATTTTTCATATTTGTATACCGCCCTACTCCCGAAGGACTCAGGGCGGTGAACAGTCATAAATAAATACAAAGACATATAAAAGTTAAAGACTATAAAAATAGATTAAATAATTTAGGCTCAAAAAATTAAAACCAAAAAAACATCCAGATTTATCTAAAAGAGATCTAAAACCCGATTTAAAACCCAATTTAAAAGCCAATTTAAAAGGGAGAGTTAGGCCAGACCAGCCTGTTGGAATAGAAAAGACATGTTAGCAGTCTTCCAGTATTTGAGGGGCTGCCACAAAGAAGCGGGGGGTGGGGTGTCAAATTATTTTCCAAAGCACCAGAAAGCAGGACAAGAAGCAACGGATGTATTGTATTGTAAAAACGAAAAACATTTCAGTAAAAGCAAAACATTTTGTAAAAAATGTTTCCAGATAAAAACATTTCCTTTATCGATTGAAGATAAATTAAACTGTATCCTTTCAGGATTTCAAAGTCTAAATGCGCCTCTAATTCAAGAAATCAACCGGACATGAAAGAAAGAAAGAAAGAAAAAAGAGGTAAAAAAAAAGGGCGAAAGATTTATACGATCTGAAGAGAAACCAGAAAAAAGAGGTTTTAAAAGATTACCGTCCTCAAAATGGACTCAAATTTTCCTTTTTACAATTAGTTACTTGCTGGGGATTTCTTAATAGCTACCTCTTACATAGAATTTGCATTGGTCGAGCCTTTCTTATTTATTTATTTTTAATACATGTAATTTTATCTTTATTTCTGTTTTAAATAGTCTGCTTGCTGTTGGGTTATTAAAGACAGAAGAGCAGTTTAAAACCAGGAAATGTTTTTTTTTTCTGGGTTGTTTTTAAGCGAGTTTGTTCTTATCTGTAGATTCCAGATGGAGACCCAAATAAAAAGGAAACCTCCACCCAGCTAAAATGAGATTAAGGCTGACCACAGGCTGGGTTCTGGCCAGCTGGCAGGATAAGAGTGATACAAGGTCACTGTGGAAATTTGAACCCAAAAGTCTTGCCTGCAAAATTTCATGCCACAGAGGCTCGTCTACTTCAGAATTCAGAATAACAGAGTTGGAAGGTACCTTGGAGGTCTTCTAGTCCAGCCCCCTGCTAGAGAAGAAGACTGGACAAATGGTTGTCCAATCTCCTCTTAAAACCCTTCAGTGATGGAGCATTCACAACTTCTGGAGGCAAGTTGTTCCACTGATTAATTGTTCTGACTGTCAGGAAATTTCTCCTTATTTCAAGGTTGCTTCTCTCCTTGATGGGTTTCCATCCGTTGCTTCTTGTCCTGCCCTCAAATCCTTTGGAGAATAGCTTGTCTCCCTCTTCTTTGGGGCAGCCCCTGAGATATTGTGAGACTGCTATCATGTCTCCCTTGGTCCTTCTTTTCATTAAACTGGACATACTCAGTTCCTGCAACCGTTCTTCGTATCTTTTAGCCTCCAGTCCCCTCATCATCTTCGTTGCTCTTCTCTACACTCTTTCTAGAGTCTCAACATCTTTTTTACATCGTGGCGACCAAAACGGTCACTCATGCCCTCGTCACCTCTCGTCTGGACTATTGTAACGCTCTCTACATGGGGCTCCCCTTGAGATGCACTCGGAGGCTCCAACTGGCGCAGAGTGCGGGCCGCGCGGGTGGTTATGGGAGCAACGTGGAGCTCCCATGTAACACCTCTCCTGCGCGAGCTGCACTGGCTCCCGGTGGTCTTCCGAGTGCGCTTCAAGGTTCTGGTTACCACCTTTAAAGTGCTCCATGGCTTAGGACCTGGTTATCTACGGGACCGCCTGCTACCACCAATAGCCTCCCACCGGCCAGTACGCTCCCATAGAGAGGGGCTCCTCTGGGTGCCGTCGGCCAAACAATGTTGACTGGTGGCCCCTAGGGGGAGAGCCTTCTCTGTGGGGGCACCTACGATCTGGAACAAGCTCCCCCCAGAGATACGGAGGATCCCGGATCTGCGCACCTTCTGCCGCGCGCTTAAAATGTTTTTATTTTATCAAGCTGGCCTGGCCTAAATCTTCTCCCTTTTAAAATTTTTAAATTTAAATTTTAAACACTAATTTTAATTTGTTTAATTATGGGATATTTTTAAAATTGGAAGTTTTTAAGAAGATGTTGGATAACCATTCGTCTGAAGTGGTGTAGGGTTTCCTGCCTAAGGAGAGGGTTGGACTAGAAGACCTCCAAGGTCCCTTCCAACTCTATTTCGCTATATTCTTTGAAGGAAAATATTTCCAAAACCTGTGCTTGACAGGCCAAATCGCAATCACAAATGTAATTGCCAAAAGCGCGCTAGGAGAAATAGGCAACCAAAAAACAAAAAAAAAAAAAAAAAAACAAAACCCCCAGATATGTTTTGACACAATCTTTTAAAATTTCTAAATTTCAGCAAACCAAACACAAAAGGGACAACTTGGGGAAAAATAATTGGGAAAACCTCGCCGTTCCCAACACAAATCAGAATCCCTTCTGGGGGGGGGGGAGGGGGGGGAAGGGAAACGATCCAATGATTATTTTTATTTTTCATCTGCAAAGTATTTAGCAACCAGCAAAGTCCCCCAGCGAGAATTGGAGAGCGAAAGACAAACCCCCAAATGCTTTAAATTGTTCCACCACCAGTAAACAAACCAGCTGTTATTCCCAGAGTGACGTCAAAGAAGAGCAAATGATGCCACGAACAAATCGGTGCCCGGAACATTTGTGACTTATTTATGCACCAGATGCTTGCTTAGATTTTCAACGCAAGTGAATTTGCAAAGGGGACTTTGAGATTTCTGGCCTAGACCAATATCTACAGGTAATTTATGCACGCTGTTGTTGTGCCTGTTTTTTTTAATTTTTTAAAATAGCTCTGATTTTTGCATTTGTGCGTAATTTATTATTTTATTTATTAGATTTTTTTAAAGCTCGCTTTTACTACTTCATAAGTAACTAGGGTGGCTCAGTGGCTAAGGCGCTGAGCTTGTCGATCGAAAGATCGGCAGTTCAGCCGTTCGAATCCCTAGTGCCGCGTAACGGGGTGAGCTCCCGTGACTTGTCCCAGCTTCTGCCAACCTAGCAGTTCGAAAGCATGTAAAAAAATGCAAGTAGAAAAATAGGGACCACCTTTGGTGGGAAGGGAACAGCTTTCCGTGTGCCTTTGGCGTTTAGTCATGCCAGCCACATGACCACGGAGACGTCTTCGGATAGTGCTGGCTCTCTGGCTTTGAAACGGAGATGAGCACTGCCCCCTAGAGTCAGGAATGACTAGCACATATGTGCGAGGGGAACCTTTACCTTTACCTTTAAGTAACTCAAGGCGGCAAATATACCTAATACTTCTTCCTCCTCTTTTTCCCACAATTATTATTCCCAGAATTATTGGGAAGTGGGTTGGACGGAGAGAGGGGGACTGGCCCAAAGTTATCCAGCTGGCTTTCGCGCCTCAGGCAGGACTAGAACTCACCATCTCCTGGTGATCGATCCAAAGTCTCCCATATAGCTTTCGTGCCTAAGGCAGGACTAGAACTCACTTTCTCCTGGTGATTGGCCCAAAATCACCCAGGCAGCTCTCGTGTCTAAGGTGGACTAGAACTCACCGTCTCCTGGTGATTGGCCCAAAGTCACCTAGCCAACTTTGACGCCAAAGGTGGGTCTAAAATTCACCACCTCCTGGTGTTCAAACCAATGTCTCCCATAAAGCTTTCATGCCTAAGGCAGGACTAGAACTCACTTTCTCCTGGTGATTGGCCCAAAGTCACCTAGGCAGTTCACATGTCTCTAAAGTGGACTAGAACTCTCTGTCATCTGGTGACTGGCCCCAAGTCACCCAGCTGGCTTGCATGCCTAAGGCGGGTCTAAAATTCGCCGTCTCCTGGTGATTGGTCCAAAATCACCAGCCACCTTTCATGCCTAAAGCGGGACTAGAACTCATCGTCTCCTGGTTTCTAGGCGATCACACTCCCCATTAGGTCAAATACGGGCCTGATATAAGTGTGCAACGACCGAATCGAAAAAGACATGTGCGTGTACACAGAGAAAGAGGAATGAATTCCTAAAAGATGCAGAATTGCACATAACGGGCAACTTTTATTTTAATCGGGCACATGCTATATATGTATAAACAGATTTTTTTTTCCTTCAGCCTTTTTCGCCCAGTTCGGTTGGGACTCCATGCCTAGCAAAATCCTGAATTTTGTGAAATTCCTGGGAAATCTGCAAGCTCAGCTGAAGGGCACCAGGTTGGAGAAGAGTAGCAAGCAAACGTCTGGCATGTCAGCGAGTATCTTAAGGATATATTTGTTTACAGCAGCCTTGAGTTGGCTTAGAGATTCGGATGCCAAGTTTCTGTTCACAGGGTAAGGTTGCAGAAGAGAAGCAAAGGACCATTTCAGCAAAAAGACATCCAAAATAGTCTATGGAGATTCTCCGTCATCCAGGTCATGATCGTCCTCAAAGGTGATTTTTCAAGAGGCAACTGGACTTGCTTTGTTTTTCTTTGAGGATGTTTCGCTTCTCCTCCAAGAAGCTTCTTCAGCTCTGACTGGTTGGTGGGGAATGGAAGGATTTATGTTCCTTGCAGACAACTGGTCATTTGTCTGTAGAGATTCTCAGTCATCCAAGGTCATGGTTGTCCCCAAAGATGCTTTTTCAGGAGGCAACTCAACTTTCTGGGTTTTTCTTTGAAGACTTTTTGCTTCTCATCCAAGAAGCTTCTTCAGCTCGGAATATCATCCCTTCAGATGAGTGTCACGTGGGCACAATCCCTTCAGATTGTGCCCACGTGACACCCCTCCTGTGCGAGCTGCACTGGCTCCCAGTGGTCTTCTGGGTGCGATTCAAGGTGTTGGTTACCACCTTTAAAGCGCTCCATGGCATTGGACCTGGATACCTTCGAGACCGTCTTCTGCCACCAGTAGCCTCCCACCGGCCAGTCCGCTCCCACAGAGAGGGTCTCCTCAGGGTGCCATCGGCCAAATTATGTCGGCTGGCGACACCCAGGGGGAGGGCCTTCTCTGTGGGGGTACCTGCCCTTTGGAATGAACTGCCCCCAGAAATTCGTAAGATCTCTGATCTCCGTGTGTTTCACTGTGCCCTCAAAACCATGTTGTTCCGCCAGGCCGGGCTATCAATGTAAAGATTTTAATTGGTTTTAAATGGGATTTTAAATTTGGGGTTTTATAAATTGGGCCTATTATTTAATAATTTTAATTATTTTTAAATTTTGTCTGTCTTTGTGTTTTTAATTAGGCTGTACACCACCCTGAGTCCTTCAGGAGAAGGGCGGTATAGAAATTAAATAAATAAATAAATAAATAAATAAATAAATAAATAAATAAATAAATAAATAGCTGAAGAAGCTTCTTGGATGAGAAGCGAAAGGTCTTCAAAGAAAAACCAAGAAAGTGGAGTTGCCTCTTGACAAAAGCATCTTTGGAACATCCAAAACAGCTGACAAACCCACAACACCTTGCCCTACCGCAACTCACAGCCAACAGTTCTTCAGGGTGAGGTCCCTAAATCAGGGGTGGACAACTGTGGCCCTTTTACAACCTGTGGACTTCAACTCCCAGAATTCCTGAGACAAGACAAGCTTTAATAAAAACTGCAAGAGTCTTCTCATTTGGCCGAAAACACCCCTCTGCAGGTACAGACAGTCCTTGACTTATGACCACAATTGAGCCCAACTGAGTGAGAGTTAAGTGAATTTGGCCTCATTTCTGGCCATAGCTGTTAAATGAATAACTCTGCAGTTATTAAGTTAGTGACAGGGTTGTTAAGTGAATCTGGCTGCCCCATTGATTTTGCTCGTCAGACCCCCGGGGACGCAGCAACCATCATAAATATGAGTCAGCTGCCCAGGGTCTGAATTTTGATCATGTGACCACGGGGGGGGGGTTTGCAACGGTTGTAAAGGTGGAAAACGGTCATAAGTCTCTTTTTTCAGTGCTGTTGCAACTTTGAATGGTCACTAAACGAAATGTTGTAAGTTGAGGACTACCCGTATTCCTGTACTCACAACGATTCATTTAGCGACCGTTCGAAGTTATAATGGCACTAAAAAAAAGTAACTTTTGAGCAGTCCTCGCACTTATGACCATCACAGCATCCCCATGGTACTGTGATCAACATTTGGGCACTTGGCAACTGACATCCGACAAGAAAGTCAAAGGGAGAAGCGAGATTCATTTAATGACCGCATGATTCACTTAACAACTACAGCGATTCGCTTAACAACAATGGCTAAAGGTCAGAAAAGTGGGCAAAAGTTACTCATTCACTGTCTCACTGAGTAACAGAAATTCGGGGCTCAATTGTGGTCATAACTCGAAGACTATTTATAATCCCTATGTCCAATGCAATGCAATGCAAATTTATTTTTTATTAAATTTAATTTAATAAATTTAATTTAATTAATTTAAATGCAAATTTATTTTTATTAATTTAATAAATAAAATAAATAAACGCAGAAGCCAGAAAGAAATATTATTATAACTTGCCCCTAGCCCCTTTCTTACATCTTTAAAATCTACGAGTATTAACTTTCTGGTGCGCCCCAAAACTACGGCTCCATTCAACATTGTGCCGTAGGTAGATCCCCCCAAAAAAAAGATTCAAAACCCCTGGTCTGATGTAACCCCAGATTTAAGGTAAACACCACAACCTATATCTCCTTTTGGGGAAGGTGGCGGAAATGTCCTACTCCACTTCAAGACTTCCTGTTTAAAAAAAAAACCACACACACCCAAAACGCATGCATTTCCTTTAGAGAAAACCAGGAAAAACAAGTTTAGAGAGAAGAAAAAAAAAACAACATATTGAGGTTCAGCAATGCTTCGGATGCACGATACTCACCCGCCACCGTCAGCTCCCAAAGCCCTAAAGCCGGAAATCCTGACCCCTGAATACGCCGGTGATTGGTTCATCTCAGTTAAATCCCAGAGAGGTGGGAAGGGACGGGGGTGTTTGGCAGAGAAAAAACTTCTTTGGGGTCAATTCAGGTTGTGGTCTTAACCCCGCCACCTTGAAGTCTCATCCTAACTTAGAAGCATTCGGGGGTTTTTAAACCGCCATCCTTTTCTCGTGGGGTGCAAATTTAGGGCCCAACCAAGAGACCTGAAGAGACCCGATGTTGTCACACCGAGGACGGAGGGAAAAAAGGAGCCAACGGAGCAGCAACCAAAGAACTGGATCAACCAGCGTGCCTAAGAGGATAGCTTTAACCTAGAGATTAGATTCATTACCTGATATATTAATAGCACAGACTTTGCACAGAGAAAGGCAGCTCGGCTTCAAGTCCCTTATGGTGCAGCAGAGGCACAAAAAAAAAAAAATAAAAAGTCATCACCAAGGATAGGCGTAGTTGCTTCGGGCATGTAGACCAGATCTGAAGGCCGGAGGGGAAGGATACGGGGAGGGAAGAGGGTGGTTGGCATTGCAAACAGATCCTGTGGTTCTCGGGCGGCATCGTTTCTCCGAGGAGCGGCTGTTTGCAAGCCTCTTGGCAGAAGGGAGCACCATCTGCAAGAAGATAGGATGGGGACAGCCTGTTGCGTCGCCCAGCCAGCCAGGTGTTCAGGCTGGATTTGGCCCTTTTTGTGCACCTCTGGAGTCCTTCCCTGGGATAGGCAGAGGCGGAGGCTGGGGTGGTGTTAAAAGATATTGTGGCGGGAGGTAATCTGTTCCAAGTCAAGTGGCAATTGACCGAGAGAGATAGCTGACAGCACTTAGACTTATATAATGCTTCTCAGTGTTTTGCAGCCCTCTCTAAGCGGTTTACAGAGTCAGCCTATTTGCCCCCAACAATCTGGGTCCTCATTTTATCCACCTCGGAAGGTCAATAGGCTGAGTCAGGATCAAACTCCTGGCAGTGGGCAGAGTCACCCTACAATACTGCAGATAGATAGATAGATAGATAGATAGATAGATAGATAGATAGATAGATAGATAGATAGATATGCAGATAAACAGGCAGGCAGGCAGGCAGGCAGACAGACAGACAGACAGACGGATGGACAGACAGACAGACAGATAGATAGATATGCAGATAGGCAGGCAGGCAGGCAGAAAGACAGACAGACAGACAGATAGATAGGCAGATGGATGGATGGATGGATGGATGGATAGATAATATACAGATAGGCAGGCAGGCAGGCGGACGGACGGACGGACGGACAGACAGACAGATAGATAGATAGATATGCAGATAAACAGGCAGGCAGGCAGACAGACAGACAGACGGACGGACGGACGGACAGACAGACAGACAGACAGACAGATAGATATGCAGATAGGCAGGCAGGCAGGCAGAAAGACAGACAGACAGACAGATAGATAGGCAGATGGATGGATGGATGGATGGATGGATGGATAGATAATATACAGATAGACAGGCAGGCAGGCAGGCAGGCAGACAGACAGACAGACAGACAAATAGATAGGTGGATGGATGGATGGATGGATGGATGGATGGATAGATAGATATGCAGATAGACAGGCAGGCAGGCAGACAGGCAGACAGAAAGACAGACAGATAGATAGATAGATAGATAGATAGATAGATAGATAGATAGATAGATAAATAGATAGGCAGATAGGCGGATGAATGGATAGATAGATAGATAGATATGCAGACAGACAGACAGACAGATATGCAGATAGGCAAACAGGCAGGCAGATAGGTAGGTAGGTAGGTAGGTAGATAGGCCGACAGGCAGGCAGGCAGGCAGGCAGACAGACAGATAGATAGACACCGTAAATGAGAGAGAGAGAGAGAGAGAGAGAGAGAGAGAGAGAGAAAGAGGGAACAATAGCAATAGCAGTTAGACTTATATACCGCTTTACAGTGCGCTTTATACAGTCAGCCTCTTGCCCCCAGCAATCTGGCTCCTCATTTTACTGACCTCGGAAGGATGGAAGGCTGAGTCAACCTTGAGCCTGGTGAGACTCGAACTGCCAAACTGCAGGCAGCCGGCAGTCGGCAGAAGTAGCCTTAGGGTGATTTTGGTGATCCGATGGCGATTTTCTCAATGCCGATAGTGTTCCAGGGGTGCTCCAGAATGTTTTGGGATTGCAGGTTCTGTGGGTGGGGTAAGTGGCCAAAAAGGTCTAAATTTCATTTTAATCCATGGAAGGCTCAAACTGCCCCCTAGTGGCAAATACGGGCAGTCCTTGATACGGTATACCAAAAGGGTTTTCATTACCGTTCAAAGTTACAACGGCACTGGAAAAAGCAGCTTGCGGCCATTTTTCACACTTGTGGCCGTTTTGGCTGCCCCACGATCACACGATTCATCCACTTGGCCACCGGTTCATATTTATGACAGTGCCATCTTTGCTTTCTTTTTCTACAGTTGGTTCCAGGTCTTCGCATTTTGCGATTTTTCGCCAGTTCCTTCTCTTCTCTTCTGCTCTCTCCAGGTGCCGACACCTCCGCTATCCTGCCTTTTTTGTCCTGCTTATTGACAATTGTCGTGCGTGTTACTGTTGTGGCCCGTCAGCGGCCCTGTGCAGCTAGTAGCAGATTCTGACAGCGAGGAGGCTGGTGTGGTGCTGCGCCAGCAGCCTGTGCAGCTGGCACTCGAGTCAGACAATGAGGAGGCTGGAGAAGATGTGGTGCCAGAGGCGGGGATTCAACCAGGGCCTTCAGAACCTCCAGAAGCTCCCATAAGTGAGGAGGACAAAGAGGAGGAGCCTTTTCTCGATGCACGGGCACGCAGAGTGGCCAAAAGGCAGGAGTGGTTCCTCAGGAGGTGTTCTCCTTGAGAGTAAGGCTTGGGGCTAATTGGCCACTTCCCTAACCTATTTAAGGAAGAACGATGACTGAGGCAATTTGCAGGAAACAACTTCATTCATATTCCTTTGCGTCTTGATTCCAGAAACGTCTGATCAGCTCTTGCTCCTTTCTTGTCAAGTTTTCCTGCAAATTGCTTCTGGGCATTCTGCCAACCACAGTAAGATTATCTGAAATACTGTGTTTCAGAATTGAGTTATTATTCTTTGGATTCTTCTCGGCTGTTAATGAAGTTAAATTAACAGCCCTTGTTCAGAAAAGACTGGTTTAAACTGTACTTGTGTTCGAACAACCACTAAGAAAAACTCATTAGTAGTCCTTAATTAGTAAACTAAGGTTTGTACGGACTTTGTGTGTGTTGCGTTCTTTGGGGTCCGTAGCTGGGGCAGAACAGTTATGTGGCAGGGGGGCCCTGTCGGTTGCGATTCTAAATCCCCCAGCAATCTAGCTTCCTCAACTTTCTATGACTGTCTCATTTTATGATCAGAGGTGGGTTTCATGCAATTTTACCACCAGTTCGCCGTGCACTGAAAATGTGAGTTTTGCTCGTGTGTGTGCGGCTTGCACGCATGCACATAGCTTAGAAAACGTGGCTAAATAGGACGGCATAGTGCCACTGCCGCCACTACTGGTTTGCCCACCAGCTCAATACCACCTCTTATGATCCCACCACAGTTTCTTGCTTGCAGGAAAAATGTGATTTCTTGGAAAAACCACGGAATGCACCCTTGTTGCCACTTTGTCATGCCGCTGTTTGTAGTCATCGTTGTTACTTTATTAGCACTTTATTTACTACAAAAGTTAATTATTACTTTTAATATTTGAAAGTATTTTAAACTTTAATACTTTAAAGTTAATTATTACTTGAGTTACTTGATTACTGAAGTTAGCCCTTCGTTATCGGTAGTCCTCGACGTACGATAGTTCATTTAGTGACCGCTCAAAGTTACAACAGCACTGAACAAAAGCGACCGACAACCATTTTTCACAGTTAGTTACGACCTTTCCAGCATCCCCACGATCACGGGATCAAAATTCAGATTCTTGGCAACCCGGTTGGTATTTACGACCGTCGCTGTGTCTCGAAGTCATGAGATCCCCTTTTACGACTGTCTAACGAGCAAAGTCAATAGAGAAACCAGTAACAACGGGGGGTTACTAACTTAACTCATGCAGTGATTCAACTTGTTAGGATATGGTTTGAGCCTAACAAGTTGTCCAGGCAATATATGTGTTCTGTGACTTTAACATGGATATGTATTGTGTGACTTTTAAGTTTTACTGCTGATTCATTGTAATGCTGAGTCATGCTGTAGTTAGATAATCACTGGTTGTAAACGTATTTAAGAAAGGTACTGTAACGTATTCAGTTGATGATAAGCTACCATTGTGTGTGGAGTTGCTACCATTGTGCTATCATCTTTGGATGGATCTGCTACCATCGTGGTTTGTGAACCAGAGTGAACTTGTTATTCTAACCAACTACTGTTTGTGTGGTAAGAAGGTTTTTGTATCACAGGACTGATTTAACTGGCAAAGACTTGGATTGATTTAAAGACTATGAGATTGTTTTTTCACTATAAAGTAAACCTTTGATAAACCAGTTTGCACATCTCTTATTCCTTGCTCTCAACAACATTTCTCTGTGCTCTACACTCTGCTGGTTGGTAACACAACAACAATATCCTTAACACAACTTAACAACTGTGATAAGAAAAGCTGTAACACATACATACATACCTGTGTATGGTTTGCCAATTGCACAGTGGCAGATAGGACCAGAGGGTTAACAAGGTGATATTCAGCCATGTTTTTGAGGCCTTAACAATATCTGAATCCCACCGCTGGGATTCAGATGTCCCCCAACATCCTTGCCCCCCAGAGGATCATTGGTTGCCCGCTCCCCTCCTTGGAAGAGCTTTATAGTTCCCGCTTCCTTAAGAAAGTTCAAAACGTTCTTAAAGATCCATCTCATCCTGGGCACCCTCTTTTTTTTTTTTAACTATTACCATCTGGCAGACGGTACAGGACAATAAACACAAGGACAAATAGGCTGAAAAACAGCTTCTATCCCAGAGCAGTAACTATATTGTATTCTACTGTACAGTGTGGGTGTCTGCAACCTGTGGTTCCGGAGCCGCATGTGGCTCTTTGGGCCCTCTGCTGTGGCTCCCTATTGGATGATCCCACCGCTGGCTGGCCCCACCCCTCGTCCTCCCCTCCCAGTCACTCCTCACCTGGCCTGAGAAGGTAAGGGCGATGGCGGTTGGATGGAGAAGCGGCCAGGGCAGAGACAGAGAGATACAGAGAGAGGGGGAGAGAGAGAGACAGAGTGATACAGAGAAAGAGGGAAAGAGAAGGGGGAGGGGGAGAGAGATATGTCAAAAGGGTTTTGTGGTTCCCGTTGTTTTTTAGCAACCAGTTCTCTGCCCTAAGGACCGGCTGGGTAGGCGTGGCTAGTGGGGTGTCATGTGACTGGTGAAAGTGAGTGATGTCGAGTTGGCCACGCCCACCGAGGTTTTGTGGCTCCCGGTGTTTTCTTTTCTGTGGGAAATGGGTCCAAATGGCTCTTTGAGTGTTTAAGGTTGCAGACCCCGGGTACAGCGAAATATTAATGCAGTATCAGGGGTTTTTCAATTCAATTGCATAGAATGCGACGGATGTGTGTTCTTGTTTTATTTTTATAGTTATAATGTACACTGAAGATGGCACTTAACGCCGTTGTACGAGGTGCAAAGACAATAAAGTAAAGTATAAGTATAAAATGGGCCGCAAAACTCAACCAGTCTCACTTAACAACAGAAATGTGTGGCTTCAAATTGTGGTCGCAAATCGAGGACTGTCTTGTACTGGAGAAGTAGGGAAGGAAGAATGGCACTTATCTTTACAATTGCTAAATGACTCCCCCTCCCTTCCCTGGTATTTTGGGGGAGGAAACAAGCACAGGATTATAATACTTACGAGTACTTACGAGACCACCTGCTGCAACCGATAACCTCCCACGAACCAATACGCTCTCACAGAGTAGGCCTACTCATAGTACCATCATTAAAACAATGTCGTCTAGTAGTTCCAAGGGAGAGAGCCTTCTCTGTGGAGGCCCCTACTCTTTGGAACAAAATACCCCCTGGAATACGAATAATCCCAGATCTTTGCACTTTCCGACGTGCCCTGAAGACCTTTCTCTTTCAACAAGCAGGGCTAGCATAAACATCTAAATTCTATGCCAAGGTCTTAGCAGATACACCAAGTTGACTCAATTTATTATTTACTGTTTATATATATATATATATATAAAATATTATATGTATATGAAATCTTATTCTGTTCACCGCCCTGAGTCCTTCAGGAGAAGGGCGGTATAGAAATTCAATAAATAATAATAATAATAATAATTTATTTTATTTATTTTATTTTATTTTTGAACTTGTATACCGCCCTTCTCCCTGAGGACTCAGGGCGGTGAACAGGCAAATAAAAACATCAAATACAAATATTAAAATACAGTTAAAAATATGTATAAATTTGGCCCCATTGATTAAAACAATAAACAAAAACAAAAACAATTAAAAACACTTAAAAAGAGTTAGGCCAGCCCGGCTCGTTGGAAAAAGGTTTTAAGGGCACGGCGGAAGGCACTGAGGTCCTGGATTCTCCTTATCTCTGGGGGCAGCTGATTCCAGAGGGTAGGTGCCCCCACAGAGAAGGCCCTCCCCCTGGGGGTCACCAGCCTGCATTGTTTGGCTGATGGCACCCCGAGGAGGCCCTCTCTGTGGGAGCGCACGGGTCGATGGGAGGTCGTCGGTGGCAGCAGGCGGTCTCGAAGATAACTAGGCCCTATGCCATGGAGCGCTTTAAAGGTGAGAACCAACACCTTGAAGCGCACCCGGAAGACCACCGGGAGCCAGTGCAGCTCGCGCAGGAGCGGTGTTACATGGGAGCGCCATGCTGCTCCCGTCACTACCCGCGCTGCTGCGTTCTGGACCAGTTGGAGCCTCCAGGTGCTCTTCAAGGGGAGCCCCATGTAGAGAGCGTTACAGCGTTAATAATAATAATAATAACAACAACAACAACAACAACATAACAATAGTTGAAAAGAAAAAAGTATGGTTCATTGACATTGCAATACCTGATGATGCACGAATTGAAGATAAGCAGCAAGAAAAAATCACAAAGTACCGGGACTTGCAAATTGAAGTTGAGCGACTGTGGAAAAAGAAATCGTGTGTTGTCCCGATTGTAATTGGAGCCCTCGGAGCAATACCCAAAGGGCTACCCCGCTATTTAGAAATTCTAAATTTGCCGGACTTGAACATTTTGACTCTATAAAAAACCACCTTACTCGGAACAGCTTACATCCTCCGACGATACCTTAACAGTTCCTAGATCCTTGGTTAGGACTCGAGCTGCTGAGCTATTAACCAGCCTCAAAGGCTGTGAATCTCACTAAAGATTAACCAATAATAATAATAATCTATGCCAGTTTTTTTCCCCCAATCTTGGCAACTTGAAGATGTGTGGCCTGTGTGCGAAAGCAACGACATGGCAACACAACCGAAGGGAAGAGAGGTTGATGAAAATCTTTTTTGAGGTTCTGGGTTTGGGACAAGTGGCAAAAAAAATCTATATTTCATTTATGATTCACCTTTGCTTTCTAATCAGTGGAAGGATTAAACTGCCCCCTAGTGGCAGATACGGGCAGCCCCTGATACGGTATAGCAGAAGAGCCAGTGGTCTACTATAGAGGTAGTCCTCGACTTACAACAGTTCCTTTAGTGACCGTTCGAAGTTAGAATAGCACTGGCTCCTATTTATGACGGTCACAAAGTCCCGGGGTCACGTGATCCCCTTTTGTGACCTTCTGACGAGGGGGGGGGGGAAAGCCGGATTCTACTTAATGACCGTGTTGCTAATTTAGGAACGGCAGTGATTCGCTTAACAACCGTGGCAAGAAAGATCGTAAAATGGGGCAAAATTCCCTTAACAAATGTCTCGCTTAGCAACAGAAATGTTGGGCTCAATTGTGATCGTAAGTCGAGGACTTCCTCTAAATGATATGTGAGAAAGACCTAGAACAGGGGTGTCAAACTCGATTTCACTGAGGGCTGCATCAGGGTTTTGTTTGACCTCGGAGGGGCAGGGTCAGGGGTGAAATGCTCCCGGTTCAGACCGGATCGTCCGATCCGGTAGCGATGGCGGCAGGAAGTTCGGAGAACTGGTAGCAAAAATCCCTGTGCCCCCCCACCCCTCACCATGCCCAGCTGAGCCGCACGATCGTCAGAGGCGCTTTTTTTTAACTTTTCAAAGCATTTTTTCTACAACCTCTTCCGACGAAAAAATGCTTTCAAAAGTAAAAAAAAAGCCTCTGATGATCGCGCGGCTCAACTGGGATCATCAGAGGCTTTCCAAAGCATTTTTTTCTGCAATCTCTTGGCCGAAGAAGTGGTAAAAAAAATGCTTTGAAAAGTCTCTGACGATCCCAGCTGAGTTGCCTGATCAGCAGAGGCTTTTCAAAGCATTAGAAAAAATGCTTTGAAAAGTTAAAAAAAAAAAAAAAGTTGGCCATGCCCATCCAGTCACATTACCCACTACCACCAAGCCATGCCCACAGAACCCGTAGTAACACATTTTACATTTCACCCCTGGCTGGGGGGTATGGCCAGGGGCGTGGGCATGGTGGGCATGACACGGTACTCGTGTCGGGGGCACCTGTGGTGGCCAAGTGCTAAGGCAGGACTTCCCTGAGAGCCTCCCTCCCTCTCATTATAATCTTTCCTTTCCTCCTTTCCTTTCCTTCTTTCCTTTCCTTTCCTTTCCTTCTTTCCTTTCCTTTCCTTCTTTCCTTTCCTTTTATTTTTCTCCCTTTCCTTTCCTTTCCTTTCCTTTCTCCTTTCCTTCTTTCCTTTCCTTCTTTCCTTTCCTTCTTTCCTTTCCTATCCTTTCCTTTTCAACTTTCCTTTCCTTTCCTTCTTTCCTTTCCTTTCCTTTCCTTCTTTCCTTTCCTATCCTTTCCTTTTCAACTTTCCTTTCCTTTCCTTCTTTCCTTTCCTATCCTTTCCTTTTCAACTTTCCTTTCCTTTCCTTTCCTTTCCTTTCCTTTCCTTTCCTTTCCTTTCCTTCTTTCCTTTCCTATCCTTTCCTTTTCAACTTTCCTTTCCTTTCCTTTCTTTTCCTTCTTTCTCTTCCTTCCTTCCTTCCTTTCCTCCCTCCCTTTTCCTTCCCTCTCCATTCATTCTTCCTTCTTCCTTCCCCTCTTTCCTTCTTTTTCCTTCCTTGCTCTCTTCCCATCTTCCCTTCTTCTTTGTCTTTCCTCTTCCCCTTTCTCCTTTCCTGTCCCTTCTTGGATGCTCAAATGCAAAAGGGGAAACATTTCTCCTTTGGTTTGGTTTTTAGTCTGTTTTGCTAGCCCTCTGCCAGCCAAAACGGAGCCTGTGGGTGGGTGGGGCCTGCAGCCCTTCCTGTGCCCCATTTTCGGCCTGGACGGCCTCCTGCCGTCCTCTGCCCGGGAGGACCATACAGAGGCCCCGCGGGTTGGTCCTTTGCTCTTTTCAGGCAGGCCCTGCGGATGACATCTAAGTACCCCACAGGCCTGATGCTGCCCACAGGCCTTGAGTTTGACACCGGTGGCCTAGAGCCGTGATGGCGAACCTATGGCACGTGTGCCACAGGTGGCACGCAGAGCCATATTGGTGGGCACGTGAGCATTGCCCTAGCTCAGCTCTGGCACGTGCCAGTCAGCTGATTTTCAGGCATTCTGGGCCCACCGGAAGGCTATTTTTGGCCTCCGGAGGGCCTCAAGGGGGGTGGGGAAGGGCGGTTTTTGCCCTCCCCAGGCTCCTAGAAAGGCTCTGCAGGCTGGGAAGAGCGAAAAATGGACCTTCCAGTCCCACTGGAAGTCGGCAAATGGGCCATTTCCGGCCTCCAGAGGGCCTCCGGGGGGATGGGGAAGGCTGTTTTTGCCCTCCCCAGGCTCCAAGTAAGCCTCTGGAGCCTGGGGAGGGTGAAAAACGGGCCTACTGGGCCCACCGTGCCATAAGCAGGAGGAGCGCAGGGGTGTCACGCGTGCCTGTGTGGGGGGAGTGGGGCGCACTGAATTATGGGTGTGGGCACACGTGGGTGTGACCCCCCCCACTTCCTCACGCTTTTGGCACACGACGGCAAAAAGGTTAGCCGTCACTGGCCTAGAGGGGCAAAGAGAGGCTGTCAAGAGAATGATCGGGGAAGAGGATGCATAGCCCAGAGATGCACAAGGGGAGGAGGAGGAGATTCAGAAGGGACCCTCCTTGCTTTCTTGGACTATACAGGTAGTCCTCGGTTTATAACAGTTCACTTAGTGACCAAAGTTATTAAGTTATTATTAGTTATTAAAACTAATAACCAGTTATAAAAGAGCCAAGGTGGCGCAGAGGTTAGAGTGCTGTACTGCAGCTACTTCAGCTGACTGCTAGTTCAGCAGATCAGCGGATCAAATCTCACCGGCTCAAGGTTGACTCAGCCTTCCGTCCTTCCGAGGTGGGTAAAATGAGGACCCAGATTGTTCGGGGGCAATATGCTATTTAGTATACTGTCTTTGGTGTTAGCCGCCCAGAGTCCTTGGAGAGTGGGCGGCATAGAAATATGATTAATAAAATAAATAAATAAAATAAAACTAATAATCAGTTATTAACAACAACTGAAGTATTCACTTAACAACTATGGCAAGAACAGTTGTAAAATTTATTTATTTATTTTATTTTATTTTATTTTGAATTTATATACCGCAGCTTCTCCCGAGGGACTCAGGGCAGTGTATAGCCAGCTAAAAACATACAATACAAACATTAAAAAACAATTAAAAGGATATATTAAATGGGGCCAAACCCGCTTAACAAACGTCTTGCTTAGCAACATCAATTTGGGCTCAGTTATGATCGTAAGTAGAGGACAAGCTATAATCAAGAGATAGCCAAGAAGGCAAAATTTATTTCTGGTTGGAAACTATATACAGCACGGACTGAAATTTAACACTTCAGGAAAAAAAATTGTATCTGCCTATTCCCAAGAGTGCAAACACGTCTGTTCTACTTGCTTTGTTTTTCTGTAATTGTGGAAAAGAAATGCACTTTGTTCCATTAAGAGAGGCAGGCCACGGCTTGTATTAAGCTAATGCGGCGTCATAAATCAAGTGTGGCTAGGCATGGTAGGGAAGGCGTAAACCGGGGTTTCAAACTGCATTTTGCAGAATCTGGAAATTCTACAAAAATTTGATGAAGGCGAAAGGCAAAAGAATAACAACAATAAATATATATGGGTAGTTTTCGACTTACGACCACAACTGAACCCAACATTTCATGCCTAAGGCAAGACTAGAACTCACTGTCTCCTGGTGATTGGCCCAAAGTCATCCAGCTGATTTTCGAGCCCAAGGCAGAATCATCTCTTGGTGACTGGCCCAAAGTCACCAGCCGGCTTTCATGCCAAAGGCAGGACTAGAATTCACAGTCTCCTGGTGATTGGTCCAAAGTCACTCAGCCGGCTTTTAAGCCTAAGGTGGGACTAGAACTCACTGTCTCCTGGTGATCGGCCCAAAGTCACCTTGCTGATGTTCCTGCCTAAGACAAGACTAGAATTCACCATCTCCTGTTGATTGGCCCAAAGTCACCCAGTTGGCTTTCGTGCCTAATGCGGGACTAGAACTCACTGTCTCCTAATTTCTAGCCTCGTACCTTAACCACTAAAGCAAACTGGCTCCAAATTAGTAACTCAAATGAACAATGGACAAAGCTCAATAACTTTTCATTTCGATTTTGCATGTCGCACAAACACTGCTTGGTAATTGATGGATCTCTTGTGTTGTGTAAACTTAAAAAAAATGAATTAATTGAATGCTCAGTGAGTCATACAAACATTTGGAGCAGGTGACCGCAAATACACGCTTCTGTTGTGGTTGGAAGAGTTTGACTCAAAACCACAACTTCACACCTCGTTTTTCTTTTCCCGAAACAAACAAAATAAATATACAGGTAGTCCTCAAGGTATGACCACAACGGAGCCCAAAATTTACGTTGCTAAAGAAGGCAGTTGTTAACTGAGTTATGCCCCATTTTATGACCTTTTTTTTGCCACCCTTGTTAAGTGAATCACGGCAGATTTGCTTTTTTCAGTGCTGTTGTAACTTTGAATGTTCACTAAACGAATGGTTGTAAATCAAGGATTACCCGTAAGCTAATCGAATAACTAAATCTAATAAAGAAATTGAATGAATGAATGAATGAATGAGCTGCAACGATTGAGTGAAAACTGGTCATGTCACTTTTTCAGTGCCATTGTCATTTCCAACGGTCATTAACAATATGTTGGTTGTAAATTGAGGACTACCTTTAAATTAACTTAATAAAGAAATCTAATAAAGAAATTGATTGAGTGATTGAATTAATGAATGATTGATTGAATGAATGATTGATTGATTGAATGATTCATTGATTGAATGATTCATTGATTGAATGATTCATTGAATGATTGATTGCATGATTGATTGAATTTTTTTAAAATTTGATTTATATGCCGCCCTTCTCCCGAGACTCAGGGTGGTTTACAATGCGTTAAGCAATAGCCTTCATACTTTTGTATATTTATACAAAGTCAGCTTATTGCCCCCACAAACTGGGTCCTCAATTCACCTACCTTAGAAAAGATGGAAGGCTGAGTCGACCCTGAGCCTGGTGAGATTCGAACTTACAGTAATTGCAGACAGCTGGTGTTAATCACAATGCTATCAGTCTGCTGAGCCACCAGGCCCTTTGATTGAATGATTGATTGAATGATTGATTGAATGAATGAATGAATGGGGACACAACAGGAAGAATTCCACAAACAAGAACTCCACACCTCTCAGCCCCCTTCTGGACTTTTGTACCCAAAACATCTGAATTGACAAGACAACCACACACCCCCAAGAGACAACATGCCAAACTCTACACATTAACTATCTTAATCCTCTTATTGTCTCACACCTATTTGCTGTTAAAAGTAAAGGCAGGCCAGCTGCATCAGGCGCCAAACCCCAATTTCACTGTCCCCCCCTGCGCCAATGAGGCTTCTAGGAGGTGAGGGATTAAAAAAGGAGAGGAGGAACAGAAAAGCCCAGAACAGAACAAAAAAAAAAACGAGTTGGAGGGGGACCTTAGAGGCCTTCTAGTCCAACCCCTTGCCCAAGCAGGAGACCCTATATACCATTTTTGACAAATGGCACTCATACTCTAGTGACTCTGAGGACACAGATAAACCTCCAGGCAGCCTCAAGGACCCTCAGAAAGGATGCCGATAACCAGCTGTTTGCAAGGAGTAGAAATCCTTCCGTTCCCCACCAATCCAAGTCAGAGCTGAAGAAGCTTCTTGGAGGAGAAGCGAAACATCTTCAAAAGAAAAAACCAGAAAGTCTTGACAGTTGCCTCTTGACAAAAAGCCCCATCGGGGACAGCCTGTGCATCTCCATACAGACCTTCTTGACCACATGGGGGGGGGTCCAATTCCTCTCGCAAACCTCCCCAGCGATGGAGCCCAAGCCATTACAAACTTCTGGTGGCAAGCCGTTCCGCTGGTTCTCCTCCTCCCAACCCTCGGGAAAATTCCTCCCTTGCTCCGTTCTCAAGGTTGCTCCTCTCCTCTCCTCCATCGCTTTCCATCCCAACCCGGCTTTCTCTTGTCTTTTCCCCTTCGCTTCCCTAACGCCCCCCCCCCGAGGTAGAGCCTCCACCTCCAGGAGCAGTCTACCCTGCAAATCTGCCTTGAGCCCACCAGGAAAGGCGTTTTCTGGATTTTTCTTCCTTTTTCTTTTTTTATTTATTTAAATTGCAGCAAAAAAAAAAAAAAAAAAAAAAGGCGCCTCCACTGCACCCCGGAGGAAGCAATGCGAGCAACAGGCGTCCCAAAGCGCCGCGCCCGTCCCGGAGTAAAGCGAGAGGATCTCGCACCCAGAGCCCCGAAGGGGGAAGCCCCCCCATTTCCCTCCGCCGCCGCCGCCGCCCCCCAAAGCCCGCCGGGGTCTCTGACCTGCCGTCCCCTCGGTCGCCTCTGCCCGCCCCGTCGGTGACTCCTTGCTCGGCGGCGGCCAGAGCTGCAGCCATCGTCGCCTCCGATCATCAGCTGTTGAGAGCCAGGCAGGCGAGGGAGGGGCGGAGCCGCGTTCCGCCGCGCGGCTTTCTGGGATTCGTAGTTCGCCCGCGGAAAGGAAAGCCCTTCTGGCCAACGCGGTGGACTACGCGGCCCAGGGAGCTTCGCGGCCTCTGGCCTGACGGGAGTTGTAGTCTTGCAGTCCGGTTAGGAAAAGGCGGGTCGGAGCCAAGGAAAGGAAAGTGAAAGGAAGGCGGGCCCGTTCCCGCTTAACGACCTTGTCTGGCTTTGGCGGGGTTGGGACGCCCAAAAAAAGCAAATACCACGGAGTCCTCGATTTACAACTGTTTGTTTAGGGACGGGCGGATCAGAGCCTAGGAAAGGAAAGTGAAAAGAAGGCGGGCCCGTTCCCGCTTAACGACCGTGTCTGGCTTTGGTGGGATTGGGACGCCCAAAACAAATCAAATACCAGGAAGTCCTCGATTTACAACGGTTTGTTTAGGGACCGTTCAAGACTCCAGGCATTTGATGTGCAGCTTCCCCAGCGTTTATCTTACCGTCGTCTAACATTTTTCCCCAAAACATCCATTTTTGACCCTCGCCTTAAATATAGATAATTCTTGACTAGCTCTTCGTGACGGGTAGTCCTCGACTTACATCAGTTCGTTTAGTGGCCGTTCAAAGATTCAACGGCACTGTACTCAGATGGAGCAAGGAGTTGTAGTCTTGCAGTCCGATTAGGGAAAGGCGGATCAGAGCCAAGGAAAGGAAAGTGAAAGGAAGGCCGGCCCGTTCCCGCTTAATGACCATGTATGGCTTTGGCAGGATTGGGACGCCCAAAAAGGCAAATAGCACGGAGTCCTCGATTTACAACGGATTGTTTAGGGACCGTTCAAGACTCCAGGCATTTGGTGCGCAGCTTCCCCAGCGTTTATCTTACCGTCGTCTAACATTTTTCCCCAAAACATCCATTTTTGACCCTCGCCTTAAATATAGATAATTCTCGACTAGCTCTTCGTGACGGGTAGTCCTCGACTTACATCAGTTCGTTTAGTGGCCGTTCAAAGATTCAACGGCACTGTACTCAGATGGAGCAAGGAGTTGTAGTCTTGCAGTCCGATTAGGGAAAGGCGGATCAGAGCCAAGGAAAGGAAAGTGAAAGGAAGGCCGGCCCGTTCCCGCTTAATGACCATGTATGGCTTTGGCAGGATTGGGACGCCCAAAAAGGCAAATAGCACGGAGTCCTCGATTTACAACGGATTGTTTAGGGACCGTTCAAGACTCCAGGCATTTGGTGCGCAGCTTCCCCAGCGTTTATCTTACCGTCGTCTAACATTTTTCCCCAAAACATCCATTTTTGACCCTCGCCTTAAATATAGATAATTCTCGACTAGCTCTTCGTGACGGGTAGTCCTCGATTTACATCAGTTCGTTTAGTGGCCGTTCAAAGATTCAACGGCACTGTACTCAGATGGAGCAAGGAGTTGTAGTCTTGCAGTCCGATTAGGGAAAGGCGGATCAGAGCCAAGGAAAGGAAAGTGAAAGGAAGGCCGGCCCGTTCCCGCTTAATGACCATGTATGGCTTTGGCAGGATTGGGACGCCCAAAAAGGCAAATAGCACGGAGTCCTCGATTTACAACGGATTGTTTAGGGACCGTTCAAGACTCCAGGCATTTGGTGCGCAGCTTCCCCAGCGTTTATCTTACCGTCGTCTAACACTTTTCCCTAGAATATCCATTTTTGACCTTCGCCTTAAATATAGATAGTTCTCGACTAGCCCTTCGTGACGGGTAGTCCTCGACTTACATCAGTTCGTTTAGTGACCGTTCAAAGATACAACGGCACTGTACTCAGATGAAGCGCTGGACGATTGATTATGTATTGTATATTTGTTTGTTTATAAAATAAAATAAAATCTCAAAAAAAAAAAGATACAATGGCACTGAAACAAGTGATTTAGGTCCATTGTTCACAATTATAACTTTTGCAGCATCCTCATAATCATGTGATCAAAATTCAGACACTTGGCAACTGTCTCATATTTATGACGGTTGCAGCATCCCTGGATCAAGTGATCATCTTTTGCGACCTTCCGACAAGCAAAGTCAACGGGGAAGCCAGATTCACTTAACAACCCTGTTACTAACTTAACAACTGCAGTGATTCACTTAACAACTGTGGCAAGAAAGTCGTAAAATGGGGCAAAACTCCCTTAACAACTGTCTCGCTTAGCAACAGAAATTTGGGACTTGACTAGTCAAGGACTACCTATATAGTCAGACCTCTGTTTGGGACTCAAATCTTCTTCAAATCCCAAAACAGAAATTTGAGGCTCCATTGTGGTCGTAAATCGAGGAGTTACCTGTAAGGAAAAAATGGCAGAGTGTCAAAAGAAGAGAGAATAAATCAGCCAAAGGAGCGAGGTTTTGCAATTTAGCCCACTTGTGCATTTTGAGGCGTAGGGGGGTGTTTCCTTCCACCGAAAGTAGAAATCTTGCAAATTTGCAACGTTTTGGCTTCCTTGCTTTCAAGGATTTCTATTGGACTTTTTGGCGGGAATAGGGATTTGCCGCAATTGTGGCACCCTGTGTTGGCAACATTGAAATCAATAAACCTCCCGTAATTTGGACAGGTTGACATTTGATTAGTCTTTCCACCAAGTCACCCACTAACCTCCCTCTTAATCAAGCTTCAGTGACTGATTTCCAATAGCTCAGCAAGTTTCCAGCCGGGTTAGTCCTTGGATGGGAGACCGCTAGGAAATTGAAATGTGTTTGAATATTAGTAGCTCGGGTTGGTAATTAGGCTGTTGATTTGAGCTCTGAGTTTGCAAATGTTTCATCACCATTCAAAGAAACATTGTCAGAGCATTTTGAGTTGTGCTCGTCTGTCAGAAAACAGGTCTTAAAAAGGTATAAAAAGGTATTTAAAGACCTGTGTTCTGATAGAAGAGCATAACTCAAAATGCACTGACGATGTCTCCTTGAATGGTGATGAAATTTTGCAATCAAATTGGCCAAGCTCGGAGTGCAAACCAACAGCCTAACCACTAGGAAATCCCAGGGATGTTGGCTAGATTGGCACACATTGGGGGTAGGGGACGGGGGACTCATCCCAGAAAAAGGGAGTGATAAGCCATCTGGGTAGGAGTCCCGTTTCATCTCAGAAAGCTTTTTCCTTTTAAAATGGTCATTTTCACCTGGTTTAAATCATTTTGCCCAGAAAGAGGTAAATGGAAGGAAAGAAAGGAGACTCTCAACAGGATTTAATTACTTTTATTTATTTATATTCTTCTATTGTTTTTATAAATAACTCAAAGCAGAGAACATACCCTAATCCTCCTTCTTCATTCTAGTTTCCTCACAACAACTACAACTCAGTGAGGTGGGTTGGGCTGAGAGAAAGAGACTGGCCCAAAATCACTCAGCTGGCTTTCATGCCTAAGGTAGAACTAGAACTCACTGTCTCCTGGCAATTGGCCCAAATTCACCCAGCTGTTTTTCATGCCTACGGCAGGATTAGAACTCACCATCTCCTGGTGATTGACCCAAAGTCTCCCAACCAGCTTTCATGTCTAAGGCAGGACTAGAATTCACTGTCTCCTGGTGACTGGCCCAAAGTCACCCAGTTGGCTTTCATGCCTAAGGTGAAACTAGAACTCACTGTCTCCTGGTGATTGGCCTAGTCACCCAGCCGGCTTTCGTGCCTAAAACAGGACTAGAACTCACCGTCTCCTGGTGATTAGCCCAATGTCACCCAGCCGGCTTTCATGCCTAAGACAGGACTAGAATTCACAATGCTGTTGATTCTCTGTATCCATGCGGTATTGGATCCTGCCACTTTCATACACAGGAATCAAGGCACTAATAAGCCCCTTAGCTTCTTTTTTATTTTAAAGGCAAACCAGTGTCTTTAACCGCTCTCTACCTGTGTGACTACAGCCTGTCACGATTCAAAGCTGAGCTAATGAAGCTTGAGAATCAAAACTCCTAGAAAAGCAAAAGAAAAGAGATTTTTCAGTCTTGATTGCAGGAAACAAGAAAGTCACACATACACACTGCCCCGACGCCAGTTTCTAAGCTGGGCACTCCGGCACCAACTGGCATAGCAAACTGAACAGATGGTAAAATCTGCCCCTGTGAACCACAAGTGTTTCACTCAAGCTGCAGAGCTGAAGAAGATTGCCTGCTTGTTGGCACGTGTCTTCCTGGCACGCCGGGGCAGCTGTCCAAGGGAGCCATTAATAGCATTGTGAGGGTCAATAGGGACTTTTTAAAGACAGCTGCCCTCAAATTTAGCGGGTCAGGGTTGCAGGATCTATTAAAATAAGGGAATCTTCACTTCTCACCCAAGGCAGTCTGATGATCTTTTTCTTGGGGCTTGGGATAGAAGAGGGGTCTCTCAACTTGGCAACTTTTAAGATGTGTGGACTTCAACTCCTAGAATTCCCCCAACCAGGCATAGGAATTGAAGTCCACACATCTTAAAAGTTGCCAAGTTTGGAGTCCCCTGGTGTAGAAAATAAGAGATGATGATTCTCCTAAATCGTAAATATGAGTCGGTTGCCAAGTGCCCATGGGGATGCTGCAACAGTCGTAAGTGGGGAAAACGGTCATAAGTCACTCTTGTTCAGTGCCGTTACTTCAAACGGTCGCTAAACAGTCCCCGTTCAGTGAAGGGTACCTCAAACGGTCATTAAATGGTGAAAAGTGGTCCCTAACTCACTTTTTTCAATGCTGTTATTTCAAACGGTCACTAATCGAATGGTTGTAAGTCGAGGACTACCTGTATTCTTTCCGTTACTTCAAACGGTCACTAAACAGTGAAAAGTGGCCGTAAGTCATTTTTTTTTCCAGTGCCGTTACTTCAAACGGTCGCTAAGCTCTGGCTGAATGGGGGAGGATGGAAACCTCCAAGGGGCCTCAACGATACAGGTAGTCCTTGAGTTACAACATTTCGTTTAATGACTGTTCGAAGTTACAATGGCACTGAAAAAAGTGACTTATAGCAATAGCACTTAGACAAATATATATATATTCTTACTTTTCGTAGGTTTTATGTGTGTTTTTCTTTTAGCCAGGATTTTCCTACGTAACCAAAATTTTTCTACAGCTCTAGCTCAGTGGAGTCACATCCACTCGATTCTGAGCTTTTTTCTTCTGGCAGCCAGCAGGCCCTATGCTGCTCACTAGGCAGCATAGGGCAGCATCAGTTGCATTTTGATCACATGACCATGGGGATGCTGCAACGGTCGTTAAGTGTGAAAAACGGGCATAAATCACTTGCCGTTGTAACTTTAATTATGTATATTTAAAAATAAAGAGAAAGAACCGGAGGATGAAAGCTAAGAGTAAAGACAAAAGTCGATGCAGAAAGTTGCAAAATTGTATATTATCCGTTGTTAGTATTGTATTTTAACGTCTGGTGTATGTGTGTTTTTGCTTTTTGTTTTTGTCTCTTGATTTCTTTTGCTATTGTGTGTTTGGTTTTAAAATGTAAAATACTGAATAAAAATTATTTTTTTTAAAAAAGAAGAAGATGCTATCATGTCCCCCTAGTGACTAGTCCTTCTCGTCATTAAACTAGACATACCCAGTTCCTGCAACCGTTCTTCCTATGTTTTAGCCTCCAGTCCCTTAATCATCTGTATTGCTCTTCTCTGCACTCTTTCTAGAGTCTCCACGTTTTTTACATCGTGGCGACCAAAACCGGACTCAGGATTCCAAGTGTGGCCTTACCAAGGGATGATAAAGTGGTATTAACACTTCACGCGATCTTGATTCTATCCCTCTGTTGATGCAGCCCAGAACTGTGTTGGTTTTTTTGGCAGCTGCAGCTCACAGCTGGCTCAAATTTAAGCAATTGTCCACTAGAACTCCAAGATCCCTCTCACAGTTACTCCTATTGAGCCAGGTACCACATATACCGTACCTGTGCATTTTGCTTTTCGTGCCTAAATGTAGAACCTTCCTTTTTTCACCACTGAATTTCATTTTCCATTGAATTTCATTTCATTTCATTGTAAATACATACCAGGTGCCAAGCGCCTGTATTTTGATCGCAGGTCCATGGGGATGCTGTGAATGGTCGTAAGGGTGAGGACTGGCTGCAAGTCACTTTTTTTTTCAGGGATGTTGTAACGTCTAACTATCACTCCACGGATGGTTGTAAGTTAAGGACTACACGTGTCCATTTGTGATAAATAAAGCAGGACTGAGAGATATTTATTTATTTATTGAATTTCTATACCGCCCTTCTCCCGAAGGACTCAGGGCGGTGAACAGATTAAGATATATTCATATACATATAATATTATTTTTTTTTATAAACAGTAAATAATAAATTGAGTCAACTTGGTGTATCTGCTAAAACCTTGGCATAGAATTTAGATGTTTATGCTAGCCCTGGTTGTTGAAACAGAAAGGTCTTCAGGGCACATCAGAAAGTGCGAAGATCTGGGATGATTCATATTCCAGGGGGTATTTTGTTCCAAAGAGTAGGTGCCCCCATAGAGAAGGCTCTCTCCCTTGGAACTACTAGACGACATTGTTTTAATGAGGGAACTATGAGTAGGCCTACTCTGTGAGAGCGTATTGGTTGGTGGGAGGTTATCGGTTGCCGCAGGTGGTCTCGTTAAGTACTCAGGTCCTAAGCCATGGAGCACTTTAAAGGTAAGAACCAACAACTTGAAGCGCACTCGGAAGGCCACCGGAAGCCAGAGCAGCTCGCGTAGAAGAGGTGTTACATGTGAGCGCCATATTGCTCCCATAATTACTCGCGCGGCCGCATTCTGGACCAGTTGGAGCTTCCGGGTGCACTTCAAGGGGAGCCCCATGTAGAGAGCATTGCAGTAGTCAAGCCGGGAAATGAAACTAGGTAAGGAAGCATGAAACTAAATAGCCATTGTTTTTTTTTAAAAAAATCAGAATGGAGTTGGAAAGGACCTTGGAGGACTTGTAGTCCAGTTCCCTGCTCAAGCAGGAGGCCCTGTATCAGTGGTGGTTAACCTTTTTGGTGGTGATGCAAGCACGCGTGCCAGAACCCCCTAAATGCAATGCATGCACCCCCCCTGCACCCCATTTTGGCTTCCAGGTTGATGCAGGAAGCGTTCCAAGCCCAAAACGCCTCCAGCACCAACCTGGAAGCCAAAACGGGGCATGTGGGGGCTGCGTGAGGTCCCCCGCACCCTTTTTTGGGCCTGAAAAGTCTCCTGCACCAACCTGCACGCCCCTGTGCATATGCCCCTCCCCCCGTGCATGCGTGGCAGAGACCTGAAGACCAGCTGGCTGGCGGGAGGTACACGTGCAGTGAAGCTGAGCTGGGGCGATGGCTGGTGTGCCCGCAGAGAGGGCTCTGCACGCATGGCATAGGTTCGCCATCACAGCTCTATATCATTTCAGACAAATGGCTGTCCAGTCTCGTCTTAAAAGCCTCTAGTGATGGAGCACCCACAACTTCTGGTGGCAAGCTGTTCCACTGGTTAATTGTCCTCACTTAGGAAGTTTCTCCTTAATTCCAGGTTGCTTCTCTCCTTGATTAGTTTCCATCCATTGCTTCTTGTCCTGTCTTCAAGTGCTTTGGAAAATAATTTGACCCCCCTCTTCTTTGTGGCAGCCCCTCAAATCCTGGAATACTGCTCCCATGTCAATCCCTAGTCCTTCTTGTCTCTAGACTAGAGAGCCTTGGTAGTACAGTGGTCTAAAGCACCCTGTTATTAAGACCAGCTGCCTGCAATTACTGCAGGTTCGAATCTCACCAAGGCTCAAGGTTGACTCAGCCTTCCATCCTTTCTAAGGTAGGTAAATTGAGGACCCAGTTGTGGGGGCAATAAGCTGACTTTGTGTAAAAAATATACAAAAGGATGAAGGCTATTGTTTAGCACATTGTAAGCCGCCCTGAGTCTCCAGAGAAGGGCGGCATATAAATCAAATTAAAAAAACAAAACAAAAAACTAACCATACCCAGTTCCTGCAACCTTTATTTATATGTTTTAGTCTCCAGGCCTTGAATCATTTTAGTTGCTCTGCTCTGCACTTTTTCCAAAGTCTCAACATCTTTTTTGTAATGTGGTGACCAAAACTAGATGCAGGATTCCAGGTGGGGCCTTACTAAAGCTTTATAAAGTGGTACTAATACGTTACGTGTTTTTTTTTAATTTGATAAGTCCTGATTAAAGGGACAGTAGATTGTCTGGTTTCTGCTTGAGGGGCCGAAGTGTTTTGAACATACCAAGAACCCAGATTAAAAAAAAAACCCCAAAGATATTTTTCAGTCCCTGTTTTTCCAGAAAAGACACTCAGGCCAAAGTACAAAAAAGTCAATAAACATTTATTTGATACAGCTGTAGGTTTTTCTTTTTTTAATACATACAGTACATAGATTTGTCCCATCAAGGGTTTCAGTGGTGCTGATATTAATATTTATTTATTACAGTACTCTAGCGGAGAATTTTTTTTCCCAATGATTACCAAAAAAGACAGATCATCACAAATCAGGAGTTTATAAGATAGTTTACATTTAAAACATTTTCTCCCTCTCTCTCTCTCTCTCTCTCTCTCTCTCTCTCTCCTTTTTTTGCAAATAAACACTTCTTAATATATATTTATATTTATATATATATTTATTTATATGATTACAAGTGATAGATTGAAAACCATTCTTTTTTTTTAAATTTTCCAAAATACACTTATGCATTAAATGTTGGCATTGGGGAGAAACAAGACAGATATTTGGAGAATGCCCTGGAATCAGTATCACACAGAAAGGAAGGAGGGAAGGAGATTTTGATGAAGAAAGGGAAGGAAAGAAGAATGATCTAGGAAGGAAGGAAGGAAGGAAGGAAGGAAGGAAGGAAGGAAGGAAGGAAAATATTGATGAGGAAGAAGGAAGGGAAGAAGTAGGGATGGAGAAGGGAGGGAAATATTGATGAAGAAAGAAGAATTATCTAGGAAGGAAGGAAAGGAGGAAGGAAGGAGGGGGAAGAGGGGAAGGAAGGAAGGAGGAAAGTAGGAAGTTACTGATGAAGGAAGAGGAAAGAAGAATGATCTAGGAAGGAAGGGAAGGAAGGAAAATATAGATGAAGAAGAAGGAAGGGAAGAAGTAGGGAGGGAGAAGGGAGGGAGGGAAATATTGATGAAGAAAGAAGAATTATTTAGGAAGAAAGAAGAAAAGAAGGAAGGAGGGAAGGAGAAGAGAGGAAGGGAGAAGGGAGGAAAGTAGAAAGTTACTGATGAAGGAAGAGGAAGAAAGAATGATCTTAGGAAGGAAGGAAGGAAGGAAGGAAGCAGGAAATAGGGAAGAAGTGAGGAAGGAAGACTTTGATGAGGCGGAAGGGGGAGACAAAGGGAAAGGGAGGGAGGATGGATGGATGGATGGATGGATGGAAGGAAGGAAGGACGGACGGAAGGAAGAAGGGAGGGAGGGAGGGAGGGAGGGACGATCTTGATGAGGAAGGAAGGAAAGAAGGAAGATAGCAGACATGTATGTGAATCAATATTGAGAGACTTTTGCAGCCCCCTGGCCAGGCAGGTTTAAATAAACACTCTTGTACCAAAACCCAAATCCTGTTGAACTGTGATATCCTCTCCCTCTCCTCCCCAGGACCCTTCTCAATCTATTACAGGCACCTCCACCCTTATCTGATCCCGAGCTTTGAGTTCTCGATCAGAAAAATTAGAGCATCCAAGAAGTGACATGGGGTCTACTGTGGAGCAGTAGACAGAGAAACCTATAAGAAGACAGGAATTCGTTTCCCCGCCTTGAGTCATAACCCAGTGACACATCTTGGGGCCATCCTCTGCCTTCTGACCTGACTTGTTCCCACGAAGGAGGTTGGGACTTTTTAGATTTCGCTAAGTGCTTCCTCATCTCAAAGTGGGTGGGTGGGTGGGTGAGAACCAAACTCAACCCGTTCCGTTTGATTGACGCAAGAATATACTTTCGCACTCTGCACGTTGCCCAAATGGGATTTCTACCCTACGGACACGCCGACCCTGGGAAGAATTGGGGTGAAAGTCACCTAATTCCACCCGAAATCAGGGCTGCCCAACTAGATTCAAAAGAATCCCCCCAAGTTCACAAGTTCCATAGAGAAGCTGATTGTCAAAATACCTTAAAACCTTAATCTAGATACAAGAAGAGATTTCCATCATTCATTAAAGCAGGGGTCTCCAACCTTGGCAATTTTAAGACTTGTGGACTTCAATTCCCAGAGTTCCTCAGCCAGCTTTGCTGGCTGAGGAACTCTGGGAGTTGAAGTCCACAAGTCTTAAAGTTGCCAAAGTTGGAGATCCCTGCGCTAAAGGTTGGAGACCCCTGCACTAAAGGATGTTTCTGCAGCAATAGACGTTGAAATGTCTTAAGAGTAAGAAGCGAACATCTACGGTCGTAACTTGAAGAAATTTGGCTTTTAATCATGTTTATGGTAAGACTTCAGACACCAAGAAAGACACATGGTGTTTATTCAGATTTCTTTATTGTTCCTAGACAGAATCTTGCCAAACTAAAACCTGCTACCAACCCATAAGGCATGTACTCTGGGAACTATTAGGGAGGAGCCATCTTCACCTTCTTTCTCTCACACAAACTACCTAAACTGAGTTGTCTCTTGCTTCTCTGGAATTCCCTTCTGGGAATCCGGGGAAGGAAGGGGGGAAGGAAGGAAGGGGGGAGGGAGGGAGGGGAGGAAGGAAGGAAGGAAGAAGGAAGGAAGGTAGGTAGGTAGGTCCCAAAATCAAGAAAGACACAATGTGATTCTTCCTAGTAGATTTCTTTATGATTCCTCACCCATAGACAGTATCTTGCCAAATTAAAGCATGCTAACATCCCCATATAAAGCATGTACTCTTGGAACTATTAGGGAGGAGCCATCTTCACCCTCTTTCTCTCACACAAAATATCTGGACTGAGTTGTCTCTTGCTTCTCTGGAATTCCTTTGAATCCGGGGAAGGAAGTGGGGAAGGAAGGAAGGAAGGAAGGAAGGAAGGAAGGAAGGAAGGAAGGAAGGAAGATAGGTCCTCAAATCAAGAAAGACACAATGTGATTCTTCCTACATGATTTCTGTATAGTTCCTCACCCATAGACAGTATCTTGCCAAACTAAAGCATGCTAACATCCCCATATAAAGCATGTACTCTGGGAACTATTAGGGAGGAGCCATCTTCACCCTCTTTCTCTCACACAAAATATCTGGACTGAGTTGTCTCTTGCTTCTTTGGAATTCCCTTCTGGGAATCCGGGAAAGGAAGGGGGGAAGGAAGGAAGGAGGGAGGGAGGGAGGGGAGGAAGGGAGGGAGGGAGGAAGGAAGGAAGATCTCAAAACCAAGAAAGACACAATGTGATTCTTCCTAGAGGATTTCTTTATGGTTCCTCACCCATAGATAGAATCTTGCCGAAGTAAAGCATCCTAACATCCCCATAAAGCGTGTACTCTGGGAACTATTAGGGAGGAGCCATCTTCACCCTCTTTCTCTCACACAAACTATTTGGACTGAGTTGTCTTTCGCTTCTCTGGAATACAGCCCCTCCCTCCTGGGAATCCAGACTACATTCCATCACATTTATGTTTGCCTGCATGAGGTGTCTGCTTGTTGTTGTTTTGTTTTTTTTTTAATGATCAACATCTGCTGGAGAGCCACAGGGAGGCTAATCCATGTGACAAATTACTCATTAAATTTTCAACTCAAATTGAAAGAGTTTAATTTAAATAAGAGCTTTGGAAACATCTTATAAAAATAGATCATTCTAAAGTTTCAGCAAGAATTCAATACTATTTTTAAAGACTCTACCTTGACTGATGATCACCATGCAAATTAATTCACTAACAGGACTGGGAATCACAACCACATACTGGGAAAAACAGTTGTGCAAATGCACTTGCTCTAACAAGCCAAGAACAGCCACATGTGTCTTTACACAGCTACTGTTTTAATAGAATAAATAGAAGAGAATATTGGCCAAGTGTGATTGGAGACACGAGGAATTCGTCGCTTTGTGACACGTTGAAAGGAATGTCACACTGACATGTGTTTATTCCTAATCAGCAACCAATCCATCCTCCCATCCAGCCGAAAAGTTTTAATAATGGTTATTTCTGCAGGAATAAAATTATGGATATATTGGTTTACCTCCAAGCTGATAAAAATAATGCAGCTAATCTTTTTTTTCAAATGGGTTGACTAAAGGAAGAGGAAACAGCATTCGGGAAACAAGACATTTCCAATAATTCAGAAAAATAAAGCAATCAAGCGAATGCAGCCTAATTAAATTTGCTTGTGAATTAGTACTTTTTCCAGATTTGTACAATAGTCTGAATTATCAGTTTCGGATTCCAAAGTCAGCGCAGCAAGAAAAGGACGGATCCTTCTGCAAATCCTTCAGTCTAAACGGTCTTTAAATTGCACAGAAGGCGGATATGCGACTCTGGAGGAAAATATAATGTTTCAGGGAGGTATTTGCGTTCCCCGGAGATCTCAACGCAGCCTTTTGCCTTGGGACCTGGTTCAGTAGCATGAACCAAACACAAATACCGTATTTTTCAGAGTATAAGACACACCTTTTTCCCCCCTAAAAGGGGGGTAAATTTAGGTGCGTCTTATACACCAAATGTAGCCTCGCCCACCCACTGGCCCCCACCCTTTGGCCTCTGCCTCGCAGCAGTTACCTCCTTGCAAGCAAACAGCAAGAAAAAACAGCTCTTTTCAGCTTCAGCACAGGCTAATTAGCACAAGTTGATTGGATTGCCCTCCCGACTCTCAGCTGATTTGCTCTCAGCTGTTTTGCGCAGGGCTCTGCTGCTTGCTGCAAAGAGGTAAATTGCTGGAGCAGATTTTTTTTTTTCCCTTGTGCTAATCAAGCTATGCTGAAAACGAAAATGAAAGTAAAGCAGGCTGTTTGCTGCAACGAGGCAAAATTTCTCAGAGGCAGAGGGAGATTTCATTTTCTTCTTTTCCTCACCAAAAAAGGTAGGTGCGTTTTATACTCCGATGTGTCTTATACTCTGAAAAATAGGTTAAAGTTGGACACCACGCTAATATTGTTAATTTTGGAAGAAGTGATAACTGAATATGGAGAGGGACTGAAGATAGGAAAAAATTGGCAAATTGAAAATGGCTCTACTAAAAGAGGAGCTGATGACCGAGGCGGGTAGATTGACTCTTCTTAATTCCTCTCCGGACAAGGAAAGGACTTGAGATCGCCCACAAGTGCTCCAGACAGCTACTCCTCATAAAGCAGCAGCCCTCCATCATTTTAACGCTCTGAGAGACAAAGCAATAGCCATCTTTTTTGCTCAAACAACAATTGGGGCCAGTGGTGAAATCCAAATTTTTTTACTACCGGTTCTGTGGGCGTGGCTTGGTGGGTGTGGCAGGGAAGAATACTGCAAAATCCCCATTCCCACCCCACTCCAGGGGAAGGATACTGCAAAATCTCCATTCCCACCCCACTCCAGGGGAAGGATACTGCAAAATCTCCATTCCCACCCCACTCTGGGGCCAGCCAGAAGTGGCATTTGCTGGTTCTCCAAACTATTCAAAATTTCTGCTACCGGTTCTCCAGAACCTGTCAAAACCTGCTGGATTTCACTCCTGATTGGGGCCTTCAAAAAGGAAACTTAAGTTTTCATATTTCCTTTTCAGATCATCTTTGGAAATCGCTTCCTGATTGTTTTTCAGCTATTAGAAACTTTTGGATTGACAGGTTTTACAGCATGGGTGAGATTCCCTTCAATCAATACAAGTTTAAGGATTTAAAACAATAATCCTTTTTGGGATAAACAGCAAAAGGGGGATTAAAACATTGTTTTTTGGGAAAGTTATGCAAATGAACCAAGTCTCCCTTTGGATTTAAAATAAAATTTTGGAATTAATTAGAAGAATCTTCCCCGCGGGAAAATGATTTTGGTTTGAATTCTGTAAGGCGGAAAGCACAATCAATGGGGAAGCCAGATTCACTTTACAACCCGTTACTCACTTAACAATGGCAGTGATCCGCTTAACAAACCATGGCGAGAAAGGTTGCAAAATGGAGCGAAGCTCACTTAACAGCTGTCTCACTTAGCAACGGAAATTTTGGGCTCAATTGTGGTCAAGGATTACCTGCATATTTTTCCTTTGCAAAGCTAGCACAAGTCACACACAACCCAATCGAACTGGTTAATTCCACAGGCAGTTGCTAAAAAGATGCTTCCATCTCCTTAAGAGGCAGCAGTTGCCATGGTATCCTACAAATTATCCTCTGGAGAATATGCCATGCACCCGTAAGAACAGGCTGAATTTCAGGCAAATTAGTCACAAGACCTCAACAATTGCTATCAAGGTATTATCCGGTTGGACATGTTCATCTAAATCAGGGGTCGGCAACCTTAAACACTCGAAAAGCCACAAAGGTCCTAACTGGAAACTCCGCGTTCAATTCTGGAGCTGACCGGAAGTCCAGTTCCCCCACCATAGTGTCTCCTCCTAGCATGGTGTCCATTTTCCTCTATCTGTCCTAACCCTATCAATTGTGGAGCCAATTAGTGATAGGGAGCCGCAGCAGAGGGATGGAAGAGCCACATGCAGCTCCAGAGCCACGGGTTGCTGACCCCTGATCTAAATTATTGTCTTTCAGCCTCGGTGGTCTTCCGAGTGCGCTTCAAGGTTTTGGTTACCACCTTTAAAGCGCTCCATGGCTTAGGACCTGGTTATCTACGGGACCGCCTGCTACCACCAATAGCCTCCCACCGGCCAGTACGCTCCCATAGAGGGGCTCCTCCGGGTGCCGTCGGCCAAACAATGTCGACTGGCGGCCCCTAGGGGGAGAGCCTTCTCTGTGGGGACACCTACGATCTGGAACGAGCTCCCCCGGGAGATACGGAGGATCCCGGATCTGCGCACCTTCCGTCGCACGCTTAAAACGTTTTTATTTCATCAAGGTGGCCTGGCCTAAATCTTCTCCCTTTTAAAATTTAAAATTTAAAATTTTAAATACTAATTTTAATTTGTTTAATCATGGGATATATTAAAATTTAGCCAAATTGTTTAATCTGTTTTAATCTATTTATTTCTGTGTTTTATTTTTTGGCTGTTCACCGCCCTGAGTCCTTCGGGAGAAGGGCGGTATAGAAATTTAATAAAATAAATAAATAAAATAAATTTATCTCCATCCTGAAGAGGTGGGTAATACTTATTTTGGGCACAAAGCAAGACACAACTGTGTCAGCTAGTTGCCTCATTCAAGAAGCAGAAGGACAACAGAGCCTTGATAGTACAGTGGTTTAGTGCACCCTGTTATTAACACAGCTGCCTGCAATTTCTGCTGGTTCGAATCTCTCCAAGGCTCAAGGTTGACTCAGCCTTCCATCCTTTCTAAGGTAGGTGAAATGAGGACCCAGTTTGTGGGGGCAATAAGCTGACTTTGTATAAAATATACAAAAGAATGAAGGCTATTGCTTAACGCATTGTAAGCCGCCCTGAGTCTCCGGAGAAGGGCGGCATATAAATCAAATTAAACAAACAAACAAAAAAAACCCCAGAGTTGGAAGGGACCTTGGAGGTCTTCTAGTCCAACCCACTGCTCAAGCAAGAACCCATATACCAGTTCAGACAAATGGTTGTCCAATCTCTTCTTAAAAACCTCCAGTGTTGGTATCCGAGTGAATTTTCTCTAACTTGGTGTCTTTCGTCTACAACCAGCACGAAGATTATGGGAGTTTAATTCAACATGTTTAGAGGCCTGGAGAACATCTTATTACCACCTCCTTGAGCAGGGGGTTGGACTAGAAGACCTCCAAGGTCCTTTCCAACTCTTTATTATTCTGCTGTAGTCTAGTTCAAGGGTCTCCAACTTGGCAACTTTAAGACTTATGGACTTCAGCACCCAGAATTCCCCAGTCAGCTATGCCGGGAAAATGTACAGCTAGTCCTTCACTCAACGACTGGTCGCTTAGTTATCAATCGAAGTTAGAATAACAGGATAACAGAGTTGGAAGAGATCTTGGAGGTTGTTCTGACCTAGGCTTCCTGAGTCAGTAAAACAGACGAGTAGTCCCAAAAACCTCTTTTATTGCGACAGCTGTGAATTCTGTTCATTCACAGAGGAGTCCCAAATAGTTGTAAAGAGCCCTCCGGGGTAAGGCTGATAATCACCCACCTTTATCACTCTTGACATGCTGCCAAAGACCCAATTGGCAAAGCCACATGGAGTCCAGAATCAAACAGAGCTTCAGGCTTTAAACTGAACAGAATTAACAACGTTGCTTCCTGCAAAGGCCCACGTGCCTTTGCTCCTCTTTTAAGTCTTATGGGAGGTGCCAATCATTTCCAGGCCTTACTCCTGAGTCGTCCCTTTTGTTTTAACTGTTATTGCCTTCTGGCAGCTCTGCGCATGCGCTCACTGGGAACAGGCTCCCCCTGTTCCTCTGCCTCGCTGAGGTCCGACTCTGGAGGCTCCAGAGGCAGCACGTACCTCCCAGATGGCCCTTTCTCTGCCTCCAACGCAGAGCCCTCGTCCAAGCCTTGTTCCACTGATTAATTGTTCTGTCAGGAAATTTCTCCTTAGTTCTAAATTGCTTCTCTCCTTGTTCAATATCCATCCATTGCTCCAGTGGTGGGATTCAACTGGTGTAACAACTGGTTCACTGGGTGCGCGCGCGGTACGTTTGAAAAAAAATTCTAAAACATGCCTTCTACGTCAGCCACGGTGAGGAAAACAGCTGAGGCGCGGCAATCAGCTCTGCCCCGCCGATCAGCTGGGCTTCAAACACAGGAAAGTATAGCGCAGGGGTGGGCCCACCTGATCGTCGGAGTGAACCGGTTCGCTCACAGCTGATCGTCAGAGCGAAACGGTTCGCTCACAGCTGATCGTCGGAGCGAACCGGTTCGCTCACAGCTGATCGTCGGAGCGAACCGGTTTGCTCACAGCTGATCGTCAGAGCGAACCGGTTCGCTCACAGCTGATCGTCGGAGCTACCGGTGCGCTGAAACCGGTGCAAACCGGCAGAATTTCACCCCTGCATTGCTCCTTGTTTTGCCTTCAGATGCTTTGGAGAATAGCTTGATCCCCTCTTCTCTGGGGCACTCCTTCAAATATTGGAAGACTGCTATCATGTCTCCCCTAGTCCTTCTTTTCATTAAACTAGACATACCCAGTTCCTGCAACTGTTCTTCATATATTTTAGCCTCCAGTCCCCTAATCATCTTTGTTGCTCTTCTCCGCACTTTTTCTAGAGTCTCAACATCTTTTTTATATCGTGGCGACCAAGACAAGGGACACCCCAAAAGGTACTTATGACTGGTTCAAAAGTTTTGACTGAAGCACACACCACACCCATAATAACATAGTCATAATTTATAATGTTTGGGGGGGGGGCAGTTTCTGGCCTTTTTTGCACTGGTTTCTGTCAAAATCGGCTCATAGGACTCATTTTTAAACTACTGAGTTTATTTTACAACCTCTGCGTTTGCTTTATGACTGTGGTGCTTGCTTTACGACCACTGTGTTTGCTTTACGACTACTGCGTTTGCTTAATCACCGCAAACAAGGTCGTAGAATCCAGTTGGTCACACGGGTGCCTCGACTTACGACCATCGTGACTCTCCATAGAAATCCCAGGTGCCATTATGGCCATAAGTCAAGGACTTCTTCGAATCAAAGTTACCCCAAACCAAGTTTAGCAAATTGAGTATCTGCAGCTACAAAGTCCTGAATGGACCTGAGCTAAGCATGTTGTGTGAAGGCAATCAGGCATTTTGCATTAAGTTAGGTAGAATGATTTGTCCCTATGCTTAAATTGTTTGAAGGATCAGGAAAATGGCTATTTTATTTTATTTTGATATCCTGTCGCTTCCCTGCAGGCGTATGAAGATTTCCTGCTTCCTCTCTGCATGGTGGAGAACAAGAACAATCTTTGTGCTTTTTGAAGAATCATTCAAACCACAGGCAGTAAATGCAGAAAATGACCCGTGACGGATTTTATGGCTTGGGTGTTGTTGCAATAAAGCGAATGCTAGAAATATCCCCGGTGTTTGCAACTTTCTAGGGACGGAGAGATGCCTTTGCCAGCATTTCCCTTTGCCACATAGTGAAAAACAAGGACGTTTTATTGATTCGGGAAAGAAAAATAATTTGGAATATTTTAAAAGAAAATATAATGGACTGCAATTATTTCCATCTTGAAAAACACAAAGGACAATTTCACCCTCGCTTTGGATTGCCAGAAAACCAGAGTGCCTCTTAGTTGCTGCTAAAAGCTGTCAAATGCACATAGGAATCATAAGGAATCTTTAGTGTGGATGAGAAAGAAGGGACCCATGAGGTCATCCAGTCTAACCCCCTACTCCACCATTAAATTCAAATGATGTCTATCCAACTCTAGCCAATCAATGTAAACCTTTGCTAAGTTTGCAAGGCTCCTGCCGCCCACATTTTTCTGTCCTTCTTGGTAGAGTCCCATATGTGACTGATGCAGGACCTGGTATATAAATATAATAAAAGTAAAGTAAAAGTAAAGTAAGTCTTGGAACCCAAATTATTTGTTGAAAACATCCTTTTCTTTGACATATTTTGCCTCCAGAATCCTGCCTTCCTTTCTTGTCCTTTGACTATCAGTGCAGCAATAAACTTGAAGATCCTCTTCTACCTTCCTATGTAGCCCTTCTCTCTTCTTTGATTCAGAGGAGATCTCTCTCAGAAGTCTGCTTTACATCCATCCCAGGAAGGAAGGAAGGAAGGAAGGAAGGAGGGAGGGAGGGAGGAACAAAGAAAGAGGGAAGGGAGGGTGGGCAGGGGGGAGGAAGGGAGGAAGGAAAAAAAGGAGGCAGTGATGAAGGCAGAGAAGAAAAAGGAGGAGGAGGAGGAAAAGCAAGGGAGAAAGGGAGTGAGTGAGTGAGGAAGGAAGGAGGGAAGGAAGGAAAAAAGAGGAGGCAGAGATGGAGGCGGAGAAGAAAAAGGAGGAGGAGGAGAAGCAAGGAAGGAAGGGAGGAAAGGAAGGAAGGAAAAAAGAGGAGGCGGAGATGGAGGCAGAGAAGAAAAAGGAGAAGGAGGAGGAGAATCAAGGGAGAAAGGGAGGGAGGATGGGAGGGAAGGAAGGAAGGAAGGAAAAAAGAGGAGGCGGAGATGGAGGCAGAGAAGAAAAAGGAGGAGGAGGAGGAAAATCAAGGGAGAAAGGGAGGAAGGGAAGGAAGAAAGGAAGGAAAAAAGAGGAGGTGGTGATGGAGGCAGAGAAGAAAAAGGAGGAGGAGGAGGAAAAGCAAGGGAGAAAGGGTGAGTGAGTGAGGAAGGAAGGAAGGAAAAAAGAGGAGGCAGAGATGGAGGCAGAGAAGAAAAAGGAGGAGGAGGAAAAGCAAGGGAGAAAGGGAGTGAGTGAGTGAGGAAGGAAGGAAGGAAAAAGAGGAGGCGGAGATGGAGGCAGAGAAGAAAAAGGAGGAGGAGAAGAAGCAAGGGAGAAAGGGAGGGAGGGTGGGAGGGAAGGAAGGAAGGAAGGAAAAAAGAGGAAGTGGAGATGGAGGCGGAGGAAGAGGAGGAGGAGGAGAAAGGGTAGGGAGATGGAAACAAAGGAAGAAAAGGGAAAGGAGAATGAAGGGAAGAGGGAAGGATGAGGAGGAAAAAAAAGACACAAACATATTCAGCATCAAAATCTTCACAACCCTTCTGGGCTCTGATACAGTGGAACTGTCTGCTACCGCTTGAGTTTCAAAGAACAAAGTGAGGTGCCTTTCCATGAAATTCCATTGCAGGTAGTCCTCGACTTACAACAGTTCATTTGGTGACTATTCAAAGTTACGACGCTGAAAAAAGTGCCGGTTGCAGTGTCCCCGGGGTCACGCAATCCCTTTTGCGGTCTTCTGACAAGGAAAGTCAACGGGGGAAGCCAGATTCACTTAACAATCATGTCACTAACTGAACAACTGCAGTGATTCACTTACCGATGGTGGCAAGAACAGGTCGTAAAACGGGAAAAACTCTCTTAACAAATGTCTCACTTAGCAACCGAAATTTTGGGCTCCGTTGTGGCCAGAAGTCGAGGGCTACCTATACATACAATTATGGGTGTGTCCACTCTTGTAAAGATCCACAAAGGTTACCGCCATCACAGATTCTACCAGCCACAGAGTCGCCACGCATAACACAGGTTGCTTAATGTCAATTCTAATAGAATACAGGTAGTCCTTGACTTACAACAGTTCATTTAGTGACTGTTCAAAGTTACAACGGCTCATGGAAATAAGTGACTTATGACCCTTTTTTCACAGTTACGACCTTTGCAGCATCCCCAGCGTCACGTGATCAAAATTCAGATGCTTGGCAACTGGTTCATACTTACGACCGTTGCTGTGGCACGTGATACTCACTTTGTGACCTTCTGACAAAAGAAGTCTATTGGGAAGTCAGATTCACTTAACGACAGTATGTTACTAACCTAACAACCACAGCAATTCGCTTAAGAACTGTGACAAGAACATCATAAAATGGAAGCCAAACTCACTTAACAAATGTCTCCCTGAACGACAGAAATTTTGGGCTCAATTGTGATCGTAAATTGAGGACTACCTGCCTTGTAGCTCAGGGTTGAGTTGTGGGGGTCCTTGGTTATTTGAGCTTGGTTATTTTCTTGCAGAAAATACCTACTGTTGTGACCCCAACTCCCGAGCCTGTCCTAACAGGAAGAGGACTCAGACGGTGATGGGGAGGAACTGACAAGGCCTCCCTCTCCAGGACCCTCCTTTCTGGCAATGCCTCAGGTTCCATCCGAAGGCCAGGAGGAACAGCCTGGGATGTGCCGGGAGGAAGGCATATCGGAGCATCAATTGATAGGGAGCGAGGATGACGAATCCTGGCTTGATCCCAGGCAGCGTCGGAGGGAGAAGTGTGCGCAGCAACGGAAGAGGCGTGGGAGGGCCAGAGATTGAGCTGAGTCACGGAGCCACGCCCCACCAGGAATAAAAGTGGGTGGGATTGCTCTTCAGGCTTTGTGACGGACAAAGTTAAACCCTGAAAGTCACATCGTAATCTCTGAAATTCGGCTTGGATATATTTTGGACTGAACATTGACTAAAGTCTTGTCTCATGGATAATTTGTTGCTCCTGGAACGGACTGAAGATAAGTCCTCTTCTGCTTTATGGGAGTGAAAACGGTCTTGGCAGGCATTCGTCCGTTTGCTGCCAAAACCTTGGTCTGCCAAAAATTCTAATCTGTTTACCTAATAAAATATTGGCAGGCGTGCTTGGTATTACGTTTGCCTGTGTGAGGAAGGGGGACAGAACAGCTACCCTGCTAGATAGCATCTTCCTTGCCTGACGATATTACCTGATATAACAGATGACGTTATCTAGTTGGGTAATGAAACGTCTGCAAGCAAACAACCAATCTCGGAGAACACCAAGAACTCCATAATGTCAACTCTACCATAGAGAGATAAAATATACACCGGGTCAACGGTGAATGGTGGTGTTCAACGCAAGAAAAGTTGGCCAACTTAAAGACTAAAACTAATTTTTTGTCTGACCGTCTTCCCAATCTAGGAATGTTTGGGAATTCTAGGAGTAGCATCCCTGTGCATTTTATTGGGCTATTTCATGAACATCCTACGGTAGTCGCATGTCACCCGTGGTCTGACATGCAATAACTTATTTGGCAAAAGAAATGGAAAGAAACTATGAAGTATAAAGAAGAGTTTAGAGCAGAGTTTCGGCAACTTTAAGATGGGTAGACTTCAACTCTCAGCTGGCTGGCTGTTGTGGCCCGTCAGCGGCCTGTGCAGATTGTAGCTGATTCCGACAACGAGGAGGCTGGTGTGGTGCTGCGCCAACATCCTGTGCAGCTGGCGCTCGAGTCGGACAGTGAGGAGGTTGGAGAAGATGTGGTGCCAGAGGCAGGGATTCAGCCGGGGCCTTCAGAACCTCCAGAAGCTCCCATAAGTGAAGAGGACGAAGAGGAGGAACCTCTTCTCAATGCACGAGCGCGCAGAGCTGCCTAAAGGCAGGAGTGGCTCCTCAGGAGGAGGAGGAGCCTCGAGAGTAAGGCTTGGGGCTAATTGGCCACTCCCTTAGTCTATTTAAGAAGGAACGCCGCTTGCAACAAGCTGTAAAGAACAACTTTAGTTCACTCTCCTTCGTGTCTGCAAAATTGCTTCTGGGCTTTCTGCCAACTCTAATAAGACTGTGATTACTTTATCTTAGAATTCTAGTGGGCTGTTAAGACAGTTCATTAACAGCCTTTGAATGATAAAGACTAAGTTATTTGAGTAAAATAAGCTTTGTATAGAGTTTGTGTGTGCTGCGTTCTTTGGGGTCCGTAGCTGGGGCAGAACACTGACTGGGGAATTCTGGGAGTTGAAGTCCACCAAGTTACCAAGTTTGAGAAATATTGCTCTGGAAAGCATCTTAAAACTTCCATCGTAACACAGGGTGTCCTCCGACTTACAACCTTTCGTTTAATGACCGTTCAAAGTTACAATGGCACTGAAAAAAGTGACTCACGACCTGTTTTCACACTTTATGACCGTCGGACCATTCTACGTGATCAAAATTCAGACGCTTGGCCACTGTCTCATATTTATGATGGTCGCAGTGTCCTGGGGGGGTCACGCGATTCCCCTTTTATGACCTTCCGGCAAGCCAAGTCAATGGGGAAGCCAGATTCACTTAACAACCGGGTGACTAGCTCAGCAATTGCAGTGATTCACTTAACAACTGTGGCAAGGAAGGTCGTAAAATGGGGCAAAACCCGCTTCGCTACTGTCTCGCTTAGCAACGGAAATTTTGGACTCCGTTGTGATCGTAAGTCGAGGACTACCAGTACGTTTATTCAGGATTCAGCTAAGACGGAGTTCTCAGTTGACAGAATAACAGAGTTGGAAGGAACTCCAGAGGTTTTCTAGTCCTACCTCAAGCAGGAAACCTAAACCAGGTGTGGGCAATTGTGGCTCTTTTACAACCTATGGACTTCAACTCCCAGAATTCCTGAGCCAGCTTGGCTGTCTCAGGAATTCTGGGAGTTGAAGTCCACAGACAGCTTGGCTGTCTCAGGAATTCTGGGAGCTGAAGTCCACAGGTTGTAAAAGAGCCACATTTGCCCACCCCTGCCCTAAACCATTTCAGACAAATGATTGTCCAATCTCTTCTTGAAAACCTCCAGTGTTGGAGCCTCCACAACTTCTGGAGGCAAGTCGTTCCACTGATTTAATTGTTCTCACAGTCAGGAAACGTCTCCTTAGTTAACATGGCCGAACGGAGAACCTGATGATGTGACCTAGTTGGGTAATGAAACCTCAGCAAGAAAACAAGCAAGCTCAGAGAGCACCAAGGACCCCCTCAAATGGAGAACCATCATTTATTTCACTGTTACACAAACACTACGATTGGAATTGACCCATTTTTGACCAGGACTATCAAAAAACTGACCTAGGGAGGGGCCTGTGGTGGCCTGAGCAGTGCGCTCAGTGAAAACGGGTTCCCGAGATCCGTTTTCGGTTGCGATGGCCTCCTGCAATCCTCTGCCAGTGAAAACGGAGCTTGGGAGGGCTGCGAACTTCATTTTTGCTGGCAGAGGCACCACTGGCCGGTCCTTCGCTATTTCCAAGGCGGCCCCGCGGGACAGATCTAAGCACCCTGCGTGCCAGATCCAGTCGCCCGGGCCTTGATTATGACACCGCTGCAATATGACCTATTCAATAAGCATATTCTTTGAGGAAATTGCCTGCCTCCGAGTATTGTTTGCTATGGGTATGTTACTTGGAACCCCTGACGCAAAGTTCTTACAAGTATCCAAGGTTAGAGACCCCTCTTTTCAGAGGAAAGCCACATGGTGGCCTAAGACTGGCCCTTAGAAAAAGCTAAGGAGAGAGGCGTCATCACCACGGAAGCTCCTGTTAAGTGGAAGGCTGGTCGTAATCAGGGATTGTTTTTCAACACGGGAGCATCTGCAAGGATCAAATCACAGGATGAGTCTGTCACTCGGACAGCCATCTTGCTTGCACTTAGAGAATCGTGCCAGGGGGGTCTTCTACAGCAGGGGTCTCCAACCTTGGCAACTGTAAGACTTGTGGACTTCAACTCCCAGAATTCCTCAGTGTTGTGGCCCGTACGCGGCCTGTGCAGCTGGCACTCGAGTCAGACAATGAGGAGGCTGGAGAAGATGTGGTGCCAGAGGCAGGGATTCAGCCAGGGCCTTCAGAACCTCCAGAAGCTCCCATAAGTGAAGAGGACGAAGAGGAGGAACCTCTTCTCGATGGACGGGCGCGCAGAGCTGCTAAAAGGCAGGAGTGGCTCCTCAGGAGGAAGTCTCCTCTAGAGTAAGGCTTGGGGCTAATTGGCCACTCCCTTACCCTATTTAAGGAAGGACGACGACTGAGGCAATTTCCAGGGAACAACTTCATTCACATTCCTTCGCGTCTCGATCTTAGTTCTCTTTATCAGCTTCCTGCAAATTGCTTCTGGGCATTCTGCCAACCATAGTAAGATTACCATTATTATTCTTTGGATTCTTGTAGGCTGTTAATGAAGTTAATTAACAGCCTTTGTTTGTAAAAGACTGATTTAATTTAGTAAACTAAAGGTTTGTATGCTGCGTTCTTTGGGGTCCGTAGCTGGGACTTCTGGGAATTGAAGTCCACAAGTTTTACAGTTGCCGAGGTTGGAGACCCCTGTTTTAGAGGGACATTTTGGCTTACAAGTGACATGAACCCCACAACCAGAAGATACTTGCACCGAGACTTCTTTGCACCAGAGAGGAGAATTTAAGCACCGTTTGCTTGGCGCACACAGTGTTGGTAGAAAATTCGCTTATGGCTGTGACCCCCAGTCTATATGGCTCAACTTCATTGAAGGTCATTGAAGGAGGAAGGCTGTATACCAAGCTAGCGCTTCACATTTACAAATACTCAACCAATAGTAGACACACAGGTAGTTCTCGAACTTGCAACAGTTCATTTAGTGACCGTTCGAAGTTCCAATGGCACCAAAGGGACTTGGGACCGCTTTTCACAGTTATGACTGTTGCAGCCTCCCCGTGGTCACTCCCCGTGGCAAATGGTTCATATTTATGATGGTTGCAATGTCCCGGAGTCATGTGATCCGTTTTTGTGACCTTCTGGTGAGCAAAGTCAATGGGGAAATCCAGATTCACTTAACAGCCGTGTTACTAGCTTAGCTCGAAGTTCAGATGCTTGATAGCTGACTCACAGTTATGACGGTTGCAGTGTCCCCGGGTCACCTTTTGCGACTTTCTGGCGACCAAAGTTCATGGGAAAGTCCGCTTCGCTTAACAACCATTTAACCACTGCGGAGATTCGCTTAACAAACGTGGCAAGCAAAGTCGTAAAATGAGGCAAAACTCACTTAACACATTTTTCACTTAGCGACATACATTTTGGGCTCAGTTGTGGTCATAAATTGAGGACCACCTGTATTTGTAGGTCAGGGTTGAACTGTGGGGTCCTCAGTGCTCTCTGAGCTTGGTTTTCTTGCAGACGTTTCGTGACCCAACTGGGTAACATCATCAATGCTAAAAGCGAATAGGAGTTTGGTCTTATTTTTATATATCAGTGGCTTGTTGGTGGGAGTGTTCCTTGATTCGGCTGTTGCTTACTTATTCATTCAGACAGACAACCTAACAGCAAACAACAGCCTAATCAAGGAACACCAACTCACCAACACTGACGGAGCAAGCCACTTGTATAAACCCCACTCCTTCAAACACTGATGATGTTACTTAGTTGGGTCATGAGATGTCTGCAAGAAAACAACCAAGCTCAGAGAGCACTAAGGACCCCACGAACTATTAAACCAACCCTGAGATGGCATGGGATGGAAGGCAAAGATCAAAAGGCCGGGAGATGCAAGGTTCATTCTTGGCCAGTCAAATATCTATCCTCTCCCTTTGCTTCTCCCAGCCCAGCATCCTTAAAATGTATTTATCTATTTATTCAATTTATAAAGCTGCCCATCTCACAGACACATTTGGGCAGCCCCTTTCAAGATTCCTAGCCACCGTGCATTTGCCACGCCAGCTGAACTGAAGAGCACCAGGTTTATTGAATGATTTTTTTTTATTAAAGATGTATACTGCCGGACTCCAAATGATTGTGGACAGCGGAGGTTTTTCCCTCCAATCACCAGATTGGGACGTCTCTATTCCTTCAATAACTTTTGGCAGAAGAAGTCAAGGCAGGCCACAACCTCTCGCTAAGAGCTATCCAGAAGTTGGCTTTGGTTGTGGTAGGTTAACTGTGCTTGGGTTCAAAAGAAGTACTTCCGTTCCAACCCTTTAAATCAGCTGCTTTATTTTCCTGGGTTAGTTGCTGCCCTAAGCAAGGAAAAGACGCAGCTGCTTTCAAGAGCAGGAGGCAAAATAACAGAAGAACAAGAATCGGAAAGGGACTTTGGAGGTCTTCTAGTCCAACCCCGTGCTTAAGGAGAAAACCCAAAGCATCTCAGACAAATGGTTGTCCAATCTCTAGTCTTAAAAAAATCTTCAGTGTTGGAGCAGCCACAAGTTCTGGAGGCAAATCATTTCACTGGTTAATTATTTTGTCGGGAAATTTAGTTCTAGGTAGGTTTTCTCCTTGGTTAGTTTCCATCCATTACTTCTTATTCTGCTTCCAAGGTGCTTTTGGAGAATAGGCTGATCTCAGTGGTGAAATCTAAAAATTGTTACTACCGGTTCTGTGGGCGTGCCTTGGTGGTGGTGGGGTAATGTGACTGGGTGAGTGTGGCCAATTTTTATTTTTATTTTTTTTTACTTTTAAAAGCATTTTTTCTACAACCTCTTCGGGGAAGAGGTTGTTAAAAAATGTTTTCAAAAGGCTATGACGGTCCCAGCTGAGTTGCCTGATCGGCAGAGGCTTTTTTTTAAAAAAGCCTCTGCCGATCAGGCAACTCAGCTGGGATCGTCAGAGGCGTTTAAACGAAAAAAAAAGGTTTTTTTCTTTTAAAAGCCTTCGACGATCCCAGCTGAGTCACGCGATCCTCAGAGGCTTTTACTTTTAAAAGCATTTTTTTCGGCCGAAGAGGTAGAAAAAATGCTTTTAAAAGTTAAAAAAAAGCCTCTGATGATCGTGCGGCTCAGCTGGGCATGGGGGTGGAGGGGGCAGGGATTTTTGCTACCAGTTCTCCGAACCACCTACCGCCATTGCTACTGGATCGGGCGATCCGGGCCGAACCGGGAGCATTTCACCCCTGGTTGACCCCCTTCTTCTTTGGGGCAGCCCCTCAGACATTGGAAGACTGCTAGAATGTAGCCCTTCATTTAATTAATTTAATTAAACTACTCAAATCCTGCAATCATTTTTCATGTTTTAGCCTCTGGTCGTCTAATGACCGATGCTATATTTGCGTTCTAGCTCATCTTAAAACCCTTCTTGAAGATTGAACCCAAGCACTGCATACCCCTGCCACCTAAAACAGTTGTGTAGCGCCCGCACCAAAATTATCGTAAAGCCCTTACTAGGGTGAGTGATGCCACCATACTCTGCGCATGGAGATTCACATGGTAGAAAGGGCTAAGTAAGTGCCTATAGAACTAAGAGCCGTGGTGGTGCAGTGGTTAGAATGCAGTAGTGAAGGCTAATTCTGCCCGCTGCCAGGAGTTCGATCCTGACCGGCTGAGAGTTGACTCAACCTTCCATCTTTCCGAGGTGGGTAAAATGAGGACCCAGATTATTGGGGGCAAGATGGCTGACTCTGTAAACTGCTTAAGAGAGGGCTGGAAAGCACTCTGAAGTGGTATATAAAGTCTTAAGTGCTATTGCTATAGGGACAGGAATGGCTTTGCAAAGATTTGTGAAGTAGGGCACAAATATTCTGTTTTTGTCCCCAGTTTTTTTTTTTAATTTCCTCATAAATTTATTGTTATATGATCCAAAGTTCCCAGCATCGCCTGGTGTACATTTATTTATTTAGTTTTAGATCCTGCCCACTACGGATGGTCTCTGGGCGGGATATCAGGGTTGAAAAAAGGAAAAAAGAAGGACAATTTGAAAACTAGATAAAATTAAAAAAAAAAGAAGAAGATATTATTGAAAAATGGTTGATTTGCCGGAGCAAATTGTCCAGAAAGGAAGTGGTTTGTCGTGTCCCAATTGGAATGCTTGGGTAAGTCCTCAGTTAACGACCGTTCGTTCAATGACCACTTGAAATTACAATGGCACTGAACGAGGGTTTCCACTGTTTCGTGAATATGAGTCAAGCATTTGGCAACCGGCGCGTAATTATGACATCACAGCACTTTGCAAAGTCAATGGGGAAGCCGGCAGGAAGTTGAAAATGGTGATCAGGCAACTATGGCACACTGTGACTATGTGGGATTCACTTAACAACGGCAATTGAAAGGGTTGTCGTCGCCCTTTATAATTGTGTTGTTTAGTAACACAGTTGCTGGTCCCAATGACAGGTAATCCTCGACTTACAACGGTTTGTTGAGTGACCGTTCAAAGTTACGACGGCACTGAAAAAAGTGGTTCAGGACCGTTTTTCACATTTACGACCGTTGCAGCCCACACACCCCGGTCACGTGATCAAAATCTGGATGGTTAACAACTGTTTCACATTTATGACAGTTGAAGTCTCCTGGGCTCCTGTGATCAGCTTTTGCGACCTTCTTTCACACTTAATGACCGTCGCAGCATCCCCATGATCACGTGATCAAAATTCAGACGGTTAGCAACTGACACATACTTATGACCATTGCTGTGTCCCAAAGTCACGTGATCCTCTTTTGCGACCTTCTGACAAGCAAGTCAATAGGGAAGCCAGATTCACTTAATGGCCAGGTTACTAACTTATCAACGGCAGTGATTCGCTTAACAACGGTGGCAAGAAAGGCCATAAAATGGGGCAAAGCTCATTTAACAAATGTCTCACTTAACAAGAGAAATTTTGGGCTCGATTGTGGTCGTAAGTCGAGGACTATCTGTAGTTAACCGAGGGATACCTGTATTTTATAGTCTAGCTGTGGATTTGCCTGGAGAAATTTTTTTTAATTTTAGCCAGCTCAAGTATAAAACTATTTGCCACTTTGTGACTTGCAGGTAAATGTCTCGGGGAGCTAAATTTAATGCTTTAGCAAAAAAAGCAAAGAGCGATTTAAGAAATGCCAGCCAGCCTTTTTTCTAGAAATTCCTATGTCTACATTTTGACGTCAGATAGTGCGTACTGACAATGGTATGTGTGAAAGGTAGATCAAATTAAAGATAGGGCATTTAAATGCTCCCTTTGCAAATTTGACATATTTGGAATAAATATGAGAACCAAAATTTTATTCTCATTTGAAAGTCACACGTTCTCAAACTTTGCCAAGCAGTTTGTTGTTTGTTTGTTTGTTTTCCTTTTTTAAAGGGAGAAGACTACACAACAATAACGGCATTCCTGAAATAATGTACAAAGACGCACTGGTCATAACTGCAACAACGGAGGATGCTAGGAAAAATGCAAAAAGTTTATGTTCGGAGTAACGTCCACTCAAGTGCATACCAATTTTAGTGCAAACTCGAAAGGGGTGGGGGTGGGGGGAAATCTCAGCTTTAAGGAACTGGACAGATTTACACAAATGAAAAATATAGAGAAACGGCCAAATGCGTAAATTCACCCATCCCTGGCTTGAATTAAATGAATTAAATGCTAGGCATTAATTGACGGTAAGGATCAAGGACATTGCATTAATGTAATATACATCTCAGCAACTTATAACAAACTCCACAATCCCACACCACTGTAGTGTTTCCAAGCACTACAGTGGGGTGTGGGTGTGGGTGTGTCCAAATTTGGCAACTTTAAGACCTGTGGACTTCAACTCCCAGAATTCCTCAGCCAGCATGGCTGGACTTCAACTCCCAGAATCCCTCAGCCAGCCATGCTGAGTTAAAAGTCCAGAGATCTTAAAATTACTAAGGTTGGATATCTCTGCACTATGGGAAAATAAAATGACAGATTAATTCATTCATTCATTAGACTAATTTAGCCATATCTTTCTCCTTGGGATATTTTTAAGGGCATTCTCACCCCCTCCGCACAAATAACTGCTTTTCAAAGCAGAACTAAAAAAATAAAGAGTTTCACAGAAAGGCCCTAAATTTTTCACAATCCCTCTTTAAGAAAACTTCCCCAAACACCTCCTTGCCAAAAGTTCCTTTCTCCGATATTAGTTTTCCCTAAACTTTTCAATTTATCCAAACTTTTTGTTATCCAAATTACAGGCAGGGCCATCAGTCTCTTGATTTATCTCTGGTTGGACCATAAAAACAAACAAACAAAAATTCAGAATCAGGATATTTCGTCACCATCATCAAAAACCCAACCCACCCACCCACCCCCGCCAACGGTTCATTGTCAAACAATCTCAGGTATTATTTTTTTTAAAACACATTTCCTATCAAAATTATAAAAAGTAAGCTGGGTTTGCAAACCACAACCACAGTATTTTGTTTTTCGTTCACGGGAGCTCCCAAATACGCCCTGTTTTCCTAAACACACGACTGCTACTGGAAAAGCAATCCACAAAAACAGAGAAGACGAAAAAAAACCGCTTTAACTTGGTTTCCCTATTGCACTTGGCTCTTTCCTGCTCCTGCAGCTTCTCTTTCGAAGAAACCGCCCCACTCCATCCCCACCTTTCGCCGTGGTACTCAACCGATCCGTGGACGTGGTCTGCCCCATGCGGGCCGGCATTATGTACAATCCAGGTGGGGTTTTGGATGGAAGAATCGCGCCGGAAGGTTGAGTCCGTCTCCGAAAATAAAACCCAATGTTTGTTTCAGTGTCTTAAAGTGGTTTGTCACTTATTTTTTTTTCTCTTAAAAAAAAGGAAGGAAGGAGCGGAATCGGGAGGGGCTCAGCCAACGAAGGAGCATCCTGCTCACCCATCACCCTGTAAACTAATCTGTAAAGAGGGTTTTTTATTTTTTTATTTTTTATTTTCCTGACCCCTCGGCTTATTTTTCTGGCATTTTATTAACCCCGAATTTCTGGGCGTGGAAGGGTTTGTTACCTCTATCCTTTTCATCCAGGATGCAGTTTGCCACCGGCCACGACGTTGTGGCTTTCTTATGGTTAATATTTCCCAGGATGCTCTCTGTGTCTTTGGGGAAAAATTCGGAAGGCCTCTCCTTCGGCTTACGGCCTCGTTTCTTGCCATCGGGGCTAGTCTTTCGTTCTTCGTTGCTGGGCGTCCTCTGTTCTTTACTTTTTTTTTTCTTGGAAGTATCAGTCGAGGTGTGGAACCAGTTCTGCGTTTCGGGGAGCAAAAGAAAGATTGGTGGGTATGTGTCGCCTGAATTCCCTCAAAGCTGGTTTAAATTGTGTTTGCACAATACAAGTAGTTGTCCACTTACAGCCGGGACTAGAACTCACAGTCTCCTGTTCATTGGCCCAAAGTCACCTAGCCGGCTTTCGTGCCTGAGGCAGGAATAGAACTCACAGAGCCCTGGTGATTGGCCCAAAGTCATGCAGCTGTCGTTTATGACTAATGAAGTACTAGAACTCATAATCTCCTGGTGATTGGTCCAAATTCCAGCCTCCTTTCCTGACTAAGGTAGGTCTAGAACTCACCATCTCCTGGTGATTGGCCCCAAGTCATCCAGCTGCCTTTCATGACTAAGACAGGACTAGAACTCACCATCTCCTGGTGATTGGACACTCACCATGGGCCACAGTGGCACAGTGGTTAGAGTGCAGTACTGCAGGCTACCTCTGCTGACTGCCTGCAATTTGGCAGTTCAAATCCCACCAGGCTCAAGGTTGACTCAGCCTTCCATCCTTCCAAGGTGGACCCCAGATTGTTGGGGGCAAGAGGCTGACTCTGTAAACCGCTTAGAGAGAGCTGTAAAGCACTGTAAAGCGGTATATAAGTCTAAGTGCTTTTGCTAACTCCTGGTGATTGACCCAGAGTCACCCAGCTTCCTTTCATGACTAAGGCAGGACTAGAACTCACAGTCTCCTGCTTTCTAGGCTGGTGTTTTAACCACTAAGAAGTATCTTTGCAGCAATAAGCAACTCCCAAAAAGATGACACTTACCTCTGAGTGTGTCTTGATGATGTGGTATTTGACCCCACTTTCTGAGCTAAACTCCTTCTGACACAGAAGACAACGATATTTGCCCACCGAATGGCCTCCCTGTAAACCAGAAACCAGCCATGTTAAATTTGGTAGAACCAACCTAGAACTAAGGAGAAATTTCCTGAAGTGAGAACAATTAACCAGTGGAACAACTTGCCTCCAGAAGCTGTGAATGCTCCAACACTGGAAGCTTTTAAGAAGAGAATGGATTTGTCTGAAATCGTATAAGGTTTCCTGCTTAAACAGGGGGTTGGATGAGAAGACCTCCAAGGTCCCTTCCCTTATTTTGTTATTCTGTTTTTCTCTTTATGATAACTGGATGGGATGGCCACTTCAGGTTGCAGGTAAGGGAGCCATGCAATTTCTTATTCTTATTTTGTAAAGAAGGCCTGACTCACAACCAATTGCTCAGTGAGTTGCTAACTTTGGTTATTATGCCCCCCGCAAGGTGCAGGTAGTCCCTGACTTACAACTGTTCACTTAGTGACTGTTCAAAGTTACAACGGCACTGAAAAAAGTTACTTATTATGACCGTTTTTCCACACTTACAACCGTTGAAGCGTCCCCATGGTCAAAATTCAGCCGCTTGGCAACTGACTCATCTTTATGACGGTTGCAGTGTCCCGGGGTCACGTGATCCCCTTCTGACAAGCAAAGTCCATGGGAAAATCAGATTCACTGAACAATCGTGTGACTCATTTAACAACGGCAGTGATTCACTGCTGCAAGAAAGGTAGTTAAAATGGAAGAAAATTCACTTAACAAATGCTTCACTTAGGCAACAAAAATTCAGGGCTCAATCGTGGTCATAAGTCGAGGACTACCTGGTACTTACAACCTGGATTTGAATTTCTGATAGCCGCCCCCCCCCCCCCACATGCTCACCTGATTACATTTTGTATGCTTGCAAACCGGTCTTGCATTTATAGCAATGTTCAATGTGCCCCAATTACATTTATAATGGACTTTTGTTGGAAATTGGCATTTTTGGAAGCACCGAGGGCCACGTGATGGTACAGTCTTCCGGTTTGGCGTTGCAGTGAGACAGTCGGGGAATTAGCGGGCTCCGACGAGCTCCGCGAAAACCCCAGCTGCCGAACTGCTGCCGATGGATCTGCGGACCAGAACCGTCCTGTAGGGACGGGGAAGAAGGAGAGGCACCTCGGATGAACAAGAGAAACAGGCAAGTTCCTCGAAGGTCGGAGGGAACTCTCTGTGACTTGGCGGCGGGGGATGGCTGCCATGGCGGCTGCCTAGAAGCTGGGACAACCGGATTAAGTATAGAGAGAGGAGAGGAACGGAACGGAGTTTTTTGAAGCCGGGTGAGTGACAGCCAACCCAGGCTTGAAATAACAACAAGGGAAACATCCTTCAATTATAAGACCCCTAATGATGAAATACTGGCTAAGGAGCATGGGGGCAAAGAAGATTTTGAAACGTAACTTTAAAAAGGTAAAACCCCGATAGAAAATTGATTTCTGAACAAACTATTTGGAAATTTTAAATAACTGGATATGGTCAAAGGATTGGAAAGAAATAATGAGATCCTTTTTCCCCCCTTTCTTGTTTTAAATTTCAAGGGGGCGTCTTTTTGAGCAGAGCTGTGGCATTGGTGAACACTGGCATCACCCCAAATGTTGTGGCATGTCACCTTTTGCCCATCCCTGGCCTACAGTCTGAGAAGGATTTGGCAGGCCAACCTCTGCATGCCAACAAAGAAATCGGCCATTCAATAGGGAGAGATTGACTATGGAGCTCCATTACCTTGTTACAGTTAGCCAGATGGGCTTTTAAGCCGGACACGCTGCAATAAATGGCTGCACAGCACTGGAAGGGAAAAGAGAGAGGCTGAGTGAGGAACCTCTGTTTGGGATTCAAATCTTCCTCAAATCCCATCCAGGACCAATGGAAACTAGGATCGAGGTCTTCTGGCCATAAAGCCCAAAGCACTCACGTCATTTGGGCAATTGATGTGTCCTTTTTCTTTGACTTCATTCTTCCAGGCCTCCAGAAGCCGCGGGTTCAACTTGGGAAGTCCAGGCCGAGTGTAGTTTAGCTGCCAACATTCAACAATCACAACAGTCAGAATGCTATTTACAAGCACATGGAAAAACACGGCTAATGTCTCCTGGATTTCTTATCACCACCAGCACCAGCACCCCAGTCAGCCTTCTCCAAGAGGTTCAACATTTAAGATAAAATAAGATAACCTTTATTGTCATTTTTTATTGTGGGCACACTGGCGCACGTTAAAAATGAAATCCTGCTCTCTCAAAAGTATACACATACATAACACCTGTTGTGTCCATGGAGTTGTTGAAGGAGCATAGAGACGAAACGCGATCTGATTGGTTTATTGCGGCATCCCTTCAGGTGGGAAAATTAAGACTTTCTATTGGTTGTTGTTTTTGACAGCTCAGTATATAAGAGCTGTCAACTCTTTCTAATGTAGTTTTTCTGTTCAGTAGTTGCTTTTGTTGTCAATAAATGGTTCGTGTTACAAGCCGTCTCCTCATTCATGCAGATCCTCACTGAGTTTATAATACTGGCGACGAAGGTGGGATATCCCTTCTGAGGAAACTCAGGCTGATTACAGAATAGATAGAAGGCAAGTAGATTAAACACTGCCTTGTTAGAGGCAATCTCCACAGCTGACACATTCTTTCAGAATGACTACCTTAACAGCATTCGCAGCATATAGTCCTACTAATGAAACCTGGGATACGGGAATAAACCAATCAGATCGCGTTTCGTCAACACGCTCAACACTCATTCGGCAGCTCTGTGAACACAACACCACCCATATAGACATGTTATATACATACATATGTCTCAGGGGTGAAATGCTCCTGGTTCGGACCAGATCACCTGATCGGGTAGCAATGGAGGCGGGTGGTTCGGAGAACCGGTAGCAAAAATCCCTGCGCCCCCTCATGCCCAGCTGAACCACGTGATCATCAGAGGCTGGTTTTTTTTACTTTTAAAAGCATTTTTTCTACAACCTCTACAGCCGAAAAAATGCTTTTAAAAGTAAAAAAAAAAAAAGCCTCTGATGATTGCGCAGCTCAGCTGGGATCGTCAGAGGCTTTTAAAAACATTTTTTCTACAACCTCTTCGGCCGAAGAAGTTGTAGAAAAAAAAATGCCTTTAAAAGCCTCTGACGATCCCAGCTGAGTTGCCTGATCATCAGAGGCTTCTAAAAGCATTTTCTTCTGCAACCTCTTAAGGTTGTAGAAAAAAATGCTTTTAAAAGTTAAAAAAAAAAAAGTTGGCCATGCCCACCCAGTCACATAACCCCCGCCAAGCCACGCCCACAGAACTGGTAGTAACAAATTTTAGATTTCACCCCTGATATGTCTGTACCTGCACCCTAAAATATACACACACGTATGTATGCAGTGGGGGGGATTCAAATAATTTAACAACCGGTTCTCTGCCCTAATGACCGGCTGGGTGGGTGTGGCCATGGTGGGTGTGGTCAGGGGGTGTGACAGGCAGCACTTGGCCTCCTGCAACCCCGTGGGGGCAAAAATGGGCCACCGGGGGGGGCGCACTCCCAGCGCCCCGTTTTGGGCCTAGTAGGCCTCCCTGCGAGTCCCACCTTAGGCATGAAAGCCTCTGGGTGACTTTGGGCCAGTCTCTCCCCCTTAGCCTAACCTACCTCACAAGGTTGTTGTTGTGAGGAATATAGGAGGAGAAAGAGGTATTACGTACGTTCACCACCTTGAATTGTTAACAGAACTAACAAACAAACAACAGGACAGGCATCTAGCACATTGCTCTGATTTCCGACAGGCTCTGCTGAATAGAAGCAGGGTGGCTAAGATTCAAGATCAGGACCAGAGAGAGCAGAGTTCAAAATCTGATATATATATTTAAAACAAACCAAATCCTCGTTCTCATTTAATATATAAGTAATATATTAAAATAAATAAATAAATAAATATATATGTTTTCTCAGGTTTTCGCGGGTGTTTGTATGTAGGTCTTTGGTTATTCGGGTCTTCTCCCACGTAGAATTGGAAGTGTCTTGGCAAGACACTTCCAATTCTACATGGGAGAAGACCCGAATAACCAAAGACCTACATATACATATACATATACATATATATATATATATATATATATATATATATATATGCAAAAAAACTTAAGACATATATATATATATATGCAAAAAAATTTAAGAAGTCATATACATACATACATATATATATATATATATATTTGTTTTCTCAGGTTTTCGCGGGTGTTTGTATGTAGGTCTTTGGTTATTCGGGTCTTCTCCCACGTAAAATTGCAAGTGTCTTGGCGACGTTTCAACGAAGTCTCCTGGAGGCACGAAGCCGAGAACACCAGCCTGAAGATGACGAATGAGACTTCGTCGAAACGTCGCCAAGACACTTGCAATTTTACGTGGGAGAAGACCCGAATAACCAAAGACCTACATATATATATATATATATATATATATATATATATATATATATATATATATATATATATAATATATTACTTATATATTAAATGAGAACGAGTATTTGGTTTGTTTTAAATGTTTTTTAAATACGAATAAAGTTTGTTTTTAAAATTAAAAAAAAAAGAGAACAAGGATTTGGAATTTTACACGGTATGGGAAAGGTGATATAGGTAGCTGGGAAATAAATGTAAATGTTAACTTGAATTAAGAGAAACGATATCAAACTATTTATGCAACATATATAGGTAAAGTAATAAGATCTACTATAACTGACAATGTAATAACGTATAAATTCTGAATATTTAAATTTTAAATTATATAAACTTTATTTGATACTATTTACATAATGTATATAACATAATTGCACGTAGCCAAACCGAAAACGTTGAATTGTTATAATCTTGTTTATTCAATAAAAACTCTTATAAAAAAAATAATCATCTCTATGGAAAATCGCCCATCAGATGGGTGCCTTTGGTCAATATTCCTCTCAGCCCACCTGACAGGGTCGTTATGAGGATAAATGAAGAGAAAACCCATGGAAGCCATCTCGGGCTCTTGGAGAAAAGGCAGGATGTAAATCTTAACTGACAAATAGAAAGTATGCCACAATCATCCTCAAGCCAAGCCTTCGACCCCCAAACACCCCAATTCTCTGATTCCCACCCCACCCCCACCCCCTGCCATCTTTGAGAAACTTCCAGGTGCTCCAGTTGCTCACTTGCTTTGTTTCGGGGACCAGATCGTCCTTCATCCGCCGCTTGGTCCAGTCCTTGGCCAGCTCGTCCTCAGCTATTTCCTGCAAGTGGAAGACGGCGACTTGGGCGGAGGTGCGCCGGATGCGGCCGCTGGGGGTCCTCTCGAAATCTTCCACCGGGCTGGGTTCGGGCTTCAGCTCCAGCTGCTCTGGGGGCTGAGGAGAGAAAAGCGGTCTGTGATGAAGGCAGATGCTGGAAGGGAGGAAGAGAAGGGAAAGAGAGGAGGAAGGGAGGAAGGAGGGGAAAGAGGGGAGGAGGAGGAAGGGAGGAAGAGAGGGAGGGGAGAGGAGAAGGGGAGGAAGAAAAGGAGAATGAAGAAGGGAGGGAGGGAGGAAGGAAGGGAATGGAGAGAGACAGGAAATGGAGACATAGACAAGGAAAAGGAAAAGGGAGAATGAAAGGGGGAGGAACAGAAGGAAGGGAGGAAGGAAGGGAGGGAATGGGCAGAGAGAGAGAAATGGAGACAGAGAGAGAGAGACAGAGAGGGAGGGGGGGAGACAGAGAGGGAGGGAGGGAGACGAAGGGAGGGAAGGAAGGAAAGAGGGAGGGAGGGAGACAAACAGAGGGAGGGAAGGAAGGAAGGAAATGGAGACAGAGGAAATGGAGACAGATAAGGAGAAGGAAAAGGGAGAATGAAGGGGGGAGGACAGAAGGAAGGGAGGAAGGGAGGGAATGGGCAGAGAGAGAGAAATGGAGGAAGGAAGGAAATGGGAGACAGAGGAAATGGAGACAGATAAGGAGAAGGAAAAGGAAAAGGGAGAAAGAAGGAAGAAAGGAAGGAAGGAAGGAAGGAAGGAAAAGAGGGAGGGATGGAATGGAGACGAGAGAGAGAGTGAGTGGAGAGAATGGAGACAGAGGAGAAAGAAATGGAGAATGAAATGAAAGGAGGAGGAGGAGGAAGAGAAGCAGATGGAAGGGAAGGAGGGATAGGAAGGCAGATGGAGACGGAAAAGGTGAAGGAGAAGAGGGTGGAAGGAAGGAAACAAATTAAGACACGGTGGCAATTAAGGCCTTTTGATTGCTTTTTTACCTGAGAACTTTCAAAGGAGAAGAGGGAACTGGGAGGCCTTGGTGAAGGGCAGGTTGCCCAATCCTAGTGATTTCTAGCTACTGCACGTGGCCTTCAATCCTCAAACATCGTCTCCCTTTAAAACTCATCGGTGGGTTTCCAGATTCCGAAAACGGCCCTAACATCACCTGGCTGCCTTTGACAGTCTTTAATGCACTGTTGCAAACAAATAGTTATCTTTGCTTGCAAGTCTCTTGGCAAAGAAAAGAGGAAAGACTGCCAGAGATAGATAAAAGTAAAAGCTGGCAGGTATGTGTGTGTGTGTGTGTGTGTGTGTGTGTGTGTGAGAGAGAGAGAGAGAGAGAGAGAGAGAGAGAGAGAGAGAGAGAGAGAGAGAAGGAGGAAGGGAGAGGGGGAGAGGGAGGGGAGAGGGGGAGGGAGAGAGAGGGGAGGGAGAAAGGGAGGGGGAGGGAGGGGGAGAGAGGGAGGGAGAGGGAGGGAGGGAGGGAAAGGGAGAAAGGGGGAGGGAGAGAGGGAGGGAGAGGGAGGGGGAGGAAGGAAGGGAGAGGGAGAAAGGGAGGGAGGGGGAGAGAGGGAGGGAGAGGGAGAAAGGGGGAGGGAGAGGGAGGGGAGGGAGAAAGGGGGGAGAAAGGGAGGGAGAGGGAGGGGGAGAGAGGGAGGGAGAGGGAGAAAGGGGGAGGGAGAGGGAGGGGAGGGAGAAAGGGGGAGGGAGAAAGGGAGGGAGGGGGAGGGGGAGAGAGGGAGGGAGAGGGAGAAAGGGGGAGGGAGAGAGGGAGAGAGAGGGGAGAAAGGGGAGGGAGGGAGGGGGAGAGAGGGGGGATGGAGAGAGGGATTGAGAGGGAGAGGGGGAGGGAGAGAGAGAGAGGGAGGGAGAGGGAAGGGGAGAGAGAGAGAGAGGGAGGGAGGAAGAGAGAGAGGAAGCTGTGCCTACTGATTGCTGCACAGTAACTCAGTCTATTTATTATGGCCCAGCAAATGATGGAGAACACACAAAAAAACACACACCCCTTGGAGTTCTACACTAAATTGTACAGTACAGGTACTCCCTGAGTCACAGTGATTTGTTTAGTGACCCTTCAAAGTTACAATGGCGCTGAAAAAAGTGACTCAGGACAGTTTTCACACTTAAGACCACTGCAGAATATCTGCGGACACGTGATCAAAAATTCAGATGCTCGACCATCAACTCATATTTATGACGGTTGCAGCGTCCCAGGGTCATGGGATCCCCTTTTGCGACCTTCTGACGAGCAAAGTCAATGGGGAAGCCAGATTCACTTAACAACTGGGTTACTCACTTAACAAATGCAGTGATTCACTTAACAACTGTGGCAAGAAAGGTTGTACATTGGGAGGAAAACTCACTTAACAAATGTCTCTCTTAGCAACAGAAATTTTGGCCTCAATAGTGGCTGTAAGACGAGGACTACCTGTAGAGAACTCCAAGCAATGCTATTGATGTTTGCACAACGCACAAATAGTCTCAACGGCCAACACATCAATAGCGTCGCTTGGAGTTCTATATCGAATAGAATAATAGAATTGGAAGGGACCTTGGAGGTCTTCTAGTCCAACCCCCTGCCTAGGCAGGAAACTCTACACCACTCCAGACAAATACTGTACAATTCAGAATTCTGATTCTGGGATACATGGATTCTTGCACCCATCCAACCGACCGTATGGTTCACTTACCGAGTAGGATTCAATTAACAATTATGGCAAAAAAGTCGTAAAAATTAGGTCACATGATATCTCACATAATAACCACGCTGCTTGACAATGAAATTTAAGGTCCCCCCACATTGCAGTCGTAAGTCGAGGGCTACCCATAACGCTTTTTAAATACAAGCACAGTGTCGGTGACAGGGAAAGCAGGCGGGAGGCTCAGGGGCTCACCGTTGCCGGATGCTCGGAGCGGATGTGGTAGTCATGCCCAGCTTTTGACTTGTAGGCCTTCCCACAGTGGGAGCAGGTGAAGACCGGCTTCTCCAGCTCCGACGGCTGCTTCCCGCATCGCTTCTGGTGATACTGGTACCCCATAAGACTGGAGAAGGTGGCCACGCAGCCCTGAAGCAAAATAAGACGAGTCAGAGATCAGCAGGGAAGGAAGGATTTTCAAGGTACGGGGCCAACCCTTTTTAAAACAACCTAACAGTGTTAAAAAAAAAAGAAAGAAATAAAAAACATACAATATGCTGGAAATCAGCCAAACAATGGAAGGAGTTCTGGAGGAGACTATGCTAGAAATTAGCCAAATAAAATATGCTGGAAGTCAGCCAAACGATGGAGGGAGTATGGGAGAAGATTATGCTAGAAACTAGCCAAATACAATATGTTGGAAATCAGCCTATAACATGGAGAGATAGGGAGGAGATAATATTGGGAATAATCTCAAAAGAGTTGATAACTTGGGAAAGAATAAGTAATATGTTCTTGTGATAAAACTGTGTAATAAAAGTGGGATATTAAATTGGAAAGTTTAAGATACTGTGATTTGATAAAAAAGGGTCAAATAATTAAGATGTTGATAAAATTGTGTTTTATAAATTTTAACAAAATGGAGTTGTATTGAAATTGAACTTGATAATTCTGGTGATAAAATTGTAAGGTATATAACTAGAATAAGAGACTAGAATATTGTTAACAATTAATTGGATATTGATGAGATATAGATACAGAGATAATGAGTTAAAATTTAATTTGAAGCTAAAACTGTATTGATATATTAGATTTGTTTAGATGAAAATGTTAGAATTTTATGTTTAAATTTGTTTTGTTTTTTTTCTGTTTTAAACTTTTAAAAGATGTAATGTAAAAGTGGAATAGAGCGTGTTAAAAGAATGTAAGCATGTTAACCATCTATGACCGGATCGAAACTCTGTTCTTGAAAGTTATATTTTATGTTTATGTTTGGAAAAAAATAAAAAAATATTTACAAAAAAAAGAAGAAAGAAATAAAAGACATATAAAGATAAAAGAGATGATGGATAGATGATTTCTCTTTTTTGTTGTTCTGATTTGCTTTTCCTTTTTTCTCTCTCTCTCTTTTCTTTTTTTTTTCTTTTCTTTTTTTTTTAGGTAGGTGACACGACCAGAAGTCAGGTAGGATAGAAAGAAAATGTTTTTCAGTAAAAGGTGACATGACTAAAAGTGAGAATAAGTGATAGAAATAAGAGAAGGGGGAATGTTAGTGTAGACACTTTTATATAATAAAATAAAAGTTAACAAGGGAAAACATGGAATAATTGAATAATGACAGATTGCAACTTAGTATAATTGTGTAATCATTATTAGAAATACCGTGTTTCCCCGAAAATGGAATAATTGAATAATGACAGATTGCAACTTATTATAATTGTGTAATCATTATTAGAAATACCGTGTTTCCCTGAAAATAAGACCGTCTTATATTTTTTTGAACCCCGAAATAAGTGCTTGGCCTTATTGCCATGCGCTCAAAAGCCCGATTGGGCTTATTATCAGGGGATGTCTTATTTTGGGGAAAACAGGGTATGTAAGTTGATTGAATGTAATAACTATGATTAATTTTACTAGTTTTATTTGTGTTAGAATGTATGGCACTTAGGTGCTACACTGTTCACGCATTGATTTGATATGTTTGTAAAAAAAAAATAAAAAATAAAAAACTTGGGAAAAAAAAGAAATAAAAGACATAACATAAAATAGTGAGGTTAAAATAGCACCAAGGACCTCATATTATCCCTCCTCCTCCAACTCCCTCCTTTCTCCTCCTCCTTTCTCCTCCTCCTCTTCCTCCTCCAATCTCATTATCTTCTAGTTCTGATGACATTAACCTAGTTGGGTAATGAAACATCTACAGGAAAACCAAGCTCAGAGAGCACCAAGGACCCTAGAGTCCTCCTCTTCCTCTTCCTCCTCCTCTTCCACTCCACAAACCCCGCTTCCCTCTAGCCCTGAGGATGTTACCTAGTTTGGGCAATGAAACGTCTGAAAGAAAAGGACCGACCTCAGACAGCACCGAGGACCCCACAACAGTTCAGCCCTGAGCTACAAATAGTCCCGTCTATGGGTATAGGTGACCTTGGTATAAACATCCTAGCAGAGAGCAAAATCAATACCTCATTTGGACATTTGAGTTTCCCCATCTGCTTTAGCATTTTCCTCAGCCTTTCCCTGTCTCCTAGTTCACTGAGAGGGACAGCAGCTTCCACAGGAGCAGTCTAGAAAAAAGAAATCGGGGAGAAAAAATTACCCACTCATATCAACTGTACATGTAGTCCTAGACTTTGGAAAAAGTGCAAAGAAGAGCAACTAAAATAATTAAGGGCCTGGAGACAAAAACACATGAAGAACGGTTGCAGGAACTTGTGGCTCCGTTACCTGAGCCTGTGTCATCGGCAGGAGAGGACTCCGAGAGTGAAGGAGAGGAGTTGGCAAGGCCTCCCTCTCCAGGACCCTCCTCTCTGGCAATGCCTTCGGTGTCCGCCGAAGGGCAAGAGATAGGGCCGGGGCCAAGCACGTCCACGCAGCCACAGATGGACAGTGATGAGGGTAATGAGTCTTGGCTGGATCCACGCCAGCGTCGCAGAGATAAGCGCGCACAACAGAAGAAAAGGCGTGCCTGAGATTAGGCTGAGTCACTGGACCACACCCCACAAGGTATAAAAGGGAGCGTGGTGGCCAGTCAAACCTTGTGACGAACAAAGCTGAAAGCTTCCACGCCATTCTGCATTGCCGGACTTTTGCTATAGACTTTGCTGGATTATCTTTGGACTTGATTGACTCTGTAATTATTGAGCTGTTTCTTTTGATGTACCAGAAGCGGGGAGAAGTTATCTCTCCTCTTCGTAAGTAATAAACTCTTGGCAGGCAGCCACTAGGTTGTTGCCAAGTTCCGTTATCATAAGGAAAAGGATTTTGCCGGCTGGTTTGGTCTTTAAGTCTTGAACGTCTGTTGGTGTGTGTGCGTGTGGGACGGGGACAGAACAGAACTGGGTATGGTTAGTCTAGAGAAAAGAAGGACTAGGGAGGACATTATAACAGTCTTCCAGTGTTTGAGGGGCTGCCACGAAGAGGAGGGGGTCATCTTATTCTCCAAAGCGCCTGAAGGCAAGACAAGAAACAATGGATGGAAATTAATCAAGGAGAGAAGCAACCTGGAATTGAGGAGAAACTTCCTAACAGTGAGGACAATTAACCAGTGGAACAGCTTGCCACCAGAAGTTGTGGGTGCTTCATTACTGGAGGTTTTTAAGAAGAGACTGGACAGCCACTTGTCTGGAATGGTATAGGGCCTCCTGCTTGAGTTTGGGGGTTGGATTAGAAGACCCCCAATGTCCCTTCCAGCTCTATTCTGAATGATTACAGTTCATTTAGTCGTGAATGTTCAAAATTAAAACGGCACTGAGAAAAGTAACTTAGGACCAGTTTTCACACTTTTACAACTGTTGTAGCATCCCCATGGTCACGTGATCAAAATTTGGATGCTTAGCAACTGATTCATATTTATGACGGTTGCAGAGTCCCGGGGTCACGTGATCTGCTTTTGCGACCGTCCGACAAGCAAAGTCAATGCGGAAGCCAGATTCACTTAACAACCCTGTTCCTAAGTTAACAACTGCAATGATTCACTTGACAACTGCTGCGAGAGAGGTTGTAAAATGTGGGCAAAACTCACTTAACAAATGCCTCACTTAGCAACATAAATCTGGGGCTCAGTTGTGGTCATATGTCAAGGACTGCTTGTACCAGTTTGCAGCAAACTGCTCTAGAGTTGAAGACAGAACTGAGTTTGCTAATGTTGGCAATTTCTAGGCATGTGGACTTCAAATCCCAGAATTCCCCAGGAAGCTTGGCTACTCATGAGAGTTCTGGGAAGTGAAGTCCAGTTACTGAGAGGTTGTCCCAGTTGGGAAATGTCGGATTGGCGCACTGATTCTCAACTTTGCAACTTTAAGATGTGTGGACTTCAATTCCCAGAATCCCCCAGCCAACTTGTTCCATCGATTAATCGTTCTCACTGTCAGGGAATTCCTCCTTATTTCCAGGTTGGGTCTCCCTCTGTTGAGCTTCCACCCATTACTTCTTGTCCTGCCCTCTACATGCACAATCTACATTGTACACAGATCTACACGCAGGAGGACCATACCTTATTCACATGCTCGGCCATTGTGTGATAATTCAGCCCTGCTTTGGACTTGAACTGTTTTTTACAGTGCTGGCATTTCAAGGCATCCTGCAGCTAAAAGAAAGGAGAAAAATACATTTCAGACAAAGAAATCTAGAGTGAATACGATTTGCCTTCCATCAATCTACACTTAGCAATAATTGTGTGGGATACGCAGTGGTGGGATTCAACCGGTTCGCACCACTTTGGCCGAACCGATTCTTAAATTGCTGGCTGGCTCCTCCCCTTCCTTTCCAGAAGTCCCCACACACACCCCGTTTTGGCTCCCAGGTGTTCTGCCCCAGCTACGGACCCCAAAGAATGCAGCACACACAAAGTCTGTACAAACCTTAGTTTACTAAATTAAATCAGTCTTTTTCAAATAAAGGCTGTTAATTAACTTTCTTAACAGCCTACAAGAATCCAAAGAATAAATAATAAATAATTGTAATCTTACTATGGTTGGCAGAAAGCCCAGAAGCAATTTGCAGGAAGCTGATAAGAGAACTAAGATCAGGATGCAAAGGAGAGTGAACGAAGTTGTTCCCTGCAAATTGCCTCAGTCCTCGTCCTTCCTTAAATAGGCTAAGGGAGTAGCCAATTAGCCCCAAGCCTTATTCTCGAGGAGACCTCCTCCTGAGGAACCACTCCTGCCTTTTGGCAGCTCTGCGTGCCCGTGCATTGAGAAAAGGCTCCTCCTCTTCTTCCTCTTCACTTATGGGAGCTTCTGGAGGTTCTGAAGGCCCTGGCTGAATCCCTGCCTCTGGCACCACATCTTCTCCAGCCTCCTCATTGTCTGACTCAAGTGCCAGCTGCACAGGCTGCTGGCGCAGCACCACACCAGCCTCCTCACTGTCTGAATCAGCTACTAGCTGCACAGGCCGCTGACGGGCCACAACACCAGTTAAGTGCAAGGAGGCTTACTAGGCCCAAATGATGCCAGGGTTCCAGGGCCCTGGAATTCAGAATCAAGGGCCCAGGAGCAAATCCTGGTTTATCACAAAGGAACAGGACAAACATTGGTCTTGGTCCAGAGTTAGCCCATCCAAAGCATCCGCAGCTGAAGGGAGTGGGTTAAGTTTCTCGCCATTTGAACGGGGAACACATGGCTTCCTACCTTTTGGCAGACTTCCATGTGCTTCTTGAGACCCAAGACCGTCTTCCGGGAGATCATGCCACAGGTCGGGCAAGAGACTTCTCCTTTCTCGTTGATTATCCGCTGCCACTGCTCCTCAGGGGTTGCTGGAGAAGAGAAGAAAAGGACAAACCATGAATGCTGGTCAGGCATAACAGTGAGGAGGCTCTATTTTGGTTTAATCCCAGAACTACATTTTGGCTTCTCAGGAATAATATGAAGTAGAGGGTTGTTTTCATTCTCGTTTGTTTTTATGTATTTATTTCCCTGCCTTTGTTGTTTTAATAAATCACTCAAGGTTGGGCTGAGGGAAAGAGTGACTGGCTCTAAGTCACCCTGCCTAAGGCAGGACTAGAACTCACAGTCTCCTGGTGTTTGATCCAAAGTCACCCAGCCAGCTTTCATGCCTAAGGCAGGACTAGAACTCACTGTCTCCTGGTGATTGAGCTAAAGTCACTTAATCGGCTTTCATGCCTAAGGCAGGACTAGAACTCACAGTCTCCTGGTGATTGGCCCAAAGTCACCCAGCCGGCTTTCATGCCTAAGACAGGACTAGAATTCATTTCTACTGGTGATTGGCCCAAAGTCACTCAGCTGGCTTTTGTGCCTAAGGTGGGACTAGAACTCACCAACTCCTGGTGACCATGGGAATGCTATAATGGTCATGTGTGAAAACTAGTCATAAGTCATTTTTTCAGTGCCATTGTAGCTTTGAACTGTCACTAAACGGACGGTTATAAGTTGAGGACTACCTCAAGTTCTTATTTAATTTAGAATATCAGAGTTCAAAGGAACCTTGTAGGTCATCTACTCCAATCCTCTGTTCAAGGAGACTCCTAGTCCATTTCTGACAAGCGGCTCTGTCCTGTTTCTTCCTGAAAGCCTCCAGTGATGGAGCACCCACAACTTCTAGAGCAGGGGTGGGTTCTAACATTTTTTACTAATGGCTCTGTGGGCGTGGCTAATTTTGTGGGCATGGCTTGATGGTCATGTGACAATTCTTTAGGATTTAGCAGAGGTACTGGTCTACCAGGCTTTTAACTGCTTGCAGAGCTGTACCTGTCTACTCATTTGTTTTTGGAGGCACCGGTCTACTCATTTGTTTTTGGAGGCACCGGTCTACTCATTTGTTTTTGGAGGCACCGGTCTACCCATTTGTTTTTGGAGGCACCGGTCTACCCATTTGTTTTTGGAGGCACCGGTCTACTCATTTGTTTTTGGACGCACCGGTCTACTCATTTGTTTTTGGAGGCACCGGTCTACTCATTTGTTTTTGGAGGCACCGGTTTACCCATTTGTTTTTGGAGGCACCGGTCTACCCATTTGTTTTTGGAGGCACTGGTCTACTCATTTGTTTTTGGAGGCACTGGTCTACTCATTTGTTTTTGGAGGCACCAGTCTACCCATTTGTTTTTGGAGGCACCGGTCTACTCATTTGTTTTTGGAGGCACTGGTCTACTCATTTGTTTTTGGAGGCACTGGTCTACCCATTTGTTTTTGGAGGCACTGGTCTACTCATTTGTTTTTGGAGGCACCTGTCTACCACCACACTGCCTTTTAACACTGATCAGCTATAGGGCGGCCCTTTGAAGCCCCACGGCAAGAGTTTAAACAGTTTTTTTTCCTTCTAGCCCATCATCTGGGACTCAGGAGGCAGCAATAGATTCGGGGTGAGGCCAAATAAAAGGTAAGAATAATGCTGGGGGTGGGGGCAGAACCGGTTCGGTGATATCATATCGTCACCGCTACCGGCTCGGCGGAACCGGACAGAACCGGGAGGAACCCACCAATGTTCTGGAGGCAAAGTCATCCCACAGGTTAATTGTTCCAACTGTCAGAAAATTTCTCCTTATTTCTAGGTTAATGTAGCCAATAATCAAACTGTCTGGCTGGATTAGAAGTCACTTAAACAGCTGAAAATAAAAACAATCACTCCTGTAACACAACCCCCGCAAAGGAAAGAAAACCCTTGACACAATTCTGCTTTAAATCACAACGTTCTTGAAAAATACAATAATCAATAGCCGGCCAGCAGTTACAGAAATTACGAAGTAGCAACAATAAATATGAGGCTGGATTAATTCCCAATCCATGGATCAATGTAGGCTTGCCGCGACATCAAGTTCAGATTCAAAACCTGGGGAAACGAATTGGCTAGATCCAGTTCTACACAGGAATTATTGAGTCTGTCATCTGCACCTCTATAACTGTCTGGTTTGGCTCTGCAACCCAACAAGACAGACACAGACTTCAGAGGATAATTAGAACTGCAGAAAAAACAATGGCTACCAACCTGCCTTCCATGGAGGACCTGTATACTGCCCAAGTCAAAAAGAGGGCTGTGAAAGTATTTACAGACCCCTCCCATCCTGGACATAAACTGTTTCAACTCCCACCCTCAAAACGACGCTATAGGGCACTGCAAACCAGAATTCATGGATTTTAAATTTTGTATTGGTATGTTTTTATTCTTGGCTGTGCACCGCCCTGAGTCCAATAGGAAAAGGGCGGTATATAAATTGAATAAATAAATAAATAAATAACTAGACACAAGGACAGTTTTTTCCCCAACGCCATCACTCTGCTAAACAAATAATTCCCTCAACACTATCAAACTATTCACTAAGGCTGCATTATTATTAATCTTCTCATCGTTCCTATCACCCATCTCCTCCCACTTATGACTGAATGACTGTAACCTTGTTGCTGGTATCCTTATGATTTATATTGACTGTTTCCCTATGACTATCATTAAGTGTTGTACCTTATGATTCTTTGATGAACGTATCTTTTCTTTTATGTACTCCGAGAGCGTATGCACCAAGACAAATTCCTTGTGTGTCCAATCACACTTGGCCAATAAAGAATTCTATTCTATTCTAGAAGAAGTTGCTGATGTGTATATTTGGAATATCCAGCTGTCTCCAGTCCAGCAAAAGATTTTCCAGAGAAATATGTTTTGGGCTGATCCCAGAGAAACATATTTTGCCTTTGAAAGGTCTGCAGATTATTTGCCAAAATATCAAAATGCAGGAAAGGGGGTGGGAGCGAATCTGAAGGCCAACTAACTGTGGAACTTTCTGGTTTTCCAAGGAAGGCAAGGAAAAACAACCAAGTTTTCAGTGGCAGACACAATTCATACTAAAGGTTATCCATACCGATGTCAGATTTAATTACTTTTATCCGTTTGGTGCCTGTTGAAAATCAGGTAGCAATTATTTTTTTCTCCTTTGTATATAACACTTAAGTACTTTTTAAAGCTAGTCAAGCATCAAAAATTTTTAAAAAGTTGTTTTCTACCTTTAGGGTTAAAAAAAATTTGAAACAATACAGAGGATTTTCTTAATATAAAGTATGATAAAGATTAATGAGTTAACAGAAGCATATATTATTCCCCACAGCAAAGAGAAGCAGAGATGGGTCAAATCGATTCTTTTATCCAAAGAAGAGAATATATCTAACTTTGTTTCTATTCTGAAATTGCTTCCAGATTTTGTGCTTGTAATGGAAAATATATATATAAAACTTTGTTTTTGTTTTTGTTAACTAGATAGGCTTATTGTTGTAGAAATGGCTTGTATATACTCTCTATGGAGAGTCATAGTCACCCAGGTACTTTTTCAAGAGGCAACTGAACTTTCTGGTTTTTTCTTTGAAGACGTTTCACTTCTCATTCAAGAAGCTTCTTCAGCTCTGACTGAATGGTGGGGAAGGGAAGGATTTATATTCCTTGCAGACAGCTGGTCCATCTGCATCCTTTTAGAGAGATGTTGAGGCCGCTTGGAAGTTCATCTGTGTCCTCAGGATCACCTGAGTGGTGCATATGGGCGTGGAGCCTTCTTGGAACTGCTGAAAGGACTGTATTGTAGACCAGAGATAGATAATATTGTGTCCCTCCCCCTCTATTGAGAGGGGGTTGTTCAATTTTGACACAGATGGCCTCTTTGACCCCTCTTTCAAACCAGCCATATCCAGAATATGGCTGCCAAGGTTAACAGCAGAAATAACATCCTACAAAAGCTATGCGGAACAACTTGGGGAGCTTCAGCCCCAACTCTCCGATGTGTAGCCCTCGGGCTTTGCTACTCTGCAACAGAATATTGTGCACCTGTATGGATAAACAGCTCACATACAGGACTTATTGATGTTCAACTTAACCATACGATGAGGCTAATTACTGGGTGCATAAAATCTACACCTAGTTACTGGTTACCAGTTCTTAGTCACATACTCCCCCCGCACTTACGACGACAAGAAGCTCTCATTCGGGAGTATAGTAAGATCCTGTTAAATTCCTCTCTACCCATACATGGATACATTCCTGATCTCTTAAGGTGCAGATTAAAGTCAAGAAATCCACCAATCTTGACAGCGCGTAAGTTGATGGCCGATCATCAGAACACCACACAAAAGTGGATGGAGGCGTGGAATAGCTGTTCCCCCGCAAGATGTCTCCGAGCATATCAGCCCTAGTAGTATACCTCCAGGATTTAGCCTACCCCGACACATATGGGTGACATATAATAGAATTAGAACAACTCATGGGGTGTGTGCTGACTCCCTGTATAAATGGGGAAAGACACCTTCAGCACAATGTGATTGCGGGGCCCCTTGACAGACTATCCAGCATATAGTGAGGGAATGCCCTAACAGAAGGTATCCAGGAGATTCTAGGGACTTCCTCTGCATAACAACAGCAGCTACTGACTGGATCTCCAAACTCGACATTAAACTTTGAAATGTTATTTCTGTTTTCCTTTTAGGTTTTCTTACTGTTTTTTTTATTGTTTTAATTGTTTTTAACCTGTAAAAATGAACTGTTTTAACACTGTGTGTGACCAGCCATACGCTAAATAAATAAATCTCCCTGTCCAAAATGTGGACAGAGTCTTCTCTGTTTTCAAAAGAGCGGCCTGTGTCTTTTAAATGCAGATGGACTGCTGAATCTCATCCTGAAGGGTTTGTTCTGCTATGTTGTGCCATGAGATTATGAAGTGGCTGTTTTGTTTCTCCAATGTGCAGATCTGTACACTGGGGGAAAAAACAATTAAACAGTTTGCAAAACCTAAAACAGTGTGTTTCAAACTTGGCCCCTGTAAGATGAGTGGACTTCAACTCCCAGAATTCCACCCATCTTAAAGGGGTCAAGTTTGAAAAACATTTAGACTTAGAGGAACAAGGGAATTGCTGCAAAGAGAGAACCTGTCTCAATCTTACCTGTGGCTGAAGGACCTGTTGCTAAGGTGGTGGCCTCTTTTCTCGCATTGGATCCTGAAAGCTTTTTCTTATGATCTTCGGTGTTACTGCCGAGGAGGGAAGCTTCCAACTTCTTTGCGCGATGGGCCTTAGCCTTGTCTTCTGCTTTTGCCAGCCCTGTTGAAAAGCAGAAATTAATTTTGGAACAGATAAGCGTTGGGCAGTCTCTGGCTTCGATAAGGGAGAATATTAGCTCAGGGTTGAAACGAGGGATCTTTGGTGCTCTCCGAGCTTGTTTTCTTGCAGACGTTTCATTACCAAACTAGGTAACATCATCAGTAAGGTAGAAGGGGGTGTGGGATATGGAGGAGGAGGAGGAGGAGGACTGTGGGGTCCTTGGTACTCTCTGAGCTTGGTTATTTTTTTTGCAGACGTTTTATAACCCAACTAGGGAACATCATCAGTGCTAAAAGGAACTGTGGGATGTGGAGAGGAGGAGGAGGAGGAGGAGAAGGAGGAGGAGGACTATGGGGTCCTTGGTGCTCTCTTCGTTTGGTGGTTTTCTTGTAGATGTTTTATTACTCAACTAGGTAACATCATCAGTGCTAGAAGGGAGTGAGGTTTGCGGACAGGAGGAGGAAGATGAAGAGGAAGAGGAAGAGGAAGAGGAGGAGGAGGAGGAGGAGGAGGAAGATGAAGACGAGGAGGAGGAGGAGGAGGAGGAGGAGGAGGAGGAGGAGGAGGAGGAGGACAACTGTGGGGTCCTTGGTACTCTCTGAGCTTGGTTATTTTTTTTGCAGACGTTTAATAACCCAACTAGGGAACATCATCAGTGCTAAAAGGAACTGTGGGATGTGGAGAGGAGGAGGAGGAGGAGGAGGAGGAGGAGGAGGAGGAGGAGGAGGAGGAGGAGGAGGAGGAGGACAACGACGACTATGAGTCCTTGGTGCTCTCTTCGTTTGGTGGCTTTCTTGTAGATGTTTTATTACTCAAGTAGGTAACATCATCAGTGCTAGAAGGGAGTGAGGTTTGCGGACAGGAGGAGGAAGATGAAGAGGAAGAGGAAGAGGAGGAGGAAGATGAAGAGGAAGAGGAGGAGGAAGATGAAGAGGAGGAAGATGAAGAGGAGGAAGAGGAGGAGGAGGAGGAGAATGACTGTGCGGGCCTTTGTGCTCTCTTAGCTTGGTGGTTTTCTTGCAGATCAAACTTGGTAACATCACCAATGCTGATGATATTACTTAGTTTGGTAATGAAACGTCTACAAGAAAACTACCAAACTCAGAGAGAGCACCAAGGACTCCTCAGTCTCTGGCTTAGAAGAACCAGGTATGATATCTCCTAGGAAGGTCCCGGCAGGGCACATATGGGTGCAAACAGACCTCTAGTTCTCTATGGAAGAGAAAGGGCCCAATCCACTCCATTTTGTTCTTAAAATTTAAACCAAACTTAAACAGAACGTGTCTGCTGCAAAGCCCAAAGCCCAAAATTCAGAATCTCTTGACTCCTGGGTCCAATACCAGCCCCTTAAGATGTTCTCCAGTAGGGCTCAACCAGTGGTGTCTTTATTTTTGATTTCCCATCCTGGCTGATAGCAATGGGGATCTGCTGGTTGTCTCCTTTCCAGACATAAACCAGGGCCAACTCTAACTAACTTTTAGAGATCAGTCATAAGTCGAGGACTATTTTTAATAGGTCTTTACAGGTAAGGACCAGCATCTTAAACTGCACCTGGAAGGAAACTGGGGGGAGGGGGGCAGTCAGGGGTGAAATGCTCCCGGTTCAGACCGGATCGCCTGATCTGGTAGCGATGGGAGGCGGGTGGTTCAGAGAACCGGTAGCAAAAATCCCTGCCCCACCCACCAATTGCCCAGCTGAGCTGCACAATCATCAGAGGCTTTTTTAAAAAAAATTTAAAAGCATTTTTTCTACAACCTCTTCGGCCGAAAAAATGCTTTTTTAGAAAAAAAAAAAGCCTCTGATGATCGCGCGGCTCAGCTGGGATCATCAGAGGCTTTTAAAAGCATTTTTTCTACAACCTCTTCAGCTGAAGAGGTTATAGAAAAAATGTTTTTAAAAGGAAAAAAAGCCTCTGCCGATCAGCAAGTCAGCTGGGAAGTCAACTTCTTCAGCCTAAGAGGTTGTAGAAAAAAAATGGTTTTAAAAGTAAAAAAAAAAAAAAAAAAAAAAAAAAAAAAAAGTTGGCCATGCCCACTCAGCCATATTACCCTCCTACCAAGCCACGCCCACAGAACCGGTAGTAACAAATTTTACATTTCACCACTGGGGGCAGTGCACCCAAAAAGGCACCAAACACTGAGCACACTGCAAGATTCTGGACCAGTTGTAGCTTTCGGATAGTCTCCAAGGGCAGCCCCATGCACTGCGCACTGCAGTTGTCCAACTGGTGTGAGTGACCATGAGCAAGTCCACCCAGCCCAAGAAAGGGCACAATGCCAACGTCAGAAATGGAAGAGAAGGAGAAGCAGCAGGTGCTGAAAAGCTTTCTACCTGCCCTTATCTCCTTTTTCAGGCAATTTAGCAAACAAAGACTGGTTACTAGTCCACATGAAGCCATTTCTTGTGGTTCATGCAGACTAGTTTATTTTTTTTTGCCAGAAAAATGAAGAGGGAGCCACCCCCCACTTTGGCAGATAAAAGAATTCAAACATTTCTGTGTTGTTGGGTTACTATTGGATTGTTTGTTTATTTATTTATTCATTTATTTATTTATTTTATCATATTTGTATACCACCCTACTCCTGGAGGACTCAGGGTGGTGAACAGCCAAGATAAAAATACAAATAACATACAAAAGTTAAAAACTATTAAAAATAGATTAAATAATTTGGGCTCAAAAAACAAATTTAAAAAACATCCAATTTATGTAAAACATTTAAAACCCAATTTAAAAGGGAGAATTAGGCCAGACCAGCCTGTTGGAATAAAAACGTTTTTAGGGCGCGGCGGAAGGTGCGTTAAGTCTTGGATCCTCCGTATCTCCGGAGGGAGCTCGTTCCAGATGGCAGGGAGTTGGGAAGTAACTGTTAGCTGGCCATTAGTAGGAACTACTCCTTCCCTACAGCCTCTCCCTCCATTATGGGAGAGGAAATGAAAAAGGATAAATTGTTTATTTTACCTTTTAATCCAAACGTTCCTGAGATCGATGGCTGCTCTCCAGTAAACTTCTTAGGCGTTTTCTGTTTCCTTCCTAACTCAAAAAGGAGAAAACAGAAATAAAACTTTGGTCAAACCCCTGGGTTGTTGATTCGTCCTTCTACAATTAGCGCTTGGCTTTGCATAATTTATTCCTCAACTAATGGCCTTGAAAAGAGAGAACAAAATAACCGGGGATTAAATCTAATTATTAAGATTCAATAAATCCGATTAGACTTCTCCTGATTTTTATTATGCCCCTAAGTCTCAGTCTTAGTCTCATTCTAATTCTAGAGTTTCCTTGGACTTGGATCGCATATGGGTAGAAATATGGCAAATCAATAAATAAAATAATAAATAAAATGGGACTCACAATCCCTACCTCACCCCCAGCCCAGAAATTTCTCCTTAGCCTCCTTGAGCTTCTGAGGTTTCGCTAGTCACTAACCATACAGGTTCCAAATTCGTTCTTTCCGAACATAAGGACTAGAAACTTAGCTTTAGAAAATAACAACACAAGAGAGAATGCCTCATTTTTCCACAACGTTTAGAGCTGGAACTTCCAAATGCTGGTGACCCAGGCAGGATAATTTCAAGAACGGGCCCAAAAATAAGGAAGATACTGCAGAATCTGCCACCACTGTTTATTTTTAAAATAAAGTATATAAACAGCCCTCGACTTACGACCATAATTAAGCCCCAAATGTTTGTTGCTAAGCAAAACAGTTGTTAAGTGAGCTTTGCCCCATTTTACAACCTTTCTTGCCACCATGGTTAAGTGAATCACTGCAGTCGTTAAATGAGTCACAGGGCTGTTACGTGAATCTGGCTTCCCCATTGACTTTGCTTGTCAGGTCACAAAAGGGATGACCCCGGGATGCTGCGTCCGCCATAAATCTGAGCCAGTTGCCAAGCGTCCGAATTTTGATCATGTGACCCAGGGGTGGGTTCTAAATTTTTGTACTACTGGTTCTGTGGCCGTGGCTTATTTTGTGGGTGTGGCTTGATGGTCATGTGACAATTATTTAGGATTTAGCAGAGGTACTGGTCTACCAGGCTTTTAACTGCTTGCAGAGCTGTACCAGTCTACCCATTTGTTTTTGCAGGCACTGGTCTACTCATTTATTTTTGCAGGCACTGATCTACCCATTTATTTTTGCAGGCACTGATCTACTCATGTATTTTTGCAGGCACCGATCTACCCATTTGTTTTTGCAGGCACTGATCTACTCATTTATTTTTTAAGGGAATGGTCTACTCATGTATTTTTGCAGGCACTGATCTACTCATATATTTTTGCAAGCACTGATCTACTCATGTATTTTCTTTTAACACTGATCAGCTGTAGGGCGGCCCTTTGAAGCCCCACAGCAAGAGTTTAAACAGTTTTTTCCCTCTAGCCATCAGCTGGGACTAAGGAGGCAGCAATAGATTGGGGGTGGGGCCAAATAAAAGATATGAATAACGCAGGGGGTGGGGGGTGGAGGGTGGCGGGGGGCAGAACCGGTTCGGTGATGTCATATTGTCACCGCTACCGGCTCGGGAGAACCGGGCCGAACTGGGAGGAACCCACCACTGACGTGACCCTGGGGATACTGCAACGGTCGTAAGTGTGAAAAATGGTCATTTTTTTTCAGCGCCGTTGTAAAACCTTAAAACGGTCACTGAACGAATCACTGTAAGTCGAGGACTACCTGTAACAGCTTCAGCTAAAGTTAGGCAATTCTGTTTATGCAGGAATGTTGACCCAATTAGAATAGAATAGAATAACAGAGTTGGAAGGGACCTTGGAGGTCTTCTAGTCCAACCCCCTGCTCAGGCAGGAAACACCACTTCAGACAAATGGTTATCCAACATCTTCTTAAAAACCTCCAGTGTTGGAGCATTCACAACTTCTGGAGGCAAGTTGTTCCACTGATTGTTTTAACTGTCAGGAAGTTCCTCCTTGGTTCTAAGTTGCTTCTCTCCTTCTTTAGTTTCCACCCATTGCTTCTAGTCCTGCCCTCAGGTGCTTTGGAGAATAGCTTGATTCGTTGGTTCCATTCCCTCCCCTTCCTGCTTGCACCCAAACACAACACGAGCATGTCACTGCGTTTTTGTATTTACCAGATGAGCTCATATTTTTGGACTCTAAGACTTTCCGTAGCTTGCCAAATCCTTATCTCTGATCCACTACGCATGTCCGCATTCTTTTCTTTCTACTTCTAACCTTCTTTGTTCTCCTGCCAGGAGAGGTCCGGCTGCAGAGAGGTGGCCGGCAGGAACATTGCCAAAATGTAATTATTTAGATAGTGAGATGTTTTATTTTCCTTACAACAAATAAATGAGTTTTTCTTAGAAAAATATATCTCCGGGTTTATTTTCTTGCAAAAGTATGCTTCAAGGAAGCGCCTCGATTCAACCTCTAAATCAAGGTGCGATTACCCAAAAAGCAGAATGGGATTAATTAGCACCCTGACAGAGCAAGCCAAACACGGCATAACCTTCCCATTTTAAACTCGGAGGAGGAGGAGGAGGAGGAGGGAAGGGGCTGCCTCCACTCCCCCAAAAGTTTGAGAAACGCTGATCTAATCTTACTGTGCTTCATCCTTTCGGGGTCTTCCTCCTGCTTGAAGGCCTGTCTGCTGGTATGATGTTTGGAGCCGCGGGTGCCCGGCGTCTGGCCGAGCGGAGTGGCAGCCCCTTCCCCGCCTCCAGCTGCAGCGGTCTTCAAAGCCCTGATGCCTTGGCTCACGGCCGCGTGCTCTCCATTCTCGGGGTGCTGCAAGGCGACCGCCTTCTCCACCTTCGATTGTTTGGGGTGAAGGGTGGGGGACATGGCGCGTTCGGCAGCTCTAGGGCAAAAGTCAGATTGAAGGAGAAGTCAAGCCGGGCAAGAATCAGGTGCAAAAGATCAGATCCACATTTTGTGCTCAATTTAAATTTACCAACATAGAAATAAAGGGAGACTGGTATTCAGCCACTTCTATCAGGTTTGGGCAAACCGGTAGCGGCGGATGCAGGAGGCTCCGCCCACCCGCCCAGACTTCATCGCGTCCCATTTTTGATGCTCTGTGCATGCGCGGAAAGCCCTGCGCGTGCGCCGAGGTGGCGCACGTTGTCACATTTGCGAACAGGTAACGAAGATAAGTGAGCATAGCTATTTCAAGCATTTAAGGTCTCATCAGCTAGCCATGCCCTTCTGGGATTCGAACCTGGGCCGCTTGCATATTAGGCAGATGTATTAACCTCTAGGCCACGGGCTCTCCTCGCTTTGTCGGCTGTACCAGGGAGGAGATTAAGTGTTTTTCCGGGGAGACCAGTCTATCAGGGCAACCTGATCTACCCAAATATGGGACGGAGCATATCAGATGCACATGTGAAGATTCAATGAAGTTGCTTTATTGCTAAAAACCCACCAGCAGGAATCTTCCCAACTGTCAGCACCTAATTAGGGTTAGATAAAGGTGAACGGAATTCAAAACGGGGTTGAATTTACTCCGCTTATGGCTACGTAAGGATTCTAGGCCAATTCCTCTTTTGACTCCGTCCCCAGATTCTGCCACTCTTTCTCTACAGCAGGGGCTGGGCAACGATGGCCCCTTTACGACTTGCGGACTTCAACTCCCAGAATTCTGCTGGTTCAGGAATTCTGGGAATTGAAGTCCACAGGCCTTAAAGGGGCTATCGTTGCCCACCTCTGTCCTAACAGCAACTCAGGTGAGGCGGAACTGCAGTGCCTCCTTAATACTTAGCTAATGGAGACCAGGTACATCAGTAGGGGGTCAAAAAAGTCAAGATGGCAGCCGCGATAATGCAGCTGAATCTCAGATTCAGATGAATATTTTTTTGTTCGGCTGTGTTGTAAATGTTAGGGCTGGAGCTATCAGGCGCAAAAGACCAGGTCCCCATGAAGTTTCAATTAAACTGATTTATTGCTAAAAGCCTATGTACAGGAATCTTCTCAACTAAGGGTTAGCACCTGCCAGGAGATAGTTAAGGGTCAATGGAATTCAAGGAGAGTTGGATTTAATTCGCTTGTGGCTACATATGTGTGGGAAGCTCTCCCCACCCCAAGAGAATGAAATACTTTGGGGAATATTAAAAGAGGCAGAATATTATATTTCCCCACAGGAGAAATGAAGAAAAATCTTAATAAATGGCAGAAAGCAGCCCATCTTCTTGCCACAGCCTCAAGCAGAAGCCTCAAGTCTTTAGAGATGAATATTTTGTACCTATTAAGAAAAACTGGACCAATCTATTCATAAACAAAATGCCTTCAGCCACAAGTTCCCACAGAAAGCTGGAGCTGAGGGGATTAAGAATTTACATTCCCCCATCCAAATTCTAAGGACAGGACAGGACCTTTAGGGCATAATAGGATTTACCCACCACCATTAGAACAGCAAAAGACACAAGGCTCACTATATTGCACAACCCCCTGGAGCATCTCAATCACCAAACCCCAGAATCCTACAAAAATCCATCCACTCACTCAGCCATTTTGTCAGCCACCCCAGAAACATGCTGCTGTCACTGAAGTTTCTGGAAAGTAAATAAACAGAGACCTTCTTTCCTTGTAGCCAGCCTCCATTTTATTTCCAGCATCTTTCTCCCAGCTTGGAACCGGACTGGGTTTTTCTGCCAACATATGGATGCTAGGCTGATGCCTTTTTTGACTCCACCCCCCCCCCCCCCGGATTCTACCATGCCTTCTCCTACACCAAGGCTTGACTGCCAGTGATCATTCCAGATCCATGTGGTCAAGGGGAGGAGCTTCCCCCAGCCCCTCCTCTTGCTCTGGAGCCCTGGCCCCTACCTTTTCTTCCCTGCCCCCTTGCTGGTTGCCTTCTGCACTTTGTTTTCTGCTGGGGGGCTGGCTGCCGGCAACGGCCTGTCCAAATGGTTCCAGAGGCAATGCTTCTCCAGCTGGGTTTTTGACGTGAAGACGGCTTCACAGTACAGGCAGGGGAAGGTGCGTTTCTCGACAACGGCGCCCTGGAAGGAAGAGAGAAAAAGGGAAAGAAGGTAGTGGAAATAGAGCAAAAGAGCGGGGAAATGCAACATATCTCTTTTTTTAAAGAAGATGTTAGATTACCATTTGTCCGAAGTGGTGTAGGGTTTCCTGCCTGGGCAGGGGGTTGGACTAGAAGACCTCCAAGGTCCCTTCCAACTCTGTTATTCTGTTCTGTTCTGTTCTGTTCTGTTCTGTTCTGTTCTGTTCTGTTCTATTCTATTCTATTCTATTCTATTCTATTCTATTCTATTCTATTCTATGCTTCTGCAAAGGGGTCAAAATATGGTTATGCAGCATTGTGTGAGGAACACAGAGGCCCAGACGTCCATGGGGCTGGCCACGTCCCTCTCCCACATCCATTAGTAACTGTTAAGCCCCCCACGCCCCATCTTGGAATGTGTCACCATTTGATATTTTACAAAGTTATTTTTATAATTTTAAAACTTTTTCATCTTGAATTACTTCTGATTGTAACGTTAATTTTATGGATTGCGTTGTATATTGCCCTCCCTGAGAGAAATGGGCAGTTAAGAAAGTATGAAATATAAATAAAATAATAAAATAAATCTGATTTTAATGTTAATTTTATGGATTCTATTGTATACTGCCCACAGCCCCTCCCTGAGAAAAAGGGGCGGTTAAGAAAATAGGAAATATAAATAAAATATAAAGTAAAATAATAAAATAAAATAGAATAGTAAATAAAATAAAACATCCATCTTCTAGATTAGCTTCCCTTAACCTCGGTGACCTCAGGTGGACTTCAAGTCCCAAAATTCTCTTCTGCTGTCACTACTGCTGCTGCTGAGAATTCTGGGACTTGAAGTTTCTGTATGTAGAGGGCTGCCAGATTTGGGGGGGGGGGGGGGGGAAGGAAGCTGTTGTAGACAAAACACAGGTTCTGCTGCCCAAACTTAAACTTAAATTGGCTAATGGTATAAGCCAACTGGCAACTGTCTAGACCAGTATTTTTCAATCTTGGCAATCTTTAACCTTTGTGGACTTCAACTCCCAGAATTCCCCAGTCAGCAATGTCTTTAGACCAATGTTTCTCAACCTTGGGAACTTGAAGACGGATGGACTTCAACTCCCAGAATTCCCCCGCCAGCATTACTGACTGGGGAACTCTGGGAGTTGAAGTCCACAAGGCTTAAAGTAGCCAAGATTGAAAAACATGGGCCTAGATAGAGCAGAAAAGGCCAGAGGAAGCGTCAGTGGCTTTGGCCTGCTAGCTAATCTTAGCACGGCTGGCTGGGGAATTCTGGGAATTGGAAGTCCACCCGTTTTCAAATGGCCAAGGTTGAGAAAAGGCTGTGTGTCTCACTAACAACAGAAAACCTGGTCCCAATTGCAGTCGTAAATCAAGGACCACATCCACAGAGTTGCAATGAAGGTGGTCACTAAACGAGGACAGCAGGACTGACTTTCTTACCCCCTGACACCGCTGGAAGTGGTATTTCAGGCCATAGATGCTTGGGAATTCAAGCCAGCAGCCCAGGTTAGGACACTTCACCCTGGAGTGAGCCTTAAATTCATCCTTCCATTGATTCATCAGAGACAGCTGAAAGGAGAAAGTCCATAAAATGAGAAAAGAGAGAGACAAAAAAATGGAATTCAAAATTCAAAATGAGGAGGCAACCGGAGAACAGAGACTCATGCAGAGATAGTTACATGAACTAAAATCTTGCAAGAAGCAGAATGACTAAAATTATGCCCTAGGCCCGTGATGACTGTCACTGCGTTTTTGTATTTACCAGATGAGCTCTTATTTTTGAACTTTCAGACTTACCATAGCTTGCCAAGTTCTTATCAGTAAGCTAACTGTGCATGTCCACATTCTTTCACTTTCTTCTAACTTTCTTTGTTCACCTGCCAAGAGGTCCGGCAGGAACGTTGCCAAGATGTAATTAATTAGCTAGCAAGATGTTTTTATTTCTTTATAATAAAATGTGTTTATTAGAATATATCTCGGTTTTATTTTCTTAAAGTATACTTCAAGGAAAGGTCACGATCCATTCTCTAACCAAGGTGCAATTACCCAAAAGCAGAATGGGATTAATTGCCACCCCGACAATGGCGAACCTGTGGCATGTGTGCCACAGGTGGCACGCACAGCCATATCTTTGGGAACATGAGTGTTACTTTAACTCAGCTTCAGTGCACGCCGGCCAGCTGATTTTCGGGCCTTCTGGGCCCACCAGAAGTTGGGAAATGGGCTGTTTGGTGAAGGCCGTTTTCAGCCTCCCCAGGCTCCTAGAAAGGCTCTGGAGACTGGGGAGGGCGAAAAAACGGGCCTACTAGAAAGGTTAGCCATTACTGCCCTAGGCCTAGCTCAATCGTCATAACTTTTAAGATGTTTGTGGACTTCAACTCTCAGAATTCCACATTTGGGCAAATTCTGGAAGTTGCAGTCCATACGTTAGAAGGGAATTCTGGGCTTGAAAGGTAAAGATTCCTGCTCTAGGGAACAGGAGGAGGTAACCAAAGAACAGAGACTCATGCAGAGATAGTTACACGAATTAAAATTTTGCAAGAAGCAGAACGACTAAATCTTCACTCTAGCTCAACCTTTTTAAGACGCACAGACTTCAACTCCCAGAATTCTGGGTAAATTCTAGGAGTTGCAGTTCACACATGCTAGAAGGGAATTCTGGGAGTTGAAGTCCAAACATATTGGCAAAGGAATTCTGGGAGTTGAAGTCCACAAGTCTTAAAGTTGACAAGGTTAGAGACCCCTGTTCTAGAGGAAGCATCATGTTGCATCTTGTAACAAGGTTAGAGACCCCTGCTCTAGAACAGTGTTTCTCAACCTTGACAACTTGAAGAGGTGCGGACTTCAACTCCCAGAATTCAACTCTGCTTTGCTGACTGAGGAATTGTGGGAGTTGAAGTCCACCCCTTTTCAAGTCGTCATGGTTGGGAAACCTTGCTCTGGAACGAGTGAAACTTCAAATGCAGCAGCAGGAAAAAATTCTGCTTTCTCCACCAGGAAGCAAATAAATGAAAGTGGATTAAAGAGGAGATTTTTTTCACCCAACGGCCAAAAGCTTTAAGCAATCCGAGAGCTCATCAGTAATCCATGAAATTAATCATCCTGCATGAATCTAAGCAGCGTGTTTCCTCTGCTGCGACTTAAAAGCAGCTGGAGTCCCACAGCAGTGGTGCACCACAAGTTCCATCATCCTCATCCTGCCTGGAGGAAATGAGAACTGGCCCAAAGTCACCAGCCGGCTTTCATGCTTAAAGCGGGACTAGAACTCACCGTCTCCTGGTGATTGGTCCAGTCTCCCAGCCGGCTTTCATGCCTAAGGCGGGACTAGAACTCACCATCTCCTGGTCATTGGCCCAAAGTCTCCCAGCTGGCTTTCATGCCTAAGGCGGGATTAGAACTCACCAACTCCTGGTGATTGGCCCAAAGTCTCCCAGCTGGCTTTCATGCCTAAGGCGGGATTAGAACTCACCAACTCCTGGTGATTGGCCCAAAGTCTCCCAGCTGGCTTTCATGCCTAAGGCGGGATTAGAACTCACCAACTCCTGGTGATTGGCCCAAAGTCTCCCAGCTGGCTTTCCTGCCTAAAGCGGGACTAGAACTTACTGTCTCCTAGTGATTGGCCTGGAAGTCACCCAACCTGCTTTTGTGTCTGGAGGTTTGTAAGAAAAGATTCCACAACCATTTGACTGGGGTGGTATAAAGACCCTTGCCTGAAACAGAGGGTTGGACTAGAAGACCTCTTAGATCCCTTTCAGCCCTATGATCCTATGTTCTAAGCAAATAAACAAAACTCCCCATCTCCTGAGCCACCCTATGTTAAAAGGAATGCTCAGCAATTCAAGGCTGTTTTTTTCCCCCAGTTGCCGGGAAAGACAAAAGAAAAATATAATTAAAACCTTACGGGAATATCTTTCAAGGCCTGATTTTCAGTCTTGGGCCTTCCTTTCCGTTTGCTTTCTGTTTTGTCGTTCATTGCATTTCCTGCCAAGAGAGGGAGAAAAGAAAAAATGAGACAGCCGTTGAAATCAACATCGCTTTCAATGCAAGAGGGTTAGTCTGGTTGTTGAATATTATACGTGACAACTACAATGCCATTTGCATCACGGCAAGACGCGGCTGGAGAAGTCAACATTGTCTTGAGGTTCCACAAAAGGTCCCTGGCTTTTGATGAGGAGGAGGAGGAGGAAGATCTTGGGAGTCCTAGTGGACAACCACTCAAATATGAGCAAGCCTCGTGCTGCAGCTGCCAAAAAAGCCAACTCAGTTCTAGGCTGCATCAACAGAGGGATAGAATCAAGATCATGTGAAATGTTTATACTACTTTATAATGCCTTGGTAAGGCCACACTTGGAATATTTGCACCCAGATTTGGTCACCACAATGTAAAAAGGATGTTGAGGCTCTAGAACAGGGGTGTCAAACTCAAGGGTGCTTATATGGGGTGCGGAGGAGCCATGCACAGCTCCCCACCCCGCCTGGCACCCCATTTTCAGCCTGGACAGCCTTCCGCAGCACTCTGCCTGCCAAAACGGGGCTGTGGGAGGCCACCCCGGTCTCCATCTCCCCCACCCCCAGCCAACCCACAGAAGAGAACTACAATGCTGATCCGGCCATCGAAGAAGTCCAGTTTGACACCCCTGCTGTAGAAAGAGTGCAGAGAAAAGCAACAAAGATTATTAAGAAACTGGAGGCTAAAGCATGAAAAGAACATGCATGAGCCTTGGTGGCACAGCAGACTAAAGTGCTGTTAAGTATCACCAGCTGCCTGCAATTACTGCAAGTTCAAATCTCACCAGGCTCAAGGTTGACTCAACCTTCCATCCTTTCGAGGTAGGTAAAATGAGGACCCAGTTTGTGGGGGCAATAAGCTGACTTCGTATAAAAAAAGAACACCGCTTGGGGGGGGGGGGGCGAAAGCCCTACTAAGCAGGTATATACAAAAGTATGAAGGCTATTGCTTAACATCCTGAGTCTCCAGAGAAGGGCAGCATATAAATCGAACCAATAAATAAATAAATGTGCTGGAATTGGCTATGTCTAGTTTGATGAAAAGAAGGACTAGGAGTGACATGATAGCAGTGTTCCAATATCTCAGGGGCTGCCCCAAAGGAGAGGGAGTCAAACTATTCTCCAAAGCACCTGAGGGCAGGACAAGGAACAATGGGTGGAAACTCATCAAGGAGAGAAGCAACCTAGAACTAAGGAGAAATTTCCTGACAGTTAAAACAATTAATCGGTGGAACAACTTGCCTCCAGAAGTTGCGAATGCTCCAACACTGGAAGTTGTTAAGAAGATGTTGGATAACCACTTGTCTGAAGTGGTGTAGGGTTTCTTGCCTGAGCAGGAGGTTGGACTAGAAGACCTCCAAGGTCCCTCCCAACTCTGTTATTTTATTCTATTCTGTGGTGTTACCCATTCAGTCGTGTCTGACTCTTGCTGATTCTATGGCCCAGGTCTCTCCCCATCTTCTGATCTTGCGCTACAGGTAGCCGTCGACTCCAGGGCAGGGCAGCTGCAAATGCCCACCCCTGGCCCTTTGGTGGATTCAAAAGTTGACCTCCCTTGACCCCACTTGGAAAATCTAATGCCTACCCAGGTTAGATTGTTCATAGGCCGAATGGACCTTCAGTTCCGCCTTTCTGCTTTCTCTTTCTGCACTGGTCCTGCTGGACCCGGCAACCTTCTTTCCAACTCTGTAGGTATAGTGGTCGGCCATTGCTGAAAGAAAAGAAGGAAGAGCATCAACTCAAGAATTTGGACATTCACACGAAGAAGTTTAGGTTTTTCGAACCTTCTGGGATGGAAGTCAAAGAGGTGGACCTTAACCCACTGCTGCTGCTTCAGAACTTCAGAACATTATTAGGAATAATTAACCCCAAAATAGACAAATCTTTACGATGTCTAATACTTCATATATTAACGGCAGCAAGGATTACTGTCCCACAGGGATGGAAACAAAATTAAGTACCAGGAGAGGAAACAGTAATTCAAAAAAAATTCTACAATGTGCAGAAATGGATAAGATGACGCTGGATACAAAGGAGAAGGAAGAGTCGGAATATTATAGAGTGTGGAATAAACTATATGGTTCGGCATATAAATCGAACCAATAAATATGATTGGTTAGAAAAAAGAAATCAAAACAATAATTCGAAATGTTAATTTAACCGGGTTAAAACTAGGAAGTGTAAATTGCTGAATAGTGTCAACCAGATAATGATGGTTTTGTAAATAGATACTAATGTAAACAGAAGTACGTACGTAGATGAATGATTGAATAAGAATAGTGAATATATATCCGTGTCGATACAGTAAGCTGTAAAATAATATATGATGTAATATTATGTTTGTTACGTGTTTTTAATGTTTTTTTTTTTGTGTTGTATTTTTCTTTACTTTGTTTTTAAAACTTAAAAACTCAATAAAAATTATTTCCAAAAAAAAAAAAAAAAAGAACTTTAGAACAGCTCTCCTGTATGAAGCCAAGCCTAGTCTTAGTCCAAAATTAGGTGTCTCATAATGACCAAACAGTTTTGGTCAACTCCTAAACCAGGGGTGAAGATACGGGTTTCCCAATGTTGCCCTCTCTAAAGTGGCATCTTGGAGACCATCTGAATACCCAACCAAGAGAAGTTAGTATGCCTTAGGTCAGGGGTCTCCAACCTTGGCAACTTTAAGCCTGGCGGACTTCAACTCCCAGAATTCTGGGAGTTGAAGTCCTTCAGACCTGAAGTTGCCAAAGTTGGAGACCCCTGCCTTAGACGAAAAGATCTTGGTAGGCTGGTCCCCAGTAATGCATCCTTTTGGAAAAGAGTTTAGTAACTTTTACGATGTGTGGACTTCAACTCCCAGAATTCCCCAGCCAGCCTGAGGTTGCTGAGGTTGCTGAGGTTGAGCAAAGATGCTGAGGTTGAGAAATGTGATGAAAACTGTGCATGAAAGTTACAAAGCCTACAAAATATAGGTAGCTCTCAACTTTCAACCACAACTGAGCTCAAAACATCTGTTGCTAACCGGGACAGCAGTTGTTCAGTTAGTAACACGGTTGTTAAGTGAATCTGGGCTACCCCATTGACAGAAGGTCGCAAAAGGGGATCACATGCCCCCGGGATACTGCAATCGTCATAAATAAGGGTCAGTTGCCAAGTGTCTGAATTTTGATCATGTGACCTGCAACAGTCATTAAGTCTGAAAAATGGTCATATGTCATTTTTTCCAGTGCCGTTGTAACTTCAGTCAATAAATTAACTGTTGTAATTTGAAGACTACCTATATTCAATTCTGAGGGGTCCTTGAGCTTATTTATTTTCTTGCAGACGTCTCACTACCAAAGTAGGTAATATCATCAGGGCTAAATGGAAGGAGAGCAAACCCCAATCCCTTATGGCACTGATGATGTTACTTAGTTTAGGTAATAAAACATCTGCAAAAAAACCAACAACCAAGCTCAGAGAGCATCAAGGACCCGTCATTTCAACCCTGAGCTACAAATATTCTCCTTTATTAATATTCAATTCTAAATATGTTGACACAAGGCATCCTTTGCTACAAAGGAATACCAGTTTGCCACCGAAGAGACAACATTAGCTGCATTGCACAATACTCTTAACCCGGTTTCGGAATTGACTCATTTTCCAAAGTTGCACATTGAGCAATAAATTAGCCAGTCCAGTTTTGCATAAAATGTTAAGCCTTCCAAAAAAAAAAAAAAAAAGGATCAAAAACAAATATATCTGGTACAAGCTGGCCTGAAATGACCTGTGTGAGCACAGCCCTCGTTTTAAAGATCGAAAGATCAAAATAATTTTTAAAAAATAGTTAACTAGGTCCATGCCACCCAAAGACAAATGGTAAAATTATGCCAAAGCAACGACAATCTCGCAAGTCTTCAATTTAAAGATAAAGGACAAGGAAGACACAGAATATTTCCTAACATGGGATTTGTTTTACCAAGGGTTAGATAATAGAGGTAGAAATTAGAAGATAAAAGATTATTACTATGTATGTTTAAGAAAATGATGAATGATTTTGTAATATATAAATCAACAAAACTATTACTATTATTATGTATAAGTAAATTGACTCAGACAATACACTGTTCATTAAGCACAAAGAAAAATGCATAAATAAAAATGTAAAAAAAAAAAAAGTCCTCAATTTACAAACGTTCATTACAACATCGTGGAAATTTACACCGGCACTGAAAAAAAGTGATTTTTTTTTTCACTTTTCCTTGGGCTTACAACCATTCTGGTTGCCTTGGTCTTACAACCTTAGGCTTACAATCTTAGGTTTACAACCATTGTGGTATCCTTAGGGTCACATGATCCAAATTTGGGCACTTCGCAAACAAGAATGGAGAAGGAGTCCTCGACTTACAACAGTTCATTTAGTGACCATTTGAAGTTATAACGCCACTGAAAAAAAGTGACATGACCATTTTTCACAATTATGATCTTTGCAGCATCCCCCTGGACATGTGATCAAAATTCAGAGGCTGAAGAACTGACTCACATTTATGACGGTTGCAGTGGCCCAGGATCACGTGATCCTCTTTTGCGACCTTGACAAGCAAAGTCAACGAGGAAGCCGTATTTACTTAACAACCATGTGTCTAATTTAACTACGGCAAGAAAAGTTGTAAAATGGGGCAAACTCACTTAACAAATGCTTCACTTGGCAAGAGACATTTTCGGTCATAAGTCGAGGACTACCCGTAAAACCCACGTTCGCTGTCCAAAAGTCTCTCTCTTTAATTTTAATTTTTTAAATTAATTTTAAATTAAATCTTTCCTGTTTCCAAATTCAACCCAGCCTTCCTAGGTATTTGGCTTAATATGTTTGAGGGCAAAAAGCCAGCCATCAGCTCAACGTTATTAATTAACTGCTAAGTGGCTGCAAATCTGGTCTCCATGCAAACTCAGATGCTGGCAGAAATGGCCCATTTTCTGCTTTTTTTTCCAGCAGAAAAAAATCTAGATTCTGCGCCAGGGATGTCAAACTCAAGGCCCGCGGGCTCACGGGGTGCTTAGATCTAGCCCGCGGGGATGCCCTGGAAACAGCGGATGTTTCCATACCCATGGTGCCTCTGCCAGTGAAAACGGAGCTCGGGAGGGCCGCATGCCGCCTTCCCAAGCTCCATTTTTGCTGGCAGAGGGTTGCAGGAGGTTGTTCCACCCGTACGCGGCCCTCCCGTGCTCCGTTTTTGCTGGCAGAGGGTTGCAGGAGGTTGTTCCACCCGTACGCGGCCCTCCCGTGCTCCGTTTTTGCTGGCAGAGGGTTGCAGGAGGCCGTCACAACCGCACACGGCCCTCCCAAGCTCCATTTTTCTTAGCAGAAAGTTGCAGGAGGCCGTTGCAGCCGAAAACGGAGCTCGGAAGCCCAGTTTTGCTGGCAGAGTGCGCGGGCCGCCACAGGTGCCCCCTCTACCTGAGTGGCATCAAGCTGGCCATGCCTCCCCTGCCCCACCCAGAGGTCAAACATAACCCTGATGCGGCCCTCAATGAAATCGAGTTCGACACTCCTGTTTTGGCCCATCTTCCCCAGACTAAGCTCATTTGGTTCAATAAGCAGGGAAGCTAACAGATTGTGTGGAATAAGAAGCCCCCCCCACCCCCCCGTTGGCTTTCTTCCACGCCGGAGGTGGATTAAAATGCTTTGGGGGATCCTGTGAGCAAGCAAACCCAGCAGCACAGCTAGTCCTTGACTTGGAACAGTTCACTTAGCGAGCATTTGAAGTTACAACGGCACTGAAAAAAGGGACTTATGACCGTTTTTCCAGCATTACGACTTTTGCAGCTTCCCCATGATCGTGTGATCAAAATTCAGACGCTTGACAACTGACTCATATTTATGACGGTTGCAGTGTCCCGGGGTTACGTGATTCCCTCTTGCGACCTTCTGACAAGCAAAGTCAACGGGGAAGCCAGATCCATTTAACATCCGGGTTACTCGCTTATCAACTGCAGTGATTCACTTAACAATTGTGGCAAGCGAGGTCGTAAAATGGGTCAAAACTCACTTAACCACAGAAATTTTGGGCTCCGTTATGGTCGTAAGGCGAGGACTTCCTGCAATAGACTTGGAAGGGACCAACTCAATGAGCCACATGCCAATCAGCTGAATTTTGATCACGTGACCATGGAGACGCTGCAATGGTCGTAAGTGTGGGAAACGGTCATAAGTCACCTTTTTCAGTCTCGTTATAGCTTTGAACGGTCACTAAACGAACGGTTGTAAGTCGAGGACTACCGGTAATAAGGTTGTTCTAAATGAGAGAAGGGTGTTGTCACCAGCCATCTTTAGCTTGAAAATAACAGTCTGCCTTATGAGACGCTGGCAGGAGGGTCAAAAAAGTCAAAATGGTAGCCACAATCTTGTGATCAAAGCTCTCCCCCTTTCCCACACAAATGGAGGGGCTGTGATTGTGCGGTTTTGGCCACTATTTTGAGTTTTTTGACTTCTACCCTGTGGCCCAGGCCTGGATGGTCCAGGATAGTATAAGGTCTCCTTGTCTTGAGTAGGGGGTTGGACTAGAAGACCTCCGAGGTCCCTTCCAGCTCTAGGATTCTAGATGGAATTCTACAGATTAGTGCATTTCCAATTTTGCACCAAACCTGGACAATTTAATGCATAACAGCAGCACTTAATTTAAAAAAATGCTTTTTTTTAATTTTGTATAAAATAATGCATAATTGCCACTGCTCCACTCCTAGTTACTGTCTATTCCTGTTGCTATGCAGTCAATCTTTATACGTGGCTTTAGTTTTGGCGCATTTCATCTGGCTTTTTATTAACTTAGCAAATTGTTCAGAACGATCAACGTAACCTGAAATGGTAACCGAGTGTAAATCAACAGAGTTTCTGAAGTGAAGCACACAAAGGTTTCCAGAGTAAATAACAGAATACTAAGCAATTTTTTTTAGCCTTATTTCACATGGGTTCCATTCACACAAACCCAGAAAATCTGACAGTTTGGCTTTAACCCATTTTCTCAGCTTCACTGATCAAATTGGTAACTGGCTGGAACAAATAATGGATGTGCAAATTGGATAGTTTCACGGGAGGGAGGGAGGGAAGGAAACAAGGAAGTGAAAAGAAGGGAGGGAGGGAAGGAAGCAAGGAAGGAAAAAGAACGGAGGAAGGGCAGAATGGAGGAAAGGAAAAGAAAGGAAGGAAGGAAAAAGAAGGAAGGAAAAAAGGAAGGAAGAAGGGAAAGCAAGGAAGGGAAGGAGGGAGGGAAAAGGAGGGAGGGAGAAAGGAGGGAAGGAAGGATGGAAAGAAAAAGAAGGGAGGGAAGGAAGGAAGGAAAGCAAAGAAGGGAAGGAAGGAGGAAAGGAAGGGAGGGAGGGAAAAGAATGAATGAAGGGAGGGAGGGAGGGAGGAAGGAAGGAAAAAGGGAGGGAAGGAAAAAAAAGGGAAAGCAAGGAAGGGAAGGAAGGAGGGAAGGAAGAAAGGGAAGGAAAAGGATGAATGGAGGGAGAAAAGAGGGAAGGAAGGAAAGAAAAGAAAGAAGGGAAGGAAGGAAGGAAAGCAAAGAAGGGAAGGAAGGAAGAAGGAGGGAGGGAAAAGAATGAATGAAGGGAGGGAGGAAGGAAGGAAGGAAGGAAAAAGAAGGGAGGGAAGGAAGGAAAAAAGAAGGAAGGAAGAAGGGAAAGCAAGGAAGGAGGGAAGGAAGAAAGGGAGGGAGGGAGGGAAGGAAAAGGATGAATGGAGGGAGAAAGGAGGGAAGGAAGGAAAGAAAAAGAAGGGAGGGAAGGGAAAAAGAAGGAAGGCAGAAGGGAAAACAAGGAAGGGAAGGAAGGAGGAAAGGAAGGAAGAAAGGAAGGGAAGGAGGGAGGGAGGGAAAAGGATGAATGGAGGGAGAAAGGAGGGAAGGAAGGGAGAGAGGGAGAGAGGGAAGGAAGGAATCTAACTAACCTTAACTCTAATTAAGGTGAGTTTGTTGGGTGAGCACAGGTGCCATCTTCAACTGCTAGGGCAAACTGTGTTCTATGAACGCAACACACAAACAAGCTGAGTGAAGAAGTGTTTGTTTTTATTGTGCTCCAAATCCGTTTTTTCTCAACATAATTTTCTACCTTTCCATGGAGAATGCCAATTAAACCCTTTGATGAGGGGGTATGGGGGGGGGTGTATTTATTGGAAAATGCCCACTGCGACTTGAGAACCTGGATGATATCCAAATCACTCCATGAGATCAGACTAGCTACCATCCACCCTAGATTTAACCAGGTTACTAGGTTTATCATTCTTTGCCAGGCTTCTACGGAATCATAACATAACTGATGCATTCAACAGGCAGCACAAGCACATTAAGCCATGAAGAATCCGAGCCAACTTAAAACCAAGTTTAAAGTTAACCAAAATTGCATAAAAGCAGCTGCTTTTTAACTGATCTTGTTAAATATGCTTAAGGAGTTGCCTGTTGCATCTCTGTAGGATTCCCCTTTTCTCCCTCCCAGCCTGAGTCTTGGAGCCCTAAGGTACCTGATCACACCCCACATACAATCTGCAGCACCCCAATAAAGCCAGATACCCCTTTCTATTTCTCTACTTTCAATCCTTAAACTGCCATTTTTTTTCAGTCATAATTCAGCACGTCGGAAAATCATAAATTAAGCCCTTCTTCAATCACAGACCAACTAATTTCAGAAAATTTTCGAACACAACAAATATTTTATGTATTTTTTCATGTACAGGTAGCCCTCGAGTTACAACCACAATTGAGTTACAACCACAATAAAAACCCAATGTTTATACTCCTAAGTGAGACAGTTCCTTAAGTGAGTTTTGCCTCATTTTACGACCTTTCTTGCCACAGTTGTAGCGAGCCCCTGCAGTTGTTAAGTTAGGAACACTGTTGTTAAGTGAATCTGGCCTCCCCATTGACTTCGCTGGCCAGACCCCGGGACGTTGCAACCGTCCCGTCAGCCTTCCATCCTTTCTAAGGTAGGTAAAATGAGGACCCAGATTGTGGGGGCAATAAGCTGACTTTGTATAAATATACAAAAGTATGAAGGCTATTGCTTAGCACATTGTAAGCCGCCCTGAGTCTCCGGAGAAGGGCGGCATATAAATCAAATAAAAACAAAACCGTCATAAGTATGAGTCAGTTGCCAAGCGTCTGAATTTTAATCACGTGACCAATGTTTAATCACATACTGCAACGGTCGTAAGTGTGAAAAACGGCCATGAGTCACTTATTTCAGTGCTGTTGTTTCTTCAAAGGGTCACTAAACGAGCGGTCATAAATCGAGGACTGCCTGTACAGGCCGGCTGCCAAGTGGCCGAATTGTATCACGTGAACATGGGCCTGGTGCCACAGATGTAAATGCGAGGATTGGTTCCAAGTCCTTATTTCAGTGCTCCGTTAACTTTGAACGGTTGCTAAATGAATGGTTGTAAAATGAGGACTGTATGGACGCAATAAGAGGATAGATAACAATCCCACTGCTGTGAATTTTCCTCACAGATTTCACCATCTAAGCTCTTTATTTAGATTATTTCCATGAAAACTAAAAACAGCTGGGAAGTCAATTAGTTGCAGGGAGAAAATACCCCTGAATTAGAATTGTGAGGGAAATAAATCTCTCCCACAGGTAGTCCTCAACCTACGATCAATAACTGAGCCCAAAATTTATGATGTTAAGTGAGAAATTTGAGAGAAAGTGAGCTTTGCCCCATTTTATGACTTTCCTTGCCACGTTTGTTAAGTGAATCACTGAAGGCCTTAAATTAGTAACACGGTTGTTAAGTGAATCGGGCTTCCCCATTGTCTTTGTTTGTCGGAAGGTCACAAAAGGGGGATTGCATGACCCTGGGACACTGCGACCATCATAAATATGAACCAGTTGTCAAGCATCCAAATATAAATCACATGTCCATGGGGATGTTGCAAGTCAGTAAGTGTGAAAAACGGTCATAAGTCACTTTTTTCAGTGATGTAACTTTGAATGGTCACTAAACGAGCTGTTGTAAATTGAGGACTAGCTGTATTTTATTGCCTATATTAGGTTTCTCCAACCTTGGCAGGGGAATTCTGGGAGTTGAAGTCCACGAGTTTTAAAGTTGCCAAGGTTGGACTGGCAGGGGAATTCTGGGAGTTGAAGTCCACAAGTCTTAAAATTGCCACAGTTGGACTGGCAGGGGAATTCTGGGAGTTGAAGTCCACGAGTTGCCAAGGTTGGACTGGCAGGGGAATTCTGGGAGTTGAAGTCCATGAGTTTTAAAGTTGCCAAGGTTGGACTGGCAGGGGAATTCTGGGAGTTGAAGTCCACGAGTCTTAAAGTTGCCAAGGTTGGACTGGCAGGGGAATTCTGGGAGTTGAAGTCCACGAGTCTTAAAGTTGCCAAGGTTGGACTGGCAGGGGAATTCTGGGAGTTGAAGTCCACGAGTCTTAAAGTTGCCAAGGTTGGACTGGCAGGGGAATTCTGGGAGTTGAAGTCCACAAGTCTTAAAATTGCCACAGTTGGACTGGCAGGGGAATTCTGGGAGTTGAAGTCCACAAGTCTTAAAATTGCCACAGTTGGACTGGCAGGGGAATTCTGGGAGTTGAAGTCCACGAGTCTTAAAGTTGCCAAGGTTGGACTGGCAGGGGAATTCTGGGAGTTGAAGTCCATGAGTTTTAAAGTTGCCAAGGTTGGACTGGCAGGGGAATTCTGGGAGTTGAAGTCCACGAGTCTTAAAGTTGCCAAGGTTAGAGACCCCTTCCCTACATTTTTACTGTTGTATTCCCCTCACCACAGCACTGACCAACATATTTACATTTCTCTTTCTGCGCAACGAATGTTCGGCTTTGTTAATTTCTCTACAGCAAACTTCTCCCACTTCAAAACTTGAAAGCTGTATTCCCTACGCCCACGGAACAAGGATTAAGGAAGGAGGATTAAGTGAAAACAGACACTTTTCCTCATCTTGCTGTTGCAGGCATTATGATTCAATTTTTTTTTTTTAAAGGAAGACAGGAGGGAGCAAGTAAGTAGTATTATTTGATTTTTTTTAAAAAAAAGGTTCTTTTTAAATCCCACCTTTCTTATTTTTTTAAATAACTCAAGGGAGCAAATGTATCCAACATATATAATTTGCCTCCTGCTTTCACCATAACATTCCTGTGAGGTGGGCTGGGTTAAGGGAGAGTGACTGGCCCCCAAATCACCTGCCTAAACTGCACTGGAACTCACCGTCTCCTGGTGATTGGCTCAAAATCACCCAGCTGGCTTTCATTGCTAAGGTGGGACTAGAACTCACCGTCTCCTGGTGAATGGCCCATAGTCACCTAGAGGCTTTCATGCCTAAGGTGGAACTAGAACTTACAGTTTCCTGATGATTGGCTCAAAATCACCCAATTGGCTTTCATGCCCAGGGCGGGACTAGAACTCACAGTCTCCTGGTGAATGGCCCATAGTCACCTAGAGGCTTTCATGCCTAAGGTGGAACTAGAACTCACAGTTTCCTGGTGATTGGCTCAAAATCACCCAATTGGCTTTCATGCCCAGGGCAGGACTAGAACTCACAGTCTCCTGGTGCTTGGCTCAAAATCACCCAGCTGGCTTTCATTACTAAGGTGGGACTAGAACTCACAGTCTCCTGGTGATTGGCTCAAAATCACCCAGCTGGCTTTCATGCCTAAGGCGGGACTGGAATTCACAATCTCCTGCCAATTGGTTCAAAGTAATTCAGTTGCCTTGCATGCCTAAAGCAGAATTAGAACTCACAATCTCCGGCTTTCTAGTCTACTGCCTTAATCCTTACGGGGAAGTCCTCAATTTACGACCATAATGGAGCCTGCCCATATGATCAACCATGATTTTACTTTTTTGGGGGGGCAGTCGTTAAGCAAATATCCCAATCCTTAAGCAAACAAATGGGGCTGTTTTGGGTCAAAATGACATAAAACACAGCTACGTGACCATTGGGACATGGCAAAGACCGGTGCCCGAGCACCCAAAATGCATTCACATGATCAGGGAAGGGGGAAGCGGCGATCCTTCTCAAAAGATGTAATCTCTCAGGGATTCCCCCAAAGAAGAGGGAGTCAAGCTATTCTCCGAAGCACTTGAAGGCAGGACAAGAAGCAACGAATGGAAACGAATCAAGGAGAGAAGCAACCTAGAACTGAGAAATTTCCTGACAGTTAGAACAATTAATCAGTGGAACTACTTGCCTCCAGAAATTGTGAATGCTCCAACACTGGAAATTTTAAAGAAGAGATTGGATAACCATTTGTCTGAAATGTTATAGGGCCGTGATGGCGAGCCTATGGCATGCGTGCCACAGGTGACACGCGTAGCCATATCGGTGGGCACGCAAAGTCAGCTCCAGTGCACATGCGTGTGCTGGCCAGCTGATTTTCGGGCCTTCTGGGCCCACCAGAGGTAGGGAAACAGGCTGTTTCCTGCCTCCTGAGACCTTGGGGGAGTGGGTGGGGAAGGGCTGTTTTTCTATCTCTCCAGCCTCCAGAGTCTTTCTAGGAGTCTGGGGAGGGAGAAAACGGCCTTCCCCACCCCCCGGGAGGCTCTCCAGAGGGCAAAAACAGCCTGTTTGCCAACTTCCCGTCCCACCGGAAATGGGACTTCCGGTTCCACTGGAAGTTGGCAAACTGGTCCTTTTCGGCCTCTGGAGGGCCGTTTTTGCCCTCCCCAGACTCCTAGAAAGGCTCTGGAGGCTGGAGAGAGCAAAAAACAGGCCTACTGTGCCATCGCTTGCCAGGAGCAGGGGGGAACCGGTTGTACCCAAACCCCGGAGAGTCTCGTCGTAACTTTCAAACGCTGACTAAGCAACCGGTCATAAACCAAGGACTACCTGTAGAGCAAAGCTGGCTCTCGGACCCATTTTGCAGTGAACATTTTGAAAAGGATCTGGTTGAAAACAAGGATCCATTCCAGCAACGCAAAGGCAATCTGCAGGTTGCTACTGCAAGGGATTAAAGACGCTGCTATTCTCCATATGCCAGCTGCAAAAAAGCACCAATTACCACCGTTTTAAGGGATGCTAAATGCTACCGTATCCAGCGGGTCGTTTCCTCAAAGCCCCTAACTTTAGCAATGGCCCCCTCACTCCTCACAGTGTCTTCAGTCCAGAGATCGGCCTTGCAAAGGATTTCTGGACAGATCCCCAGCAAACTGCAGGAATAATTTTCTTTTTTAATTCACTTGGCCCGGGAAATGGAAAACAACACAGTGGCCTACCACCCACTGATTCCTGGAAGGACGGAAATGCAGAAAAATCAAACCATATAACCGTGATGGTGAACCTGTGGCACGCGTGCCAGAGGTGGCACGCAGACCCCTCTATGTGGGCATGCGTGCCGTCGGCAGCTGCTTTTCTGGGTTCCGTCGCACGCATGCACGCAGTGACCAGCTGGTCTCTTCCGGCATGTGGACCGGCCAGCTGCTCTTTTCCGGTCTCCAGTGTGCATCCGCGCTCCAGTTTCGGCACTCGGTGGCGAAAAGTTTAGCCATCACTGCCATATAAGGAAAGGTAGTCCTCAACTTACGACCACAATTGAGCCCAAAACTTCTGTTGCTAAGCAAAACAGTTGAAGGACCTGGGAGGGACCTTGGAGGTCATCTAATCTAACCCTTCTCTGGGGATATTCTGGTGGAGTCTGCCCTCGGCAGATTGGGTCACCTGAAGTCACATCGGCGGCTATGCTTGCCTTTTGATTTCCCCTGCTATACAGTTATACGACCACAATTGAGCCCCAAATTTCCGTCGTTAAGTCAGTTTCGCCCCATTTTACGCCCTTTCTGGCTGCAGTTGTTAAGGGAATCCCGGCCATTGTTAAGCTTGTCGCATGGTCGTTAAGGGAATGTGGCTTCCTTATTGCTTGTCAGAAAGTTGCAAAAGGGGATCGCATAACCTTGGGACACTGAAACCGTCATAAATGTGAATCAGTTGCCAAGTGTCCAAATTTTGATCATGTGACCGTGGGGACGATGCGACGGTCGTAAGTGTGAAAAACGGTCATAAGTCACTTTTTTCAGTGCTGTTGTAACTTTGAACGGTCACTCAATGTTGTAAGTTGAGGACTACCTGTATTTTTCCAGGTTAGGTTTACCTATCACATTTCGGTGGTTAACTCTAAATCATATTTTACCCAGCCGTCCATGCTGTACACCAGTTGTGCTTGGATTCACACACCACTCCGAAACCTCAGTCTAACTTAAACAAGCTAGATTCCTCCAAAGCCAGGCAAAAATCTAACCAAGGTTAACACCCAGCTTAGCATGCCGTCCAAATGTCTCTGCTAGACTCTCACTTGACAAACTTAAGCCGTGTTGTGTGAATCCTATTTAGCTGCGATTTTTAAGCCGCGGACATGCGTGCAAGCGTGCACACGAGCAAAGCACATGCACAGAAGGCCGCGCATATGCGTTCACGTTTTCGGTGCTGGGGTGAACCAGTTGTTAATTCATGTGCCGCCCACCTTTGGTGTGAATGCAGGCACAGAATCACAAACCATCCAGTCCCCGGTTGTGTGAACCTAGGCCAGTGATGGCTAACCCTTTTGCCGTCGCGTGCCAAAAGCAGGGGGAGCATGGGGGGGGTCACGCACACATCTGCCCGCACCCATAATTCATTGCGCCCTGCCCCCCGTGCATGCGACTCCCCTGCGCTCCCCCCGCTTTTGCCACGCAATGGCATGGTGGGACCAGAAGGCCCGTTTTTCACTCTCCTCAGGCTCTAGAGCAGTGATGGCTAACCTTTTTGCCGTCGCGTGCCAAAAGCAGGAGGAGCGCATGGGGGGGTCCCGCGCATGTGCCCACACCCGTAATTCAATGCCCCCCATGTCCCAGCACATGCATGCACGATCTCCCCCCACATTTGGCACACGACACCAAAAAGGTTATCGGTGGGTCCAGTAGGCCTGTTTTTTTGCCCTCCCCAGACTCCAGAGGCTTTCTTGGAGCCTGGGGAGGGCGGAAAACGGCTTTTCCCACCTCCCCGGAGGCCGGAAACGGCATGTTTCCCGCCTTCCGGTGGGACTAGAAGGCCCCAAAAATCAGCTGGTCGGCGCGTGGATGCACACTGGAGCTCAGCTAAGGGAACGTTTGCGTGCCCACAGATGTGGCTCCGCGTGCAACCTGTGGCACGTGTACCATAGGTTCGCCGTCATGGCTCTAGAGCCTTTCTAGGAGCCTGGGGAGGGCGAAAACGGCCTTTTCCCCACTCCAGAGGCCCTCTGGAGGCCGGAAATGGCCCATTTGCCAACTTCTGGAAGGCCCGAAAATCAGCTGTCCAGCATGTGCATGCCCGCCGGAGCTGACCTAGGGCAATGCTCGTGTGCCCAACAATATGGCTTCACGTGTTACCTGTGGCAAGTGTGCCATAGGTTCACCATCATCACGGACCTAGGCCAATTCCTTTCCCATTTCCAAAATATAAAAGTGCTAGAAAGTTGGGGAGAAGAGTGCCGACAGGCCTTTGACCTTGTTTGACCCCAAACATGACTTCCTGTCCCTTGAATGTGTTGCCGGTACAGGTAGTCCTCGATTTACAGCAGTTCATTTAGTGACCATTCAAAGTTACGACGGCATTGTAACAAGTGACTTACGACCGTTTTCCACACTTATGACCGTGGCAGCAATCCCTACGCTGCACATGATCAAAATTCAGACGCTTGGCCACTGACTCCTATTTATGACGGTTGTAGTGTCCTGGGGTCGTGTGATCATCCCCTTTGGTGGCCTTCTGACAAGCCAAGTCAACAGAGAAGTCAGATTCACTTCACAACCGTGTGACTCGCTTAACAACTGCAGTGATTCACTTAACACTGGTGGCAAGAAAGGTCATAAAATGGGGCAAAAGTCCCTGAACAAATGTCTCGCGTAACAATAGAAATGTTGGGCTGAATTGTGGTCGTAAATTGAGGACTAACTGCATAAAAGGGGGAAATGAAAAGATAGCACAGCCCTCAAAGTGACGTCAGGTCACCTAATCTGCCGAGGGTCGACTCCACCAGAGCCTGCATCAGAGAAGGGTTGGACTAGATGACCTCCAAGGTCCCTTCCAACTCTATGATCCCTGTCAAGAAGCTTTCAACCAAGGCCCACTCACAATTTCATGTGGCAGCCTTTCCTACAATCAGGAAGCAATGCCCTATCCAGAGATACACGCACGTGCCAAATGTCATCTACAGATAGTCCTCAACTTATAACCACTTAGCGACCATTCAAAGTTACGACGGCACTGGGGGGGGAGAAAAAAGCAACCGATAACCAATTTTCCACTTAAAAAACCGTTGCGGCATCCCCGCGGTCTCATGATTGCAAATCGTATATTTACGATGGTTGCCTTGTCCCGGAGGTCATGTGATTCACCATTCATAATCTTTCCATCCGGCAGAGTCTAACTGGGGGGGGGGGGAGGGGGGAGAAACCAGATTCGCTTAACGGCCGTAGGATGCCCATAAGAATTGCAGCAATTCGCTTAACAACTCTGGCCAAAAAAAAAAAAGCATGGTCGTAAAATGAGGCGCAGCGCGCTTAACTCCCTCGCTTACCAACGGAAATGTTGGGACTCTCTGTAGTCGTCGTAAATCAAGGCCTACCTCATAGCCACCTTTACCTGGGTGCCCCCCCAGCCCCCTGGGGGGTACCCCAATATCCATGGCATCCCCAGGATATCCAGCACCCCCCACCCTCATAATCCGAGGCTTCTCGGAAGTGGGGGGGTGTCTCAATTCCTCCTCAACTTTGCCAAGGACCCCCTCTGCCCTTGAGGGGCACCAGGGCCTGGTGGCTAGAGCCTTTCCCCTCCCCCACTCGTGACCTCAAGGTGACCCCCTCAGAAAAGCCCACGCTCTGTCTCTGAGCCCCCTCCGGCGACCCCCCCCCCCAACGCACAGGTGAGCCGTGAGGAGGGGGTGACAGTCCCACCACCTGTGGCTTGAAGGGAGGGAGAGAGGGTGAGCTGCTCCAGAGTGGGGGAGGAAAAAAGCCCCCCCTACATTTCCCTCAATCTGCTTCCTCTCCCCTTCCCCTCACTTTCGCTTTCTCCTTCCCCCTTTCCCTTTCTTTTTTTCTTTCTTTCTTTCTTTTTTTCCCCTTCCCCTTTTTGGGCCAAAGGAAAACGGAGGAGCCTTGGAACTGGGGAGGGGGACGAAGGATGGGTGGGTGGTTGAGGAGGGGGAGAGACAGAAGACGATGCCAGGGGTTTGCATTTTAAAAAAGAGGGGGGCAACCCCCTCCCCATTAAAAAAAGAAATCCGACCCCCCCCAAAAAATTGCACCGTCTTGCACAAACACCTCCCTTCCTCCCTCCTTTCCTTCCTTCCTTCCTTCCTCCTTCCTCCTTTCCTTTCTTTTCCTTTCCTTCCCTTTCCTTCTTTCCTCCTTTCCTTTCCTTCCCTTTCCTTCCTTTCCTTCCCTTCCCTCCTTCCTCCTTTCCTTTCTTTCCCTTTCCTTCCCTCCTTCCTCCTTTCCTTTCCTTCCCTTTCCTTCCTCTCCTTCCCTTCCCTCCTTCCTCCTTTCCTTTCTTTCCCTTTCCTTCCCTCCTTCCTCCTTTCCTTTCCTTCCCTTCCCTTCCTTCCTTCCCTTCCCTTCTTCCTCCTTTCCTTTCTTTCCCTTTCCTTCCTTCCTCCTTTCCTTCCCTTCCTTCCTCCCTCCTTTCCTTTCCTTCCCTTCCTTCCTTCCTTCCCCTTTCCTTTCTTTCCCTTTCCTTCCTTCCTCCTTTCCTTCCCTTCCCTTCCCTCCTTCCTTCCTTCCTCCTTTCCTTTCTTTCCCTTCCTTCCTTCCTCCTTTCCTTTCCTTCCTCCTTTCCTTCCCTTCCTTCCTTTCCTTCCCTCCTTCCTCCTTTCCTTTCTTTCCCTTTCCTTCCTTCCTCCTTTCCTTCCCTTCCCTCCCGCGCCAGCCCTCCCGCCTCGGCAGCTCCCCCACCTTCCCTCCCATTGCCCCCACATCCAAAACCCGACCCCGGTGGGTGGGGGAGGGGGAACGGGCGGGGGTCTTTCTCGCGGTGCAAAAAAAACAACAACCCACGAGTGGGTGGGAAAAGCGCGTGGGGGGGGGGAGAGTTTGGGAGGCAACCCGGGCGGCCCGACTCGATCCTCCAAACCAACCCCGGGAAATCAACGAAGCAAAATGGCGACTTTTTTTCCCCCCCCCTCTCTCTCTCCCTTTTTAATGCAGAAGGAAGGAGGGAAGGAGGGAAGGAGGGAAGGAGGGAAGGAGGCCTCCGCGGGGAAAGAAAGAGCAAGCCAGGCAGGGAGGCAGGCAGGAGAGCCGGGCCGGGGGACGCTGGGGCGGCGGAGGCGGTGGGGGTGGTGGGGCCCGGGGCTGCGGGTGGCCGAGCCGAGCCAAGCCAAGGAGACTGGCCGGCCTCGCTTACCTCCGAGCGTGCGGCCAGCTCTCCTCCTCCTCCTCCTCTTCTTCTTCTTCTTCTTCTTCTTGTTCCACGCGCGGAGCCCCACGCGAGCCCAGCCAGCCCGCAGCCGCCGCGACGCGCCCGGCCAAAGCGCCGCCGGATCATGCGCGGAGACCCCCCCCTCCTCCTCCTCCTTTTCTCCTTTCCTTCTCTCCTCCTCCTCTCCTTCCTCCTTCCCTTCTTCCTTCTCCCCTTGACAGTTTCGGCAATTCTCGCGGGATTATTTTAATCGGCCGGCGGGGGGGAGATCATCGGCCCCTCCGGAGCGGGGTGGGGATGGGGGGAGGAGGAGGAGGAGGAAGGGAAGGGTCTCCCCCCCCCTCCACGGACACACACACACCCCTTGGGGCGGGCGGGGGTGGGGGGGGCAGAAGGAAGCGAGGCGCGTGGGAGAGAAGGGGGACTTGGGTCTTCGGGGAGCCTAACTCGGATCGGCAGCGCAGCGGGTTCCCACGACTGTTAGAGGCGAGCTGTAAGCCCCGAAGGCTGCTTTAGCCAGGGTTAGTCCGGTCTAAGGGTGAACTTGGGTTGGGCTTCCATAGCTTGCCTTGGGTTGCCTTGGGTTGGCTTGACCCTAGAGTCAACTTTTCCCCTTCCTTCCTTCCCTTCTTTCCTCCCTCGCTCCTTCCTTCCTTCCTCCCTTCTTTCCTCCCTCCATCCTTCCCTCCTCCTTTCCTCCCTTCCTCCCTCCTTCCTTCCCTTTTTCCTCCCTCGCTCCTTCCTTCCTTCTTTCCTCTCTCCCTCCTTCCCTCCTCTTTTCCTCCCTCCCTCCTTCCCTCCGCCTTTCCTCCCTCCCTCTTTTCCTCTCTCCCTCCTTCCCTCCTTCCCTTTTTTCCTCCCTCGCTCCTTCCTTCCTTCCCTTTCCTCCCTACCTCCCTTCTTTCCTCCCTCCCTCCCTCCTTCCTTCCTTCCCTTCTTTCCTCCCTCCCTCCTTCCTTCCTTCCTTCCTTCTTTCCTCTCTCCCTCCTTCCCCCCTCCTTTCCTCCCTCCCTCCTTCCTTCCTTCCCTTTCCTCCCTACCTCCCTTCTTTCCTCCCTCCCACCCTCCTTCCTTCCTTCCCTTTTTTCCTCCCTCCCTCGCTCCTTCCTTCCTTCCTTCTTTCCTCTCTCCCTCCTTCCCTCCTCTTTTCCTCCCTCCCTCCTTCCCTCCGCCTTTCCTCCCTCCCTCCTTTCCTCCTTCCCTTTTTTCCTCCCTCGCTCCTTCCTTCCTTCCTTCCCTTCTTTCCTCCCTCCCTCCCTCCTTCCTTCCTTCCCTTCTTTCCTCCCTCCCTCCTTCCCTCTGCCTTTCCTCCCTCCCTCCTTTCCTCCCTCCCTCCTTCCTTCCTTCCCTTTTTTCCTCCCTCGCTCCTTCCTTCCTTCCCTTTCCTCCCTACCTCCATTCTTTCCTCCCTCCCTCCCTCCCTCCCTCCTTCCTTCCCTTCTTTCCTCCCTCCCTCCTTCCCTCCGCCTTTCCTCCCTCCCACCTTTCCTCCCTCCCTCCTTCCTTCCTTCCCTTTTTTCCTCCCTCGCTCCTTCCTTCCTTCCTTCTTTCCTCTCTCCCTCCTTCCCTCCTCTTTTCCTCCCTCCCTCCTTCCCTCCACGTTTCCTCCCTCCCTCCTTTCCTCCCTCCCTCCTTCCCTCCTTCCCTTTTTTCCTCCCTCGCTCCTTCCTTCCTTCCCTTTCCTCCCTACCTCCCTTCTTTCCTCCCTCCCTCCCTCCTTCCTTCCTTCCCTTCTTTCCTCCCTCCCTCCTTCCCTCCGCCTTTCCTCCCTCCCACCTTTCCTCCCTCCCTCCTTCCTTCCTTCCCTTTTTTCCTCCCTCGCTCCTTCCTTCCTTCCTTCTTTCCTCTCTCCCTCCTTCCCTCCTCTTTTCCTCCCTCCCTCCTTCCCTCCACGTTTCCTCCCTCCCTCCTTTCCTCCCTCCCTCCTTCCCTCCTTCCCTTTTTTCCTCCCTCGCTCCTTCCTTCCTTCCCTTTCCTCCCTACCTCCCTTCTTTCCTCCCTCCCTCCCTCCTTCCTTCCTTCCCTTCTTTCCTCCCTCCCTCCTTCCCTCCGCCTTTCCTCCCTCCCACCTTTCCTCCCTCCCTCCTTCCTTCCTTCCCTTTTTTCCTCCCTCGCTCCTTCCTTCCTTCCTTCTTTCCTCTCTCCCTCCTTCCCTCCTCCTTTCCTCCCTCCCTCCTTTCCTCCCTCCCTTCCCTTCTTTCCTCCCTCCCTCCTTCCCTCCGCCTTTCCTCCCTCCCACCTTTCCTCCCTCCCTCCTTCCTTCCTTCCCTTTTTTCCTCCCTCGCTCCTTCCTTCCTTCCTTCTTTCCTCTCTCCCTCCTTCCCTCCTCTTTTCCTCCCTCCCTCCTTCCCTCCGCGTTTCCTCCCTCCCTCCTTTCCTCCCTCCCTCCTTCCCTCCTTCCCTTTTTTCCTCCCTCGCTCCTTCCTTCCTTCCCTTTCCTCCCTACCTCCCTTCTTTCCTCCCTCCCTCCCTCTCTCCCTCCTTCCCTCCTCTTTTCCTCCCTCCCTCCTTCCCTCCGCGTTTCCTCCCTCCCTCCTTTCCTCCCTCCCTCCTTCCCTCCTTCCCTTCTTTCCTCCCTCCCTCCCTCCCTCCTTCCTTCCTTCCCTTCTTTCCTCCCTCCCTCCTTCCCTCTGCCTTTCCTCCCTCCCTCCTTTCCTCCCTCCCTCCTTCCTTCCTTCCCTTTTTTTCCTCCCTCCCTCCTTCCTTCCTTCCTTCTTTCCTCTCTCCCTCCTTCCCTCCTCCTTTCCTCCCTCCCTCCTTTCCTCCTCCATTCCTCCCTCCCTCCCTTCTTTCCTCCCTCCCTCCTTCCCTCCTCCTTTCCTCCCTCCCTCCCTTCTTTCCTCCCTCCCTCCCTCCTTCCTTCCTCCCTCCTTTCCTCCTTCCTTCCTTCCTTCCTCCCTTGGTTAAATTGATGGTTATGGGTTTCTTGTACAAACCCAGACTGGGGTCAGTTCTGAGCAGCCTGCTAAGCTTGAATCCACATAGTTAGTGGGTGACCCAGGTCAACTGAGGAAACCATGGGTGAGTTAAGCATGGAGAATTTTGCTGGATGAAGACAGTCCAACTGGGCAGGTGGGACTTCTCAGAAGCCCCCAATTTCCAGGCCACGGTTTCTCAATCTTAGCAGCTTGAAGATGTGGGGACTTCAAATCCCAGAATTCTCCACCCAGCCTTGGCATCTTGAAGACACAGGAACTTCAACTCCCAGAATTCCCTAGTCAGCCTCGGCAGCTTGAAGATGCAAAGACTTCAATTCCCAGAATTCCTCAACCAGTATGAGGATTGGTCACAAAAGCCACGTTTTTCAGTGCTGTTTAACTTTGTCACTAAACAAATGGTCATAAGTCAAGGACTACTCATCTCTAGCTGAAAAGTGGGCAGCACTTTTCTAAGTTTGGCTTCCATAGTTGGACCAAACATAGGTATCTGCTGCTAACCATTTTATTTATTGATTTATTGATCTATTTAGCACATAGCATCTGCAGATGCCATGCAATCACTGATAGTCCTCAACTTACAACCGGAATTGAATCCAAAATTTAGGTTGCTAAGTGAGTTTTGGCCCATTTTATGACTCTTCTTGCCACGTTTGTTAAGTGAATCACTGAAGTTGCTAAGTTAGTAACGCGGTTGTTAAGTGAATCTGGCTTCCCCCGTGACTTTGCTTGTCAGAAGGTCACAAAAGGGGATCATGTGACCCCCCCCCCGGACACTGCAATCGTCATAAATATGAGTCAGTTGCCAAGCGTCTGAATTTCGATCACGTGACCATGGGGGTGTTGCAACGGTCATAAGTATGAAAATCGGTCATAAGCCACTTTTTTCAGTGCCATCTTAACTAACCATTCGTCACTAAACATAACCAAACATTTGTCACTAAACAAACACATACACACAAATGCAAACACCGTATAGAAGATAAATCAGGGTAAAATCATCATAAAAATGGCTGTAATATGGCACCATAGAGTTGCAATAGGATGGAAGTTACCATTCCTAACCACCATCCTAACCAGGATGACACCAAACCAGTGATGGGTTTCAATATATTTTACTGCCAGTTCTGTGGGTGTGGCTTGGTGGGCGTGGCAGGGGAAGGATACTGCAAAATCTCCATTCCCACCCCATTCCAGGGGAAGGATACTGTAAAATCCCCATTTCCTCCTGATCAGCTGGGATTCGGGACTTTGGGTCAATTACCAGGAGGCTGTGAGTTCTAGTTCTGCCTTAGGCATGAAAGCCAATTGGGTGACTTTGGGTCAATTACTAGGAGACTTGTGAGTTCTATTTATTTATTTATTTTATTTATTAGATTTTTATACCGCCCCCTCACCCAAAGGACTCGGGGCGGTGAACAGCCAAAATTAAAAGACATACAATATTAACATTAAAATACGTTTAAAAACGTATTTCTAGTCTCACCTTAGGCCTGAAACTGGCTGGGTGACTTTGGACCAATATCACTCACTGTTTCTCAGCCCGGCCTGGCCGGGCCGGGTTGTTGTTGTGGGGTAATTGAGAAGAGGAAGGAGATTTAGGTATGTTCACTATCTTGAGTTACTCATAAAAATAATAAAGGTGAGATAAAGATCCGATGAGTAGAGTAGAGTAGAGTAGAGTAGAATAGAATAGAATAGAATAGATAGAGGAGGAAGGGACCTTTTTTTTTTACTACTGGTTCTGTGGGCGTGGCTTGGTGGGCATGCCAGGGGAAGGATACTGCAAAATCCCCATTCCCTCCCCACTCCTGGGGGAAGGATATTGCAAAATCTCCATTCCCTCCCACTCTGGGGCCAGCCAGAGGTGGTATTTGCCGGTTCTCTGAACTACTGAAAATTTCCACTACCGGTTCTCCAGAACCTGCTGGATTTCACCCCTGGCCATACACCATTTCTGACCGATGGCAATCCAGTCTTCTTCTTAAAAGCTTCCAGTGATGAAGCTCCCACAACTTCCAAAGGCAACTTCTGTTCTATGGGTTGATTGTTCTCACAGTCAGAAAATTTCTCCTTATTTCCAGGTTGAATCTCTCCGTGATCAGTTTCCATCCATTATTCCTTGCTTGGTCAATCAATCAAACAATCAATCAATCAATCAGTGGGCAACCTGTAGCATTAATGTCCTGTTTCTTGTTCCTTGCACCGTCTTGAGGAGACATCTGGGGATCTTCTTAGCTTTAGAAAACTCTCTTGAACTTAATCCTTGGTTGGTTCCTTGGAACCGAATTGGAGCAACCTTCTTTTAAACTCAGTTGCTGAGAAAAAAAATGAGATGGCGGGGGGGGGGCTGTCTAATTACAAGCAGCCTTTGTCAGGTTGGGTCCAGTGGGGAAATGTAAAATTTATTACTACTGGTTCTGTGGGCGTGGCTTGGTGGTGGTGGGGCGTGGCTTGGTGGTGGCTGTGGGCGTGGCTTGGTGGTGGAGCGTGGCCAACTTTTTTTTTTTAACTTTTAAAAACCATTTTTTCTACAACCTCTTTGGCTGAAGAGGTTGTAAAAAAATGCTTTTAAAAGCCTCCGACGATCCCAGCTGATTTGCCTGATCGGCAGAGGCTTTATTTTTTACTTTTAAAAGCATTTTTTTCAGCCGAAGAGGTTGTAGAAAAAATGCTTTTAAAAATAATAAAAAAAAGCCTCTGATGATTTCGTGGCTCAGCTGAGCATGGGGGTGGGGAGGAATTTTTGCTACCGGTTCTCCGAACCACCTGCCACCATCGCTACTGGATCAGGTGATCCGGTCCGAACCGGGAGCATTTCACCCCTGAGCTGAAGTCCATTTCATTTTCCACCACTTCCTCTGTGACCTAGAATGGCTGAATACAGCTAGTCCTCGACTTACGACCACAATTGAGCCCAAAATTTCAGTTGCTAAGTCAGACATTTGTAACCTGTCTCACTTAGCAACAGAAATTTGGGCTTCGATTTTGGTCATAAGTCGAGGACTAGTGGATTTCTCATTGTTGTTGTTTTTCGTTGTTTACTTTATTGTCCCATCATCCTAACTTCTGTTCTCGTCACACACTTTTCATGTTTTCCTCTGATTGTTGTAAGCCGCCTACTGTACAGAGAATTCTCGACGTACAACAATTCATTTAGTGACTGCTCAAAGTTCCAGCAGCACTGAAAAATGGATTTACGACCATTTTTCATACTTACGACCATTGCAGCAACCCAGGGTCACGTGATGAAAATCCAAGCACTTGGCAACTGGCTCATATTTATGACAGTCGCAGTGTCCCGGGGCCAAGTGATCTCTTTTTGCGCCCGTCGGACAAGCAAAGTCAACGGGGAAGCCAGATTCACTTAACAACCGTGTGACTCACTTAACAACTGAAGTGATTCACTTAACAACTGTACCGAGAAAGATTGTAAAATGGGATGAAACTCCCTGAACAAACGTCTCACTTAACAACAGAAATGTTGCGCTCAATTGTGGTCGTACGTCGAGGACTAACTGCATAACAGGGGGAAAATGAAAACATAGCGCAACTTTCAAAGTGACCTCAAGTCACCTAATCTGCTGAGGGCCGACTCCACCAGAGCCTGCATCAAAGTCGGGTTGGACTAGATGACCTCCAAGGTCCCTTGGGGCCACACCACGCACTTTTATTTTATTTATTTATTTATTTATTTATTTCAAATTTATATACCGTACCTTCTCCCGAGGGACTCAGGGCGGTGTACAGCCAGATAAAAACATACAATACAAACATTAAAAACAATTAAAATATATATATATATATATTAATTTGGCCCCAGTTTAAAATGACAAACCAATTAAAAATATTTAAAAATATATTAAGCTGAACAAATGTCTTGCTTTAGCAACAACATAAACGTTGGGCTCAATTTCGGTCGTAACTGGAGGACTGCCTCTAGTCCACCCCTGGCCAGATAGGCGGCAAATAAAATTAAGAAATCAATAAATAGTAAATAAATTGGGAACACTGTGGCTGGGAATAGCAGGACCAAACGGCAGCGGAGGGAAGGAAGCGGATGCGAGAAGGAAAAACGGTTTTTTTTCCCGTGGCTTTTGAGCAGCTGGGAAAGCAGAGGATGGGGGAATTCAGGGCAGCCCACGTGCCATTTCTTCCTGGGTTTTAAGAATATTGTAATCCTGCCTTTGCAAGGAATGTGTGTGTGTGTGTGTGTGTGTCTGTGTGTGTTTGTTTTTTTGCGTGTGTGTATGCCTGTCTGTGAGAGGTTCCCCCCCCCACCCTTCCTGGCCATGTTCGCACAAGCTGGACCAATGCTTAGAGTGGCATTTCAACAACACGATCTATTTAGCTATTTTTAAATCATATTATTGTGTGTGTGTGTGTGTGTGTGTGTGTGTGTGTGTGTTGATCGCATGGCTTGATGTGCCAACCCAGCCCCATTGGTTAGATTCTGGCTTAACGCAAACCCTGAACATTTACTTTACTCAGTAACAAGGAAGACATTGCTATGAATCATCAGCCTGCGAGTGACTTAAAAGCTGAGACAGGGATTATGTGTTTAAACTATTTATCTGGATATGTGTGTGTTGTTGTTTTTTTTGCTTTGCCATCAGAATTTTGCGCAAATCCAGGGCATTGTGTTTGAGCAAGTAAATCCCAGGTAACAAACTATGGCTTAATGCAGTACATGAATGCCGAGATATGTCCTAAATCTACTGTCCTTAGCCATCATGGAATTCACAGATTAGCAGAATCGGAAGGGACCTTGTAGGTCATCTAGTCCAACCCCCCACCCAAGCAGGAGACCCTACTCCATTTCTGACCGATGGCAGTCCAGTCTCTTCTTGAAAGCCTCCGGGGATGAAGCTCCCACAGCTTCTGAAGGCAACTTCTGTTCCATCGGTTGAATTCTTTCATTTTTCGAGCGTACCGTTTTGAGAACTGCATCGCATGGTTTATAAAGCACGGTTCGTGGCTTGGCGTTTTGCAGAAACACGGCTAAATGTGGTTTGGTTGACGAACAATGGTTAAGGCAGGGTTTCTCAACCTCAAGCCGTTTTAAGATGGGTGGACTTCAACTCCCAGGATTCCTCAACCCCCATAAGGGAATTCTGGGAGTCGAAGTCCACAGGTCTTAAAAGTTGGCAAGGATAGACACCACAGCTGCAGGGGTGAAATCCAGCAGGTTCTGACAGGTTCTGGAGAACCGGCAGCGGAAATTTTTAAGTAGTTCGGAGAACCGGCAAATACCACCTCCGGCTGGCCCCAGAGTGGGGTAGGAATGGAGATTTTGCAATATCCTTCCCCCAGGAGTGGGGGAGGAAATGGGGATTTTGCAGTCTCCTTCCCCTGAAGTGGGGTGGGAATGGAGATTTTGCAGTCTCCTTCCCCCAGGAGTGGGGAGGGAATGGGGATTTTGCAGTCTCCTTCCCCTGCCACGCCCACCAAGCCACACCACGCCCACCAAGCCACGCCCACAGAACTGGTAGTAAAAAAAATTTGGATTTCACCACTGCCCTGCTGTATGTCTCACCTGTTGGATTCTTCACAGCGGAGCACCGGAAACCGGAAGAGCAGTTCCCCGGGGCGCATGTATGTGCCGGGAAGCTGAGCTTCGGTTTCCGGTCGGTCACCTGGTCTTCCGGTTTCTGGAGCACATGCATGTGCAAAGACCAGCTGGTTATCTAATCTCTTCTTAAAAACTTCCAGTGTTGGAGCATTTACAACTTCTGGAGGCAAGTAGTTCCACTGGTTAATCGTTCTAACTGTCAGGAAATTTCTCCTTAGTTCTAAGTTGCTTCTCTCCTTGATTAGTTTCCACCCATTGCTTCTTGTCAGGGCTGGGCCACCAATAGATGGCAGCAGTGAGATCCAGAAAAATCCTTTGGATTCCTCTGGCATCTTCACTAACTACTGTATGAAAAAAGTATGGGTAGTCCTCAGTGTACGACAGTTCATTTAGTGACCGTTCCAAGTTACGACAGCACTGAAAAAAGTGACATATGACCATTATGCTGACTGCAAACCGCTTACAGAGGGCTGTAAAAGCAATGTGAAGTCTTTTATAAGTCTAAGTACTATTGCTATTGCTATTTTTCACACGACCATTTCAGCATCCCCATAGTCATGTGATCAAAATTCAGACACTTGGGAACTGACTCATACTTACGACAGTCACAGTGTCCCGGGGTGACGTAATCCCCTTCTGCGACCTTCTGACAAGCAAAGTCCCCATCAAAACATTTCTATTTCAGCAGGCCCGCCTGGCCTAACCTCTCTTTTAAATTGTTTTAAAAAATTTTTTAAATTTTTAAATTTTAAACTTGTCTTATGAATTTGGAGTGTTTTAAATTTCATTTTCCAGGCCAATTATTTAATTGTATTTTAATGGTTTTTAACATTTATATTATATGTATTTTATTCAGCTGTTCACCGCCCTGAGTCCTTCGGGAGTAGGGCGGTATACAAATTCAATAAATAATAATAATAATAAATAATAATAAAGTCAATGGGGAAGCCGGATTCGCTTAACGACCAGGTTACTAGCTTACCATCTGCAGTGATTCACTTAACAACTGTGGCAAGCAAGGTCGTAAAATGAGTCAAAACTCACTTAACAAATGTGTCACTTAGCAACCGAAACATTGGGCTCAATTGTGGTCTTAAGTCGAGGACTGTATTACCCTATATTATAGGTAGTCCTTGACTTACAACCATTTGTTTAGCAACTGTTCAAAGTTACAGTGGCACCAAAAACTGTTTTTTTATTATAACTGGTCCTCACACTTACGACCATTGGAACATCCACACAGTCACATGATCAGAATTTGAGCACCTGGCCACTGGCATGTACAGGCAGTCCCCAACAAGCTGAATTTTTTAACACGTGAGGTAAGCCAACTCAAAGCAGCAAAGTTAAAAGCTGGTACCAGTCGGAGGCTAAGAATTTAGATGCATACATCAATTTCCTTTTATTTATAGAAGTGCCAAGGTCTCTTTAAAAGCCAAGACTAAGATTGGAAAATGAGCTGTGTCTTCCCTTGATCGCTCCTTAACACTTTATTCATTAGACTTGAAGTCCTCCTTAATTGGCTGATAATACAGGTGAATTGTTTTAATTGAAAAGCACTGAGACAAAACTAATTCCTTCTATTAAAAGACTGGCTTGGATCTCAGTCCTTTTTTTTATGAAGTCTGTTTTTTTTTTTCTCCCCTTCCTTCCTTCATCTTCACAGAAAGCTCTCTCTTTTGACCTCGCCTGACAACCTTCAGGAGTGTGAAAGAAATTTCATTTTAAGAAGAAAAAACGCTGCGTTGATAGATAGAATAACTTTATTGTCACTTTGAATGTACACTAATCGGCAGGCGTTAAAATGAAATTTCGTTGCATACAGTTCTCAAAGGGCTCCATCTCTAATATACACTACATAAAGATGTAGAATAAAATAAATAAATACAAAATTATGCATATATCCGCATATATTATATATGACACAGAGAAACAATGCAATCTAATCTGGATGTATACATGTACATGGCGAGAAAAACAAATCTTGTGACTTTATCAGACGGATGGCCTAGGGAACAAAAGCTTTTACCGAATCTGGTAGTCCTGCTAGATATACTTCGAAACCTCCTCCCAGAGGGGAATCAACAATAACAGATCGTAAAGTGGGTGTGTGGGGTCCCTAACAATGCTTTGAGCTCTAAATACATAGAGTTTATAAGCAGCATCCTGAGTAACAGGAAGCAAGCTTCCTATAATCTTCTCCACTGTCCTCACCACTCTCTATAGGGACTTTCTATCTGAGGCACTGCTGCTACTAAACCAAACAGGAATTCAGTTTGTTAAAACGCTCTCAATCGTGCCTCTCTAAAAAGTGGCCAGGACAGAAGTAGAAAGATGGTTTTCATTAACAGTAAGCAATGTCCTTGGTATAGCTCAAAATAACTTTATTTTCTGTGCAAACGGACAAGCGTCCGAACATAAACGCAGCTAGTCCTGGAATGACAACCGTAATGGAGGTCGCCCATCCTGGTTGCAAAATGGATCGTCATGTAACCAATCCGGTTTTACAACCGTTTTGATGGCAATTGTTAAAAGCGAATGCCACAGTCATTCCATCAACTCATGGTTTGGTACGAGCACAGTTTTGCTTAAATAAAAAAAGAAATAAAAATAGCAAAAAAAAAAAGTCGTAAAATACAGTCAATATGATCCAGAGACCCTGCAAAGCACTTGAAGTTTGGTCACATAAATGTGGGGAGGGGGGTTTCCAAAGCTCAAAAGTTCGAATCTGGGACATAAGTAGCCCCCAAGTAAGTTCATTGTAACTTGGAATGGTCATAACCCAAAGGGACTAGGTGGCTCAGTGGCCTAAGACACTGAGCTTGTCGATCAGAAAGGTCGGCTGTTCAGCGGTTCGAATCCCCAGGTACAGTTCTCCTGCCTGAGCAGGGGGTTGGACTAGATGATCTTTAAGGTCCCTTCCAACTCTGTTACTGTTAAAGACTATGAGTATTGTATTTGTATTTTTATATTTTGGTAGTCTTTTATTTATATAATTTTATCTTTTAATATTGTATTAAGTCACCCAGAGTTACCCTGTGGTAAGATGGGCGACCGATGAATTTAATAAATAAATACGATTAGTTCTCAACTTTTAACAGTTCATTTAGTGACTGTTTGAATTTACAGTGGCACTGATAAAAGTGACGTGACCGTTTTTCCACACTTACGACCATTGCGGCATCCCCATGGTCACCTAATCAAAATTCAGACGCTTGGCAACTGGACTCATAGTTATGACAGTTGCAGTATCCCGGGGTCATGTGATCACGTTTTGCGACCTTCTGACAAGCAAAGTCAACGGGGAAGCCAGATTCACTTAACAAGCCAGGTTACTAACTTAACAACTGTAGTGATTCACTTAACAGCTATGGCAAGAAAGGTCCTAAAATGGAGTAAAATTGACTTAACAAATGTCTCGCTTAGCAAGAAAAATGTTGGGCTCAAGTATGATTGTAAGGTGAGGACTATCTGTAAATGAATGTTGTGGCCCGTCAGCGGCCTGTGCAGCTAGTAGCTGATTCCGACAGTGAGGAGGCTGGTGTGGTAATGTGCCAGCAGCCTGTGCAGCTGGCACTCGAGTCAGACAATGAAGAGGCTGAAGAAGATGTGGTGCCAGAGGCAGGGATTCAGCCAAGGCCTTCAGAACCTCCAGAAGCTCCCTTAAGTGAAGAGGACAAAGAGGAGGAGCCTCTTCTTATTGCACGAATGCACAGAGCTGCCAAAAGGCAGGATGGCTCCTCAGGAGGAGGTCTCCTTGAGAGTAAGGCTTGGGGCTAATTGGCCATTCCCCTAGCCTAAGGTGACCAGATTTTAACATTGGTAAAGAGGGGACATTTGTGGGCGTGGCTTATTTTGTGGGCGTGGCTAGCTGGTCATGTGACTGGGTGGGCGTGGCTAGCTGGTCATGTGACTGGGTGGGTGTGGCTAGCTGGTCATGTGACCGGGGTGGCCATGGCTATGCGTATAGGGTAAGGTGAACAGATTTTAACATTGGTAAGAAGGACACCATTGTGGGCGTGACTTATTGTGTGGGCGTGGCTTGGAGGCCATGTGACTGGGTGGGCGTGGCTAGCTGGTCATGTGACCGGGTGGCCATGGCTATGTGTATAGGGACTACTCAGAGGGCTGAAAAGTCATTTCTGACAGGTCCTCACACTTTTGACTGGTCCTCACACTTATGACCATCCTCACATTTATGCCCGTGCAGTATTCTTAACAACCATGTCACTCATTTCACAACTGCTTCTCTTCACCATGGTGACAAGATAGGGCAAAAACGTAAAATGTGAGGACAGTCGTAAGTTCGAGGACTGGTCAAAAGTGTGAGGACCAGTCAAAAATAACTTTTTCAGCCCTCTGAGTAGTCCATATGCATTAAAGGATACAGCAATAGAGAGGGATGAAGGAATGGAAATTAGAGTAGGAGTGAGGGTAAGAGAGGGAGGAAGAGAGGAGGAGAAGGAGAAAGGAAGAGGAAGTAGGGAGGAGAAAAAGAGGGTGGGGGGAAGAGAAAGTAAGAAGGAAAGAAAAGAGAGTGGTGGTAGGTTTGAGGAGAAAGATTGCTGTACAATAAAAAAGATGAAAGGGAAGAAAGCCAACCCCAAGCAAATATAAAGATATTAAGATTAAGAATGAATTGTTAAACTTTAAAGAATAAAAGAGAACAAATATGAATAAATAGCAATAATTAGAAACACACATACAAACATGCAATGTATTTTCTTTGAACAGAATATTTGGCTGGTTCACAAATTTAAACAGCGTTTAGTCATTTCAATTAAATTTACAATTTCTATATTTCCTTTTTGCCATATTTATTCCTCATCTATTTTTTAAAAAAAACAATATTACCCTTCATCCTCATCTCTAATCTTAATCAAATTCAATTTTTCCCTTCTATTCTATATTATACCCCCTTCCCATTGTCATCTATTTTTATATCCATCCTCACATTGGTTAATTATGTAATTATGTAATACAGTTGTTTAATACAAATTCAACATTTTAATATAAATCAATTAGTTATATAACTATCTTTTTTGTATATTAATCAATATGAACATGAATATTCCAATTATTTCCATGCAATCCAATTTCTTACAAATCAATTAATTATATTTACCAATAATAATAAACCAAATAATTTCCCCCATATATTCCTCCAAACCACAACTTAACCATTTCTGCTTTCAACACAATATACAATTATTAATAGTATCTCAATTATTACAATTCCCTAGTTAAATAGAGCTTTTTTTCTTTTGTGTTTTAAAATCTTGAACTCTCCTCTTTTGCCCAAAATTTCCCATTGTTTGCAGTTTTGTACCTACCTTTTTTGGTGAGGAAAAAGAAAAAGAAAAAGAAAGAAATCTCTCTCTGCCTCATTTTGTCATGTTGCAGGTTTAGTTTCGCTTTCGCCTTTGTTTTCAGTATAGCTGGGGGGGGGGGAAATCTGCTCCAGGAACTTTTTGCAGCTTTTTGCAGCTAATTAACCTAGCGGAAGCTGTTAACAGGGGCTGTTTTTTTCTATTTTTGCAGGCATGGGTCTATTCATTTTTTTTTAACACTGATCAGCTGTAGGTCGGCCCTTTGAAGCCCCGCGGCAAGAGTTTAAAGAGTTTTTTTTCCCTCTAGCCATCAGCGGGGATTCAGGAGGCAGAATGAAAAATCGGGACTTTTTTAAAAGGCCGCGGGATGCGGGACAAATTGCTCAAAAGCGGGACTGTCCCGCCAAAAGCGGGACGTCTGGTCACCTTACCCTAGCCTATTTAAAGAAGGACTACGACTGAGGCAATTTGCAGGAAACAACTTCGTTCATATTCCTTTGCGTCTTGATTACAGAAACGTCTGATCAGCTCTTGCTCCTTTCTTGTCAGTTTTCCTGCAAATTGCTTCTGGGCATTCTGCCAACCACAGTAAGATTAAGGTTACCTGAAATATTGTGCCTCAGAATTGAGTTATTATTCTTTGGATTCTTGTCGGCTGTTAATTAAGTTAAATTAATAGCCCTTGTTCAGAAAAAAACTGATTTAAACTGTACTTGTGTTCGAACAACTACTAAGAAAACTTGTTAGTAGTCCTTAATTAGTAAACTAAGGTTTGTATGGACTTTGTGTGTGCTGCGTTCTTTGGGGTCCGTAGCTGGGGCAGAACAATAAATAAATTTGTTAGAAATATAGAGAATGCTAGTTGTTTTTCACCTTCCCACCTCACCTGGTTGTGTGTTTGTGTTCCATCAAGGCGCTGGTGACTCATAGAGTTTGCCTAGACCAGGGTTGGGTAATTATGGCGCCTTTACAATCTGTGGACTTCAACTCCCAGAATTCCTGAATCAACCATGCTGGCTCAAGAATTCTGGGAGTTGAAGTCCATATAAAGAGGTCATCGTTCAGGGGCAGTGATGGGTTTCTATTGGTTCACCCCAGTTCAGGTGAACCGGTAGCGGCGGTGGCAGGAAGCTCCACCCACCTGCCCGGATGCCATCACGGACCCTCTGAGCATGTGCAGAAGTGCCACGTGCGAGTGAAACAAACACGCGCGTGCGCTCACAGTCCTGAACCAGTAGTGAAGGTAAGTGAAAATCACTACTGGTTCAGGGCAGTGGTGGGTTCCTCCCGGTTCGGGCCGAGCAGGTAGCGGTGACAATATGACATCACTGAACCGGTTCTCTTTGTTCGGGGAGCTGGGCCCTCCCGCCCTGCCTGCATTATTCTTACCTTTTATTTGGCCCTACCCCCAATCTATTCGTTGCCTCCCAAGTCCCAGCTGATGGCTAGAAGGAAAAAACTGTTTAAACTCTTGCCGCAGGGCTTCAAAGGGCCGCCCTACAGCTGATCAGTGTTAAAAGGCAGTGTGGGTGGTAGACCAGTGCCTCCAAAAACAAATGAGTAGACCAGTACAGCTCTGCAAGCAGTTAAAAGCCTGGTAGACCAGTACCTCTGCTAAATCCTAAAGATTGTCACATGACCATCAAGCCACGCCCACAAAATAAGCCACGCCCACAGAACCAGTAGTAAAAAATGTTAGAACCCACCTCTGGTTTAGGGGTGTCAAACTCACGGCATCATGTTGTCGTCACATGACGTATCACGACTTTTATCCCCTTTGGTAAAATAGGGTTGGGCTTGGCCAGTGCATGACGCATCCAGCCCGCGGGCCACAGGTTTGGCAGGCTGGCCATAGTTGCTCAACCCTGACCTAGGTTGACCTTCTTCAGAACAACCTTGGCCTCTTCTTGGTCTTTGACAGTGTTGCTTGCTCACTTTCTAAGGTTTAAAAATGCGATGCAAGAAATTGATAGCTCGTGGATCGTGGGCGAGTAATGAGAAATTTCTGCAGCTACACTCACTCCTGCCGGAAGGGAGCCAAGAATATTGCACTTCAGGTGTTAGAAGAGCCATTCACCCCTGATTTGCAAAATTGCTCTGCCCACTTCATGGTGCATAAATTGCTTATCGTTATAAAAAAAAAAAAAGAGGTCAATTTTTTCCCCCCTTTCTGAAAAATAATTAAATTATTGACCCACGTAGCTTGCTGCTGTATAGTAACTGAATCTTGCATTTGGGGTGAATATTCTTGGTGGCTGGTTCCTGAAAAAAGAAGGTAGAACAGGAGTGGAGGGAAATTGTTTCTAAAGGATATTTCATTTCTGTAATCCTCAAGAGCTCGAATGGAAGCCAAAATGGGATCAGATGTGCAACTTTCAATCCATGTTGGAGACTCCTTCAAAATTTCAGGTTAACGAACAGAAACATATCAACAATAAAGAGTTTGGTGTAGTAGTTAAGAGGTTGGCCAAGAAACCAGGAGAGCGTGAGTATTGGTTCCATCTTAAATATCAAAGCTGGCTAAGTGAGTTTGAGCCAATCACCAGGAGACTGAGAGTTCTAGTTCCGCCTTAGGCATGAAAGATAGCTGGGTGAGTTTGAGCCAATCACCAGGAGACTTGAGAGTTCTAGTTCCGCCTTAGGGATGAAAGATAGCTGGGTGAGTTTGAGCCAATCACCAGGAGACTTGAGAGTTCTAGTTTTTTTGCCTTAGGGATGAAAGATAGCTGGGTGAGTTTGAGCCAATCACCAGGAGACTTGAGAGTTCTAGTTCCGCCTTAGGGATGAAAGATAGCTGGGTGAGTTTGAGCCAATCACCAGGAGACTGAGAGTTCTAGTTCTGCCTTAGGCATGAAAGACAGCTGGGTGAGTTTGGGCCAATCACCAGGAGACTGAGAGTTCTAGTTCCGCCTTAGGCATGAAAGATAGCTGGGTGAGTTTGAGCCAATCATCAGGAGAGTGAGAGTTCTAGTTCCGCCTTAGGCATGAAAAATAGCTGGATGAGTTTTGGCCAATCACCAGAAGAATTCTAGTTCCGCCTTAGGGATGAAAGATAGCTGGGTGAGTTTGAGCCAATAACAGGAGAGTGAGAGTTCTAATTCCGCCTTAGGAATGAAAGATAGCTGGGTGACTTTGAGCCAATCACCAGGAGACTGAGAGTTCTATTTCCACTTTAGGCATGAAAGATAGCTTGGGAAGTTTGGACTAATCACCAGAAGACTGAGAGTTGTAGTTCCGCCTCTGGCTTTCTGAGAATTCTAGTCCCACCTTAGGCATGAAAACTAACTGGGTAACTTTGGGCCAATCACCAGGAGATGGTGAGTTCTAGTCCCACTTTAGGCACGAAAACCAGTTTGGTGAATTTGGGCCAGTCACTTTCTCTCAGCCCAATCTACTTCACAGGGTTGTTGTTGTGGGGAAAATAGGAGGAAAAAAGGAGTATTAGGTATGTTCACCACGTCGGAATTACTTACAGAGTAATAAAGGCGAGATATAAGTCTAAGAAATAAATCTGGAAGATCAAAAGTCCCCACTGGTTCCTTGGCAGCGAACAAGTCCAGCTTTGCCGCTGGTTTTTCATCTCAGTGACAGACCGACTTGGCACGCACGATGTGGAAAAATGCTCGGCGCTTCGACTGTCCAAGATGCGGCTGAATCCCCCTCAGAGGTGTCCGCAGTGCTCAGAAATGATGACCACGAGTCAAGAAAGCGCCAAGGGCTTTTCACGCCTGGAAGGAGCCCTTTGTGCGTTTAATAAGTTCCAGGCCAAGTTTTCTGCCCCATAAATCTTAATTAGACAGCAGCCTTTTTCTCTCCCACTTAAGAACGGTTGGTGGTTGATTCATGGCCACGGTTAAGCCGTTGTCGAAGGGGGCATCCAGCGGCCCAAGGCTAAAACACCATTGATCTCAACAGCTCAGGGGTGATTCATCTCCAGGAGGAAGACAGACGGTTCGTTTTCCAACAATTATCCACAGAGCCTGCGGGGGTAGGTTAACCTCTGCACCTCCATCCCATAATAAATCATCCTTCCGCTTTCAGTAGTGCATGCTTTGGTGGGCGAATGGCCATAGGGTGGGAACGGAGTTATCGGAGGTCAGTAATGTGGAAAAACCCACTCAAAAGTGTGTAAGATTTTTTTTAACTTGGAAACCACTTATGGACTTTGTGCTCGAGTTAGAAAAAAATTGATTTTGGGTGTTGTTATTAGATAGAATTGTTGTTATAGAATGGCTAGCATATAGCTGGTCCCCAATTTACAACAATTGAGGCCAACATTTCTGTTGCTAAGCGAGATAGTTGTTAAGCGAAGCTGTGCTGGCTGGGGAATTCTGGGAGTTGAAGTCCGCAAATCTTAAAAGTGGCCAAGGATGGGAACTCTTGGTCTAAAAAGAGAGATGCAGTTGCTGGAACTCCATCCGATGTAGCACAGAGAGTCATTTTCATTGCAGTAAACTTTCCATGACCTCTTCTTGAAAGCTTCCAGTGATGAAGCTCCCACAACTTCCGAAGACAACTTCTGTTCCACTGGTTGATTGTTCTCACTGTCAGAAAATTTCTCCTTATTTCCAGGTTGAATCTCTCCGTAATCAGTTTCCATCCATTATTCCTTGTTTGGCCTTCAGGTGCTTTAGAGAATAGCTTGGGCCCTTCCTCTCTGTGACAGCCCCTCAAATACTGGAAGATGCTATCATGTCTCCCCTGGTCCTTCTCTTCACTAGACTAGCCAGGCCCAGTTCCTGCAACCGTTCATCGTATGTTTCAGCCTCCGGTCCCCTCATCATCCTGATTGCTCTTCTCTGCACTTTTTCTAGCATCTCAACATCTTTTTTATAGTGTGGTGACCAAAACTGGATGCTGTACTCTAGGTGTGGTCTTACTAGGGCTTTATAGAGTGGTATTAGTATCTCCCTTGATCTTAATTGTATCCCCCTATTAATGCAATTTAGGATTGCGTCGGCTTTTTTGGCTGTTGCTGCACACTGCGGGCTCATATTTAGCTGGTTGTCCACTAAGACTCCAAGATCCCTCTCACAGTTCCTGCTATTAAGCCTGGTTTCACCCAGTCTATATGTGTACTTTTGCTTTTTCTTGCCTAAGTGTAGGACTTTACTTTTCTCTACATTGAATTTCATTTTGTTAGATAGGGCCCAGGGTTCGAGTCTGTCAAGATCCATCTGGATCTTGAGCCTATCTTCTAGGGCTGTGATGGCGAACCTATGGTGCCACATGGAGCCATGTCTCCTGGCACGCCAGCTCAGCTCCAGCGCTAGGAATCTCTGGGGACAGCAAAAAAGTCACTTCCTGTCCAACCGGATGTTGGGAAATGGGCCATTTCGGGCCTCCGGAGGGCCTCCAAAGGGGTGGGGAAGGCTGTTTTCGCCCTCCCCAGATGCATAGAGAGGATCTGGAGCCAGGTGAGAAAGAAAAATGGGCCTACTGGGCCATCACGTGCCAGGAGCGGGAGGGAGGGGGGTCATGCTCACATCCGCGGAGTGGGATTATGGGTGTGGGCACATGCATGCGCGAACCTCCCCTGCCCCCCCCTTCCTGGCACGCGATGGCAAAAAGGTTAGCCATCACTGTTTTAGGGTGTTGGCTATTCCTGTCAGCTTAGTATCATCTGCAAATTAAGTTCCCCTTCTATTCCCTCATCTAAGTCATTTATAAAGATATTGGAGAGTACTGGGCCAAAGACAGAACCTTCAAGGCCCTCTAAGTCAGTCTTGATAGTCCTGGTCATAAATGGAACAATTCCAATCATTGTGTCTGTGTAACAGTTAAACAAAAATGAGATTTCTCCATTTGACCATGTTAACTAAGAAGAAATTTCCTGACTGCGAGAACAATGAATCAGCGGAACAACTTGCCTCCAGAAGTTGTGAATGCTCCAACACTGGAAGTTTTTAAGAAGAGGTTGGATAACCATTTGTCTGAAGTGGTGTACGGCTTCCTGCTTAGGCAGGGGGTTGGACTAGAAGACCTCCAAGATCTCTTCTGACTCTGTTATTCTATTCTATTCCTATTTCTAATGACCGCTTAATCAATATAGCAAAATAAGTCATGAAATGGGGCAAAATTCCCTTGACTGCCTCGCTTAGCAACGGAACTTTTAAGCTCACTGGTGGTTTTTAAATCGAGGACTCCCTGTAGCAGATTCTCCAGCCTGGCAAAGCTTGAAAACACCTGGTATAGAGTCTTTTTTCCCACCTCTCCAGTCCAAAAAGGAGGTTGAACACAAAACTGGCATGTTTTTTTTTTTAAAAAAGTAAGTCATTTCTTTAAAAAGAGAAAATGAAGAAGCACAAAAAAGGAAGAAAAGAAAAAAATAATTGCTGTAAGGATATAATACTGTATCAGGGAATGAACAAAGAAATGGTAAAAATTAGTGCTCAGCGATGAATGAATAACCATTAAAAAAAACCCAAAATTGATGAAATCATTGTTAACGGCAAGGAAAAGATTTTAAATAGCTTTCCGAATCTCTGAGCAAAGTCTCCACTCTTTTATTTAAAGACCCCATTACAAAAGTAGAAGAAAAAAGGACACGGTGGGATCCGCTTGACTTAGTTGTTTCTGGGTCAGTGGGTGGACTTCACCTCCGTTTTCTTTCTCTTCCTTTCTTCTTTCTCCTTCTCCTTTTTTCTCTTTCTTCTTTCTCCCTCACCTTTTTCCTTTTTCTTTCTTGTTTCTTCTTTCTCTCCTTTCTCCCTCCCTTCTTTCTCCTTTCTGCTTCTTTCTTCTTTCTCCCTCACCCTTTCTTCTTCTTTCTCTTTCTCCCTCCCTCCCTTCTTTCTTTCCTTTCTTCTTTCTCCCTCACCTTTTTTCTTTCTCCTCATTTCTTCTTCTTTCTCTTTCTCCCTCCCTTCTTTCTCCTTTTTGCTTTCTTTCTTCTCCTTTCTTTCCTTTCTTCTTTCTCTCTCACCCTTTCTTTTTCCTTGTTTCTTCTTTCTCTTTTCTTTCTCCCTCTCTTCTTTCTCCTTTCTCTTTCTTTCTTTCCATTCTTCTTTCTCTCACCCTTTCTTCTTCTTTCTCATTTCTTTTTCTTTCTCTCCTTTCTCCCTCCCTTCTTTCTCCTTTTTTCTTCTCCTTTCTGCTTTTCTTTCTTTCTTCTCCTTTCTTTCTTCTTTCTCCCTCACCCTTTCTTTTTCTTTCTCCTCGTTTCTACTTCTTTCTCTCCTTTCTCCTTTCCGTTCTTTCTCCTTTTTTCTTCTCCTTTCTGCTTCTTTCTCTTTCTTCTCCTTTCTTCTTTCTCCCTCACCCTTTCTTCTTTCTCTTTCTTCCCTTTTCTTCTGTCTCTTCCTTTTTTTTCTCTTTCTCCTCCTCGTTTCTTCTTTCTCCTTCTCATCTTTTCTCCTCCTCCCTTCTCCTCCTCATCCCGCAGCCTCCCTCCCAGTAGCAACGCTGGCTGGACGGGTTGGAAAGGATTGCCAATGCAACCTGGCCACCAGTGCCTTTTCCTCTTTATCCATCTTTGGGCTTAGACCCCTACATTTACTGTAAGGGGAAAAAAAGTACATAGGTGGATAACCCAAGAGAGGGGTGGGGGGAGGAGGGGGAAAAAAAAATCCAATGCAGAAATCTGGCAGCAACTGGCACCAAGCTGGGCTCCTTCCCTTCCTTGCAAAAAAAAAAAACCCAAAACCTCCCCACTCCGCCGCGCGGGCTGGGTTCTAATGGCCCCGCCCCTCCCTTTCTGGACCTTCCCCCCTTCATCTCTTCTGCTCTTTCGGCCGCTCTAGCCTCTGCTTTCGGTCCCTCTCGGTGCTCTGGCTTCTTCGGCTGCGCTCGTCGGCGGATCCGGCCGATTACTCGTCCTTCCCCAGATGCTCAGCATCTAGGATAGGATAGGATAGGATAGGATAGGATAGGATAGGATAGGATAGAAATAAGGAATAAGGAATAAGAATAGAATAAGGCTAAGCCTAAAACAGAATGGAATGGAATGGAGTAGAATAGAATAGAATAGAATAGAATAGAATAGAATAGAATAGAATAGAATAGAACAAGAGTAGAGTAGAGTAGAGTAGAATAGAATAGAATAGAATAGAACAAGAGTAGAGTAGAATAGAATAGAATAGAATAGAACAAGAGTAGAGTAGAATAGAGTAGAGTAGAATAGAATAGAATAGAATAGAATAGAATAGAACAAGAGTAGAGTAGAGTAGAGTAGAATAGAATAGAATAGAACAAGAGTAGAGTAGAATAGAATAGAATAGAATAGAATAGAACAAGAGTAGAGTAGAGTAGAATAGAATAGAATAGAACAAGAGTAGAGTAGAATAGAATAGAATAGAATAAAATAGAACAAGAGTAAAGTAGAATAGAATAGAATAGAATAGAATAGAATAGAATAGAATAGAATAAAATAGAACAAGAGTAGAGTAGAGTAGAGTAGAATAGAATAGAATAGAATAGAATAGAATAGAATAGAATAGAATAGGACAGAGTTGGAAGGGACCTTGGAGGTCTTCTAGTCCAACCCCCTGCCTAGGCAGGAAACCCTACACCACTTCAGACGAATGGTTATCCAACATCTTCTTAAAAACTTCCAGTGTTGGAAGCATTCACAACTTTTGGAGGAAACCCGTTCCACTGATTAATTGTTCTGACTGTCAGGAAATTTCTCCTTAGTTCTAGGTTGCTTCTCTCTCCTTGATTAGTTTCCACCCATTGCTTCTTGTCCTGCCTTCAGGTGCTTTGGAGAATAGATTGACCCCCTCTTCTTTGGGGCAGCCCCTGAGATATTGGAAGACTCCTCTCATGTCACCTCTAGTCCTTCTTTTCATCAAACTAGACATACCCAGTTCCTGCAACCGTTCTTCATATGTTTTAGCCTCCAGTCCCCTCATCATCTTCGTTGCTCTTCTCTGCACTCTTTCTAGAGTCTCCACGTCTTTTTTACATCGTGGCGACCAAAACTGGGTGCAGGATTCCAAGTGTGGCCTTACCAAGGCCTTATAAAGTGGTATCAGCACTTCACGCGATCTTGATTTTATCCCTGTGTTGATGCAGCCTAGAACTGTGTTGGTTTTTTAGCAGCTGTTGCACACGGCTGGCTCATATTTAAATGGTTGTCCATTAGGACTCCAAGATCCCTCTCAAAGGTACTACTATTGAGCAAGGTACCACATATCCTGTACCTGTGCATTTTGCTTTTCTTGCCTAAATGTAGAACCTTCCTTTTTTCACCATTGAATTTCATTTTGTTAGCTAGTGCCCAATGTTCAAGTCTCAAGATCCTTCTGTATCTTAAGCCTATTTTCTGGAGTGTTGGCTATTCCTGCCAGCTTGGAAATTTGATGAGTTCCCCATCTATCCCCTCGTCCAATTTTGTGAGTGCCCTCTCAAACTCATCTCAGCACACCTCTAAAGCAAAACCCCAACCCATATTTTTTCCCCCTTTTCCCTGCCACTGGCGTTTAAATCACGGATGAGAATCAAGATGTCAGTGGCGCCCGAACAGAAAAGAGCAATTAATTTGCCAATTTATCAGCGGCAAAGAAGCATTTGCATTCTGTGTGGGTTTTACGGCCCTCCTCCTTCCCCTGCAGCATAATTATCAAATTAAAATTAAAGGGCTTTCGAGGGAATCTTAAATTGCTTCTCTTCCTGGTCATCGGGTTTTTTTTTAAGCTTCTTTTTGGAGAAATGGGTACCAAATGAAAAAAGGTTTTTACATCTTGAAGCTGTGCACCAGATGGGCGAAAATGTAGATTTTAATGCAACTAAGGATGACTTAAGATAGTCTCTCTGCTGGGTGATGGCAACGCTGTGGATATGTGCCAGAAAAAACAGTTTGCCAGCTAATATTTTGCAAATAATGAATTTCATGCAGGGAAAGCCTTAAGAGGTGCCTTATTTTAGAACGAATCTCTGCTTTGGTTCTAGCTTCTTATCCTGCATTGTTGTGTAGGAAGAAATATCCTTCTGGGTTCTGCTCCAAGTGGGGAAAAAAGACACTGGAAACATGGAGACTGTTTGGAAAGATGGTTTAATGGTGGACAGGATCACATGGCTTGAGTTCCTGAACAGAAAAGGGGACGAGACGCAGTGAGTCCCCGAGTTTTATGCCCTCTCTGGCTTTGAACTTCCTGGGGCCCAGAAAGAGTATCCTGATTGGTTGTCAGACTCCCAGGGGGTGGGGAGTCTTAGCTAGCCTTGCTGGTTGATGTAATCTTCCCAGGTGCCATGTGGTTAGTTTCTGTCCTAGATGGGCCCCATTGTGTTGCAGATGATGGTCCATTGACAAAGATTGAGTTTCTGCCTCTGGCCCATTGACAAAGATGTGTGTGTGGGGGGGGGGGGGAGGCAGGAAGCTGCTTTGTCTATAAAACACGTTTCTCCATTTCTCATCCAGGGAAATATAATATTCTGCCTTTTTAATATTTCCCAAAACATTTCATTCTTCTAGAAAACCAGCAGATTTGCGGGGGGGGGGGGGGGGCGGAAACAGTAAGAGGATATTCAGGAGAATACTGGGACATGCCAGGAATGGAATAGCAAAGTTGGAAAGGAACAGAAGGCAACTGTACTGGACTTCTCTTTGGGACGGTCAGTTTTGGGGGGAATTTTGAGCCTTTGAAGAAAACGTCGTCCTTCCAACTTATTGGGGACTGGCGTGATTTCTACAATATTTCCGATCCAATTCAGAGGATCTCCAAGACAGGAAAAAATATTTGATTTCAGGGAAGCCCTCTAGATGGCAGCCAAGCTGTTTCTTTGGAATCCAATATTTTGGAAAAAGGCATAAACTATGCAGGGAAATCGGAAGAAGGGGACAGCACTCTTAACCTGGCTTTTCAAACAGATGGATCGGAGGGAGAGTGTTGGTAGTTCTCAATTTATGACCAGAATTATGACCAGAAGGGCCTGGCGGCTCAGCAGATTGATAGCATTGTGATTAACACCAATTGTCTGCAATTACTGTAAGTTCGAACCTCACCAGGCTCAAGGTTGACTCAGCCTTCCATCCTTTCTAAGGTAGGTAAATTGAGGACCCAGTTTGTGGGGGCAATAAGCTGACTTTGTATAAATATACAAAAGTATGAAGGCTATTGCTTAACGCATTGTAAGCCGCCCTGAGTCTCCGGAGAAGGGCGGCATATAAATCAATTTTTTTTTTTAAAAAAATTGAGCCCAAAATTTCTGTTTGTTAAGCAAGGCAGTTGTTAAGCAAATTCACTTATATGAAATGATAGCTTCCTGCTACTTGAGCAGGAGGCTGGACTAAAAAACTCTTCTCTTCTCTTCTCTTCTCTTCTCTTCTCTTCTCTTCTCTTCTCTTCTCTTCTCTTCTCTTCTCTTCTCTTCTCTTCTCTTCTCTTCTCTTCTCCTCTCCTCTCCTCTCCTCTCCTCTCCTCTCCTCTCCTCTCCTCCCTCCCCTCCCCTCCCTATATAATAATAGTTGATTTATAGTTTATAGTTGATTTCTGCCTACCAGCCAGGGTCACTTTGTTGAGTGGGCAGCCATATAAATGCTATGAATGAATGAATGAATGAATGAATGAATGAATGAATGAATGAATAGGAAGAGGGCTTCCTTTTCATCTAGTATTTTTTTTGACTTTATCTGCTTTGCATTGTAGATGACTAGGATTTGATTTTCAAATGTTTTCCGGCTGCAGAACCAATTAAAAAATAAATCCCAAGAGGCAAAACTTTAATGATAGAAAATTTAAATCTTCCTTTTCAGCTTTGGTTTCCTACAGAACTCCATTAACTTCTCATGCGAACCCAGTTTAAAACACCCTGATGTAGATCCTGCATGTTGAAGATATATTACAAATACAGATAGTCCTCGACTTACGACCATAAGTGAGCCCAATATGTCTGTTGCTAAGCAAGACAATTGTTCAGTGAATTTTTCCCTGTTTTACAACCTTTCTGGCCACAGTTGTCAAGTGAATCAGTGCAGTTGTTCAGTTAGTAACACGGTTGTTAAGCGAATCTGTCTTCCCCATTGACGTTGCTCGTCAGAAGGTCGCAAAAGGGGATCACATGATCTGGGGGACACCGCAACCGTCATAAATATGAGTCAGTTGCCAAGAGTCCACATTTTGATGACGTGACCTTTGAGGATGTTGCGTTGGCCGTGAAGTGTGAAAAAACAGTCATCCGTCACTTTTCTCAGTGCCCTTGTAAACTTTGAACGGTCACTAAATGAGCTGTTGTAAGTCGAGGACTACCTGTCTAAATGTAAGAAAGGCAAGATTGAAAGAGAAGAGTTAAATGCAGGGGTGGGTTGCTGGGGGTTCGTAAGGGTTCGGGAGAACCTCTAGCTAAGATTCCACACAGTTTGGAGAATCTCCAAATCCCACTCCTGGCTGGCCCCACCCACCCCTCCCCTCCCAGGAGTCCCCACGTGGCCCGTTTTGGATGAAGGTAAGTGCAGGGCGCGCACGGAGGCTCAGGGTGGGTGAAAAACAGGCCTACCGGAAGTTCTGGAAAGCCGGAAATGGGTCCATTTCTGGCCTCCAGAGGGCCTCCAGAGCCTGGGGAGGCCGTTTTCACCCTCTCGGAGGCTGAAGGAAAGCCTCCGGAGCCCGGGGAGGGCAAAAAGCGCTCCCCCGCCATGGTGCAGGAGGCTGGCTAGGCCATGCCCGCCATGGCCACGCTTACCTAGCAACAGGGCATAGAACCCCTTGCTAAAATTTTTGAGGCCCACCTCTGGTTAAATGCTAATCATTTACTATTTACTAATCCTGCTAGGCAGACGCTGCTCCTTGGAAAACTGAAAGAAAAGGAACATTGAGGAGCTCATTAGAAAAGTCAACATGGCAAATCTGGGTTAATGCAGAAGAATAAAAAGAGAACAAAGATAACGTCAACCAGCAAAGCTCCCTCGGCTGACCGCCAATCACAAAAGAGTGAGACTGGCTGGTAATTTAATTTAATGGGCCCAGGAACAGATGGAGAGAGAGACAGGCAGGCAGGCATGCTGGAGATTGCAGGTAGAGAGGACAACAATAACAGGCATGAAGGAGACTTCAAGGAAGACAAAGTGTGGACTAATTAAAGGAAGTGGTAATGTAGGCTGGAAAAGGTACAAAAAGCAAAAGAAAGACTCTCTTTGAATGATAGATCAGAGGCAGCTCCTATGACAAGCAAGAACTGATCAATCAGTGCTATATGCCATGTTTCACAACCTTGGCTCTTTTTGTGAGGACTTCAACCCCCAGAATTCCCCACCATCAACTGGTGGGAGGAATTCTGGGAGTTGAAATCCATTACATGCTGATGGGGGAATTCTGGGAGTTGAAGTCCACTACATGCTGATGGGGGAATTCTGGGAGTTGAAGTCCACTACATGCTGATGGGGAATTTTCTGGGAGTTGAAGTCACTACATGCTGATGGGGGAATTCTGGGAGTTGAAGTCCACTACATGCTGATGGGGGAATTCTGGGAGTTGAAGTCACTACATGCTGATGGGGGAATTCTGGGAGTTGAAGTCCACTACATGCTGATGGGGGAATTCTGGGAGTTGAAGTCCACTACATGCTGATGGGGAATTCTGGGAGCTGAAGTTACTACATGCTGATGGGGGAATTCTGGGAGTTGAAGTCCACTACATGCTGATGGGGGAATTCTGGGAGTTGAAGTTACTACATGCTGATGGGGGAATTCTGGGAGTTGAAGTTACTACATGCTGATGGGGGAATTCTGGGAGTTGAAGTCCACTACATGCTGATGGGGAATACTGGGAGTTGAAGTCCACTATATGCTGATGGAGAATTCTGGGAGTTGAAGTCCACTATATGCTGATGGGGGAATTCTGGGAATTGAAATCTACTACATGCTGATGGGGGAATTCTGGGAGTTGAAATCCACTACATGCTGATGGGGGAATTCTGGGAATTGAAATCTACTACATGCTGATGGGGGAATTCTGGGAGTTGAAGTCCACTACATGCTGATGGGGGAATTCTGGGAGTTGAAGTCCACTATATGCTGATGGAGAATTCTGGGAGTTGAAGTCCACACATGATGGCAGGGAGATTCTGATAGTTGATGTCCACACACCTTAAAATTGCCGAGGATATAAAGACAAGCTGCTCTCTTGAGATCATAATAAAAATCAGAACAGATGCCCAGTTATTGGGAATGGACGATGGGCTTTAAAAAGAACAATAAGGCTGGGCAGTCAAGAGACATATAAACGAGGAGGAGTCAGCAGACAGAAATTGCTGGAATGTTCTTGGAATTGCTATGATTGTCCACAAGGAGAGGTGGAAATGGCAGACGTCTGTCCGTACTGTCTCCAAGGTTTGGACCCGATTTGATGGCCCTTAATAATAAGGCTAAAGTGGAAATTAAACCGAGAGCCATCCTCCTCACATGTTATTTCCAATTTTTTTGTTTTTATATATTTATGAATATGCCACATTGTCCAGTCCGGAAATCCTCTAAGCCCGTGATGGCGAACTTATGGCACGCGTGCCACACGTAGCCATATTGGTGGGCACGCCAGCTGATTTTCGGGCCTTCCAGGCCCACTGGAAGTTGGCAAATGAGCTGTTTCCGGCCTCCAGAGGGCCTCCGGTGGATGGGGTGGGGAAGGCCATTTTCGCCCTCCCCAGGCTCCTAGAAAGGCTCTGGAGGCTGGGAAGAGAGAAAACCATGCCATCACATGCCAGGAGCTGTGGGGGGGGGGGTTGTCGTATAAAATTATGGGTGTGGGCACGCATGTGCACAACCTTTCCCCCCCCCAGCTCCTGACACGTGATGGCAAAAAGGTTAGCCATCACTGCTCTAAGCGATGTGGAAATATGAATTTGGATGTCTTTGTGTGGTTTGCAGTTTTGCATTGTGTGCTGTATCTCAGTGCAGCGTGTACCCCCATTGTTTAATGGTTGTAAGAGCAAAGCCAAGAATGAGAGTCGTATCGGTGGTGCGGAAGAAATGCATTTCCTCCCCGGAGGGAATTTCTTGCACAATAGACAGCTAGTAAACACACGGCCATCTTTGTTTTCTCTGAAAAGGGCTCCTGCGGAGATGTTTTCGCTGCTTTTCAGCATAAAACCAAATAAAAGAAAAATTCTACAGAGACGAACGGAGCAAACATTGCCCCAGCTGCTTAGGGACTCTTCAGACAGACGTCAAGTGATGTTTTTGCGGGGAGGGGGAAAAAAAAGGCAAAACTGGATTTCGCAATCCTTGTTGGTGGGCTATTTATAAATCCTTACGATTTATATTGCTATTGTTTCCTGATTGCTTATTTGTCCCCTATGACTATCATTAAGTGTTGTACCTTACGATTCTTGATGAACGTATCTTTTCTTTTATGTACACTGAGAGCGTATGCACCAAGACAAATTCCTTGTGTGTCCAATCACACTTGGCCAATAAAGAATTCATTCTATTCTATTCTATTCTATTCTATTCTCTACTCTACTCTACTCTACTCTACTCCTCCACTCCACTCCATTTTTCTATTCTATTCTATTCTATTCTATTCTATTCTATTCTATTCTATTCTATTCTATTCTATTCTATTCTATTCTATTCTATTCTCTACTCCACTCCACTCCACTCCACTCCACTCCACTCCATTATTCTATTCTATTCTATTCTATTCTATTCTATTCTATTCTATTCTCTACTCCACTCCATTTTTCTATTCTATTCTATTCTATTCTATTCTATTCTATTCTATTCTATTCTATTCTATTCTCTTTTCTTCTCTACTCCACTCCACTCCACTCCACTCCACTCCATTTTCTATTCTATTCTATTCTATTCTATTCTATTCTATTCTATTCTATTCTATTCTATTCTATTCTATTCTATTCTCTACTCCACCCCCTCCATTTTTCTATTCTATTCTATTCTATTCTATTCTATTCTATTCTATTCTATTCTCTACTCTATTCCACCCCACTCCATTTTTCTATTCTATTCTATTCTATTCTATTCTATTCTATTCTATTCTATTCTATTCTATTCTATTCTATTCTCTTTTCTCTTCTCTACTCCATTCCACTCCACTCCACTCCATTTTTCTATTCTATTCTATTCTATTCTATTCTATTCTATTCTATTCTATTCTATTCTATTCTATTCTATTCTATTCCATTCCATTCCATTCCATTCCATTCCATTCCATTCCATCCCATCCCATTCTGATTTCAACAGCCTCATCTCATTTCTTCTTTCCAAGGAAGCAGGAATTGGGTTTTTTGACAAGAGGGATTAAGAGGTTTGGTTCAATCAGAAGAGATCTGGAAGGGACCTTGGAGGTCTTCTAGTCCAGCCCCTCGCTCAAGCAGGAGACCTTACCCTGTTTCCCCCAAAATAAGACCTCCCCTGATAATAAGCCCAATCGGGCTTTTGAGCGCATGGCAATAAGGCCAAGCGCTTATTTCGGGGTTCAAAAAAAATATAAGACCGGGTCTTATTTTCGGGGGAACACAGTATAACCGTGATGGCGAAACCTATGGCACGCGTGCCGGAAGTGGCACGTAGAACCATCTCTCCGGGCATGCGAGCCGTCGCCCGATGTTCTTTCGGATTCCAGCACGCCAGACAGCTGGTTTTCACGCATGTGGGAGCGCTGGAAACCGGAAAAGCAGCAGTCCGGTGTACATGCGTGTACCAGGAAGATGATCTTCTGTTTTCCATTGTGTGCACGTGCATCAGCCAACTGGTCTGCGCGCGCACACGCGTGTCAGAAACCAGAAGACCAGGTGGCCAAGTGTGCATGTGGCACGCCGGAAACTGAAAGAACATCTTCACAGCACACACATTTGCTCCGGGCAGCTGCTCTTCCGGTTTCTGGCACTCCCGCGACCCCCCCTCCCCTATTTCAGAACTCAGTGCCGAAAAGGTTCACCAACACTGCCCTATATCATTTCAGAGACGGGACTGTCCAGTTTCTTTTAATTTTTCTTTTAGCCTCATGAAACGAAGAGTCTCCAAGCTTAGAGGGAAAAAAGGACATCCCCCGTATAGCATTGTGATAAGATGGGGAAAATTTGGAGTGTGCCGGAGTGCGAATACAGACAGGTTGGGATCTCATTAAATTAGCCGTGTAATTCCAGGCCTGGTCTGGAAACGATATTTTCCTGGAAAGAGATGCGGCTGCTTTAATGAATCACCAATAGGTACTATCCACGTCCGAGACTGACCCTTTGTGTGTAGGCCAGACGTCAGTGCAGTAATGGGCCCACCCCCAGTACAGGTGGTCCTCAACTTACGATCACAACTGAGCCCAAAATTTTGAATTCTAAGCAGGTGAGTTTTGCTCCATTTGACAACCTTTTTTTGCCGCAGTTGTTAAGCGAATTGCTCCAGTCGTTAAGCGAATCTGGCTTCCCACATTGACTTTGCTTGTCGGAAGTCGACGGGGAAGGGTGCAAATCAGAGGTGGGATTCACTTACCTTCCCTACTGGTTCGCAAATGTGAGCGCGGGTACTCGCTCGCTTCGCTCGCACGCGCCACCTCTGCACATGCGCAGTAGCCGCACATTATGTCTGGGCGGGTGGGCGGAGCCTCCCGCAGTCGCCGCTACAGGTTCGTGCGATCCGGACAGAACCGGCTGAATCCCACCACTGGTGCAAATGGGGATCAGATGACCCCTGGGACTGTGCAACAGTCATAAATACATGCCAAGCACCCAAATTTCGATCACGTGACTATGGGGATACTGCCACGGTCGTTAAGTGCAAAAAGAAAAATGGTCATGCCACTTTTTTCAGTACTGTTGTAACTTTGAACTGTCACTAAACGAATGGTTGTAAATTGAGGACTATCTATACTCTGGATCAAGAACATCCAACAGTTTCTGGTTGTGCCATTCCCCAGAAATACCCTAGAAATACAGCTCCTAGGGATGGTCCCGCATAGATTCCCACTGCAGTAGTCAAGACTTAATACAACATTTGGTGTAATATGAAATGTGTAAAATTAAAGGTAAATTGATAAAGTCTAAGATTTAAAGATTTGATGAAGGGGTCTAGAGATTAAGAAATATGGATAGAATTTTGACTTATAAATTGAAATAAAAAATAGAGCTGTAGTCAACTTGAAACTAAGATGTGTGGTGATAAAATTGAAGGTAAATAATCAGATTAAGAGATTAGAATATTTTTTAAACTTTATGTTTTGATATTGATGCCAAAAGGTGTAATGAAGGGAGCTTGGGAAAGAACCAGATATAATTGAATTTATAAATGGATATAAAAATGAATTAAGCTTTTTTTTTTTGGAAATTAAATTGGTGGTGATATAATAGAATGGTTCTGATTAAGATATTAGAATTTATATTATTTTTTTTTAATTTTCTGATCTTTAATTTAAAAGATGTAATGGGAAATTGTGAATGGAGCTTTTTAAAATTTAAGCGATTGTACCTATCTACGACCGGATCGAAACTTCGCTCTTGAAAGATATATTTTATGTTTATGTTGGAAAAAAAATAAAAAAATAATTTTCAAAAAAAAAAAAAAGACTTAATACAACAAATGTTTCAAAGAACAGCTGGGAGGACACAATTGTGCTTTACATTTTAAAGAACAGTTTCTTTTAATTATTTATATTGGTGTCAAGTACAAAAAATCAACCAAATGAACAAAAAAAGTGCTTCGTTTTTGTTTTGTTTTTTTAAGCCCCCAATTCCAGGAACAAATCCAGCTCCTTTTCCCTTTTTTCCCCCAGCGGCTTGCCCTCCCACCCACCCCCAAATGACACTCACTTTTACACAAACAAGACAACATACCATACATTGAGATGCCTACACTTCACTACAATTTTATCGTTGTGGCCTCTTTTGAAAGATTCTGGAAACGGTCCTTTGCAGACGTGAAGAGATCTTCCTCGCTTTCTCTGCCAAATCTGCATTTCCTGGCATTATGGACTTCTTATTTAAACCGGGGTTACCTTTGTGGGGTGTATATATGCACAGAGGAAGCCCCTTGTAACTCAAAAACCTCAAAAGCAACAGGGGGGAAGTTCAAGAAATCCGATTTTCTTTGCGACTCAAACCATTTCCCAACTTTTCTTCAGATGGTCCACCCAAGCCCTCACCTTTCAGGGTATGTGCACCTGTACAGGTAGCCCTCGACGTACGACCACAATTGAGCCCACATTTTCCGTGGCTAACCGAGACCGTTGTTAAGGGAGCTTTGCCCCGTTTTACAACCTTTCTTTCTTGCCACGGGTTGTTAAGCGAAACGCTGCGGTCGTTCCGTTAGTGAACACGGTTGTTACGCGAATCTGGCTTCCCCATCCATCACGTAATCACAGGATACTGCAACCATCGTAAATATGAGGACTTAGAAACAATAAATGGAAACTAATCAAGGAGAGAAGCAACCTGGAGTTGAGGAGAAACTTCCTAACTTCCTAGTGGAAAATGGCTTGCCCCCAGAAATTGTGGGCACTCCATCACTGGAGGTTTTTAAGAAGAGACTGGACAGCCATTTGTCTGAAATGATATAGGGCAGTGATGGGTAACCTTTTTGTCATTGGGTGCCAGGAGGGGGGAGTTGGGGAGGTTCGCGCGTGGCACGTGCCCACACCATAATTCTATGCGTCCCACCCTGCACATGCGCGCACAACCCCACCTCCTCCCCTGCTCCTGGCACGCGATGGCCCGTATTTCTTTCTCACCTGGCTCCACATCCTCTCTATGCATCTGGGGAGGGCGAAAACAGCCTTCCCCACCCCCTCCGAGGCCCTCCGGAGGCCTGAAACAGCCCATTTCCCAACTCCCAGTTGGACAGGAAGTGACGTTTTTTGGTGTCCCCAGCCTCCAGAGACTCTCAAGGAGTCTTTCTAGGGGTCTCTGGAGGCTGGGGACAGCAAAAAAAGTCACTTCCTGTCCAACCAGGAAGTTGAGAAATGGGCTGTTTCAGGCCTCCGGAGGGCCTCCGAGGGGATGGGGAAGGCTGTTTTCGCCCTCCCCAGATGCATAGAGAGGATCTGGAGCCAGGTGAGAAAGAAAAATGGGCCTTCCCCACCCACCCTCCCAGGCCCTCTGGAGGCAGGAAACAGCCTGTTTCCCTACTTCTGGTGGGCCCAGAAGGCCTGAAAATCAGGTGGCCGGCGCACACATGCACGCCAGAGCTGAGCTAACATGCCCACTGATATGGCTACGCATGCCACCTTGGCACGTGTGCCATAGGTTTGCCAACACTGATATAGGCCTCCTGCTTGAGCAGAGAGCTGGACTAGAAGACCTCCAAGGTCCCTTCCAGCTCTATTCTGATTGATTGACTACCTGTAGGTGTCTGCATAAGGAATTATTAATTAATCATAAAGCTTATGTTTTATCCCAGCAGTGCGCATACATTTGGGCTGGTGTGAGTGCAGAAGGAAAAAGATAGGTGACAGGATTGTTTTGGAGAACTGAGGCAGAAGCCCACCCAACAGTTCTACTATAGGTGGTCCTCCACTTACAACAGTTCATTTAGCGACCGTTCAAAGTTACAACGGCCCTGAAAAAAGTGACTGGCGACTGTGTTTATGATGATCGCGGTGTCCCGGGTTCACGTGATCCCATTCTGTGACCTTCTGACCAGCAAAGTCAACGGGGAAGCCAGATTCACTTAACAACCGTGTTACTAACTTAACAACTGCAGAGTGGTTCGATTAACACCTGTGGCAAGGAAGGTCGTACAATGGGGCAAAATTCCCTTCACAACTGTCTCGCTCAACAACAGAAATTTTGGGCTCAGTTGTGGTCGTAAATCGAGGACTACTTACACTTACAGTGTCTACTCCTAGACATCATACTCTATTATGGTGTGTGAGAAAGACCTTAGAAGGAGGCAGGAGATGCTGCTGAAATAAGTCCCTTCCAACTCTGTTATTCTATTCTATATATATGGTTCTCACAATACACTGAACCATCATATGCTCAGGTGGGGTGGATTTGCAGTTTAACCACCAAATGACCTAACCGAGGTTATTCCCAACCAATCCTAGCCTTCAGTGGAAATTCAGCCTCTGTTGTGGCCCGTACGTGGCCTGTACAGCTAATAGCTGATTCAGACAGCGAGGAGGCTGGTGTGGTGATGCTCCAGCAGCCTGTGCAGCTGGCACTCGAGTCAGACAATGAGGAGGCTGGAGAAGATGTGGTGCCAGAGGCGGGGATTCAGCCAGGGCCTTCAGAACCTCCAGAAGCTCCCATAAGTGAAGAGGACAAAGAGGAGGAGCCTCTTCTCGATGCACGGGCGTGCAGAGCTGCCAAAAGGCGGGAGTGGCTCCTCAGGAGGAGGTCTCCTCGAGAGTAAGGCTTGGGGTTAATTGGCCACTCCCTATTTAAGGAGGAACACCTACTGAACCAATTTGCAGGGAACAACTTTATTCACATACCTTCGTGTCTTGTCTTGCTTATCTTATCAGCTTCCTGCAAATTGCTTCTGAGCATTCTGCCAACCACAGTAAGCTTTCAGTTATTATTCTTTGAATTCTTGGAGGCTGTTAATGCAGTTAATTAACAGCCGTTGTTGTAAAAGACTGATTTATTTAGTAAACCAAGGTTTGAACGGACTTTGTGTGTGCTGCGTTCTTTGGGGTCCGTAGCTGGGGCAGAACAGCCTCTGGCGTTTTGAACTGATCGGGATCGTTGTGTCTTGTGAATGCAGCCGTACTTTCTCTCGTGGTCTTCAGCCCTACCGTGATTTGGGGCCGAGATTGTTCCCTATTCCCTGCAATTTAATCCTTTTATTTAAAAGCATCCGGGGATTGACTCCGCAGTTCTTCACATGTTAAGCAGGCATGCTAGTCCTGATCCTTCAAAGATGGCTCAGTGGCTAAGAGTCCTTCAAAGGTGGCTCAGTGGCTAAGACACTGAGCTTGTCGATGAGAAAGGTCGGCAGTTCGGCAGTTCGAATGCCTAGTATAAGTCTCCTGCGTGAGCAGGGGGTTGGACTAAATGACCTCCAAGGTCCCTTCCAACTCTGTTACTGATGACTGATCCCAGATCCTTCGCATATTATCCCCAAAAAGTGTGAAGGAGGCACATCAAGCCATCTTTTGTAGCCCTGAAACCTGGGCTTGCTGATCCTCATCCACCTGCCTCCCCTCTCTAATTATTCTCCTTGTTTGGCAAGGAGATCCCCTCTGATTTCCAGCTTTCCCCCTTTCCCCTTTGTCACCATTCGGCTTCTCTCCCTGAAATGAATGAATATTTATATGTGTAGGGAAATCACATTGGGACACACACACTTTTCCAGGATCCATCCAATGGTGGAATGGACACCCCTTCCCCCATTCCACCCCCCCTCCCAACCCCCCAACCCCCCCCAAATGCATCTGTTTCTCACAGAGTAGCAACATGAAGCATTCCGGGCTCATCACTCTTATATCTTCCATAATAAGGAAGTGGGAGCATCGTGGTCCAAGATTGCCTCCTTGCAATGTTTGCCAACTGGCCCGTTTTTTTAAAAACATCTTCGGTGCTCAGATCCGATTGGAGAAGGAGGTCCAGGCTGGAACTGGTTCACCTGATTGCACTCGTCCGTCGTAAAATGCTGATTTTGAACCCAGGGCCCCCTTTGACAGGGGGCTCAAGTCTCTGCCTGTTGGGATCCTCTCCTCGATCAGTCTGGGAAAGCTGATCTCTGCCCAGCTCAGAGATCGGAGTTACAATGTGAATCCCGGGTTATTTGCAAACTCGGTTGCTTGACCAAGGCTTGGGTGTCCTCCCAGTGGGACATCCTAAGAAGTTTCTTCCGGCAAGCCAACATTTGCTCAAGGGGAAAATTTCACGCTCCAATCGGACGTCGCCAACTTGTACTTGATTAGTCCTGAGGATGGAGTGTTGGCGGGTCGGGATTTCTCAACCAGAGGAGAGCTGGTTTCTACATGGACAAGGAGGGGTTAAAAGAGAGGAGGGAGGGGAGGAGATTGGGAGCACACCATACACCCCAAAGGAGACAGTTTCTGGAGTCGGTCCCGGTTCTAAACTCCCCAGCATGCGACTGAGCTGGCCATGCGCACAAGTCCGTACCATCCGGCACAACGAACAGCTCAGGGATACGTCAGGAGGGGTTAGGAGATACTTCCAAAAGAGGCTGGACAGGGACAAGGGGTGGTGGGGAGGACAGGGGTTGGGGATTAAGGTGGAAAAAAGAAGAACAAAAGGAATAAGTACAGAAGAAGCTGCAGCGACAGACCAAGGCATGCAAAAGAGACACACGAGGGGTGGGGTGTGTGGGGCACTGTATTCCTTGCAACGTTATGGGGCAGAACATCATGTGCCAGAAGCAAAACGACAGGTCAGCTATGGGATAGATCTTCCTCGGGCCGGCCATTCCTGCAGGAATGGGGTACAGGTAGTCCTCGACTTACAACCACAATGGAGCCTGGGACGTACGTTGCGTTAAGCCAGGAATTTTGTTAAGGGAGTATTTTGCCCCCGTTTCACGACTTTTCTTGCTACGGCTGTTAAGAGAATCGCCGCATGTTGTTAAATCAGTAGCGATAAGTTGTTAAGCGGATCTGGCTTCTCCGTGGACTTTGCTTGTCAGGAGGTCGCAAAAGGGGATCCACGTGACATCCCAGCCCAGGGCATTGCAACCGTCATAAATACGAGTCAGCTGCCGAACATATCCGAATGTAAATCGTGTGACCGCGTAGGAATGCTGCAACGGTCGTAAGTGCGAACAACAGTCGTCAGTCCCTTTTTTTCCAGGGCCTTGGAAAACTTGGAACGGTTAGTAAACGAAGTGTTGTAAGTCGAGGACTAAATGTACTTGGCCAAGGAAGTTAAACAGGAGCTCTCTGAGGTCCTGGACCAGCTTTCCCAACCTGGAGGATTGGCCCGACGAGTATCGATTTTCAACTCCCAGGGTTCCCTGCAAGGGCGTGCGGCCTGAGGAATTCTGGGAAACGAAGTCCACTATCGTACTTCTCCCCTTGGTGACGCACAGCTCCATCCGGTGAGCTTTCCGAGCTGGGCGGCCAAAGAACTTTGAAGAAGGAGATCGATGCTGAGGCAATGGGGGGACCAGCCAAACGGAAGCAGAAATGTGGGGAGCAGACGCCGAGGAGTGGGGGAACAGGAAGGAAAAGTGGGGGAGGACAAGGAGCAAAGGAGGGAGAGATGGAGGTGGAGCAGAGAAACAGAGAAGGCAGCAGAGTTAAAGAGAGAAAAGTGTAGGGCAGGTATTGCCCGCTTTCAAGTTAGATGTGGTTTGCCTTTGGACAGGAGACCACAAGGAAATCCCAATCAGCTTGGACAGGAAACCATGAGGAAATTCCCAGTTCAGATTGGGAAGTCAAAGACCCACCCGGGAAGCGGGGATGGGCATGGCCAACCACTTCTGTGGTGCTATTAAAAAAACTCTTATCGACTCAAGTCAAGCTCAATTCAAAGACTTTATTAAGTCCAACCACATCTGGAGGACACTGCGTTGGGGAAGACCCTCCTACGAAAATACCATTCTTTCTTCTCTCCTGTTCTCTTTTAGGGACTGCTTTAACGAGTTGCTACCTGTTACGCAACTCCCATCCCAAATCTCCCCATGAATTCTGTAGATAGATATGTTATGCTCAGCTGGATCGGCTACCTCAGGGGTGTCAAACTCAATTTCATTGAGGGCCACATCAAGGCTGTGTTTGACCTTGGGGGGGGGGACTGGGGTGTGTGTGGCCAGGGTGGGCATGGTTGACGTCACTCGTGTCGGGGGCATCTGTGGTGGCCCAAATGCTCTCCCAGCGAAAACGGACTCCCGATCTCCGTTTTCAGCTGGGACAGACTCCTGGAACCCTCTGTGGTGGCCCGCCAGCAGCCAGCGGTGCTGGCAGCAGAGTCGGACAGTGAGGAGGCTGGGGAGGTACTTGGGCCAGTCCTGGGGGCTGGTGAAAGCTCCGACGAGGGCTCTGCATCGGAGGCAGAGAGGGGGCCAAGGCCATCTGGTAGTTATGTGCAGCCTCTGGAGTCTGACATCAGCGAGGCAGATGAATTTTGGGAGCCTGTTCCCAGTGTGTGCATGCGCAGAGCTGCCAGACAACAAGAACAATGAAGAAAACAGGGTCGACTTGGGAGTAAGGCTTGGAGATGATTGGCCCTTCCCATAAGATATAAAAGAAGAGCGAAAGGGACGTGAGCTTTTGCAGGAAGCAATTAGTTCATCTGGCTGATTCAAGATTTGAAAATTCTGTTTGTGACTCTGTGCCAAGTTTGGCCTTGCCCTGCGTCTGGAAATTATTTATTTATTTATTTATTTATTCATTTATTTATTTATTTTATTTATTTTATTTTATTTTATTTGTATGCCACCCTATCTCCGTAGGACTCAGGGCGGCTCACACCAAATAAAAACAAACCCAATAAAACATAAAATACATAAATATGCATACATAAAATACATAAATGTATAAATATATAATGTAAACATAGATTAAAACCCATTAAAATAATCAAAACCCCCTCAGTCCAGGCTGGGCGATGTGAACAGCCATGTTTTTAATTCACGGCGGAAGGTGCGAAGGTCAGGAGCCAACCAAAGCCCCATGGGGAGTTGATTCCAAAGAGTGGGCGCGCCCACAGAGAAAGCTCTACCCCTGGGGGCTACCAGCCGACATTGTCTAGCCGACGGCGCCCGGAGAAGGCCCTCCCTGTGAGAACGTACCAGGCATTGGGCAGCGTTCCATGTGAGATAAGGTGGGTGTTGATAACCGTCCTTTGAAAGACTGTTTATCAAGCCTTTCGGACTGTAAATGAAAGTAATTTACAGTCGTATAAATAAAAGAGGTTTTGCGGGACTAAGATTGTGCTTTATACTTTCTAAGGAAGCCTAGGTCAGAAAAACCTTCTGTCGGTGAAAATAGAGCCTGGGAGGGACACGTGCGACCCTCCCGAGTTCCGTTTTCGCTGGCAGAGACACCACGGGCCAGGTCCTTTGTTATTTCCACAGCAGCCCCACTGGGCAGATTTAAGTACCCCGCAGGCCGGATTTGGCCCGTGGGCCTTGAGTTTGACACCCCTGGGCTACCTGACTCGTCTAGTTCAGCAGTCTTGTTTTCTAAGTCAGTGTTTCTCAGCCTTGGCAAATGGACAATATGTGGATTCCCAGGACTTTACCTGGTTGTGTGCGAGTGGATTATTCGTGCCACTGAAGATTTACAAAAATGTAAACCTAAAATAAACCAGGCAGGTAAAAGGGGAGAGAAAGAATGCGGTTTGCAACATCTGGGGAAAATGAGAAGCCATGGTCCCAACTAATCAGGGCAGGGAATGGCAGGATTATTAGCTCCATCTGTTGAATTTCTGCCCGATGCATGGTAAGGGAGCAATGCCATTAACTGTTTTTAGCCCTGATGATTTTAAAGGTGGGCCTGAAGTCAGACATCTCTTTCTGGTTGTCCTACCTTGACTGAGAAGCTGTAAGTTGCGGACTTCCTCCCGCACCTGAAGCTGCAGCACCTGTTGGAGCACTTCCTGTCGCTGAGATTCCTGGATAATCCCCATACGCTGCAGCTTCTCCCCGTTCAACCGCAAGAGGGCCCGACCTGCCAAAAAGGAAGCAAAAGAATGGCTCTTCACACAACTCTTCCACCCCGCTCAAAGAAAGCTCTTGTTTGGTGTAGTCGATAAGGCTGTGAGTTCTAGTTCTGCCTTAGACAAGAAAGCCGGCTGGGTGACTTTGGGCCAATCCCCAGGAGACTGGAAGTTCTAGTCCCGATTTAGGCCTGAAAACCATCTGGGTGACTTTGGGCCAATCCACAGGAGACGGTGAGTTCTAGTCCCCCCTTAGCCATGAAAGCCAGCTAGATGACTTTGGGCCAATCCCCAGGAGACTGGAAGTTCTAGTCCCACCTTAGGCCTGAAAGCCAACTGGGTGACTTTGGGCCAATCCCCAGGAGACGGTGAGTTCTAGTCCCGCCTTAGCCATGAAAGCCAGCTAGATGACTTTGGGCCAATCCCCAGGAGACGGTGAGTTCTAGTCCCGCCTTAGCCATGAAAGCCAGCTAGATGACTTTGGGCCAATCCCCAGGAGACGGTGAGTTCTAGTCCCGCCTTAGCCATGAAAGCCAGCTAGATGACTTTGGGACAATCCCCAGGAGACGGTGAGTTCTAGTCCCGCCTTAGCCATGAAAGCCAGCTAGATGACTTTGGGCCAATCCCCAGGAGACGGTGAGTTCTAGTCCCCCCTTAGCCATGAAAGCCAGCTAGATGACTTTGGGCCAATCCCCAGGAGACGGTGAGTTCTAGTCCCCCCTTAGCCATGAAAGCCAGCTAGATGACTTTGGGCCAATCCCCAGGAGACGGTGAGTTCTAGTCCTGCCTTAGCCATGAAAGCCAGCTAGATGACTTTGGGCCAATCCCCAGGAGACGGTGAGTTCTAGTCCCGCCTTAGCCATGAAAGCCAGCTAGATGACTTTGGGCCAATCCCCAGGAGACGGTGAGTTCTAGTCCCCCCTTAGCCATGAAAGCCAGCTAGATGACTTTGGGCCAATCCCCAGGAGACGGTGAGTTCTAGTCCCCCCTTAGCCATGAAAGCCAGCTAGATGACTTTGGGCCAATCCCCAGGAGACGGTGAGTTCTAGTCCCCCCTTAGCCATGAAAGCCAGCTAGATGACTTTGGGCCAATCCCCAGGAGACGGTGAGTTCTAGTCCCGCCTTAGCCATGAAAGCCAGCTAGATGACTTTGGGCCAATCCCCAGGAGACTGGAAGTTCTAGTCCCGATTTAGGCCTGAAAACCATCTGGGTGACTTTGGGCCAATCCACAGGAGACGGTGAGTTCTAGTCCCCCCTTAGCCATGAAAGCCAGCTAGATGACTTTGGGCCAATCCCCAGGAGACGGTGAGTTCTAGTCCCCCCTTAGCCATGAAAGCCAGCTAGATGACTTTGGGCCAATCCCCAGGAGACGGTGAGTTCTAGTCCCGCCTTAGCCATGAAAGCCAGCTAGATGACTTTGGGCCAATCCCCAGGAGACGGTGAGTTCTAGTCCCCCCTTAGCCATGAAAGCCAGCTAGATGACTTTGGGCCAATCCCCAGGAGACGGTGAGTTCTAGTCCCCCCTTAGCCATGAAAGCCAGCTAGATGACTTTGGGCCAATCCCCAGGAGACGGTGAGTTCTAGTCCTGCCTTAGCCATGAAAGCCAGCTAGATGACTTTGGGCCAATCCCCAGGAGACGGTGAGTTCTAGTCCCGCCTTAGCCATGAAAGCCAGCTAGATGACTTTGGGCCAATCCCCAGGAGACGGTGAGTTCTAGTCCCCCCTTAGCCATGAAAGCCAGCTAGATGACTTTGGGCCAATCCCCAGGAGACGGTGAGTTCTAGTCCCCCCTTAGCCATGAAAGCCAGCTAGATGACTTTGGGCCAATCCCCAGGAGACGGTGAGTTCTAGTCCCCCCTTAGCCATGAAAGCCAGCTAGATGACTTTGGGCCAATCCCCAGGAGACGGTGAGTTCTAGTCCCGCCTTAGCCATGAAAGCCAGCTAGATGACTTTGGGCCAATCCCCAGGAGACTGGAAGTTCTAGTCCCGATTTAGGCCTGAAAACCATCTGGGTGACTTTGGGCCAATCCACAGGAGACGGTGAGTTCTAGTCCCCCCTTAGCCATGAAAGCCAGCTAGATGACTTTGGGCCAATCCCCAGGAGACGGTGAGTTCTAGTCCCCCCTTAGCCATGAAAGCCAGCTAGATGACTTTGGGCCAATCCCCAGGAGACGGTGAGTTCTAGTCCCCCCTTAGCCATGAAAGCCAGCTAGATGACTTTGGGCCAATCCCCAGGAGACGGTGAGTTCTAGTCCTGCCTTAGCCATGAAAGCCAGCTAGATGACTTTGGGCCAATCCCCAGGAGACGGTGAGTTCTAGTCCCGCCTTAGCCATGAAAGCCAGCTAGATGACTTTGGGCCAATCCCCAGGAGACGGTGAGTTCTAGTCCCCCCTTAGCCATGAAAGCCAGCTAGATGACTTTGGGCCAATCCCCAGGAGACGGTGAGTTCTAGTCCCCCCTTAGCCATGAAAGCCAGCTAGATGACTTTGGGCCAATCCCCAGGAGACGGTGAGTTCTAGTCCCCCCTTAGCCATGAAAGCCAGCTAGATGACTTTGGGCCAATCCCCAGGAGACAGTGAGTTCTAGTCCCGCCTTAGCCATGAAAGCCAGCTAGATGACTTTGGGCCAATCCCCAGGAGACAGTGAGTTCTAGTCCCGCCTTAGCCATGAAAGCCAGCTAGATGACTTTGGGCCAATCCCCAGGAGACGGTGAGTTCTAGTCCCCCCTTAGCCATGAAAGCCAGCTAGATGACTTTGGGCCAATCCCCAGGAGACAGTGAGTTCTAGTCCCGCCTTAGCCATGAAAGCCAGTTAGGTGACTTTGGGCCAATCCCCAGGAGACAGTGAGTTCTAGTCCCGCCTTAGCCATGAAAGCTGGCTGGGTGACTCTGGGCCAATCACCAGGAGACGGTGAGTTCTAGTCCCCCCTTAGCCATGAAAGCTGGCTAGGTGACTGGGCCAATCCCCAGGAGACAGTGAGTTCTAGTCCCGCCTTAGCCATGAAAGCTGGCTGGGTGACTCTGGGCCAATCCCCAGGGGACGGTGAGTTCTAGTCCCGCCTTAGCCATGAAAGCTGGCTGAGTGGGCCAATCCCCAGAACACTTTGATTTATTTATTTTCATCAGTTTACATGTACACTTCTAAGCATTGATCACAGTGTTTGATCAAGCGACCATGGGGATGCTGCAATGGTGGTACATCTGAAAAAAAAAATTACTTTTTTCGGTGCCGTTATAACTCGGGATGGTCACGAAATGAACTGTGGTAAGCCGAGGCTTATCTGTGTTTTGAAAAGCAAATGTGGGGGTCTCTTTGGAGGCGATTCAACCAGTGGTGAAATCCAATTTTTTTTACTACTGGTTCTGTGGGCGTGGCAGGGGAAGGATACTGCAAAATCTCCATTCCCACCCCACTCTGGGGTCAGCCAGAGGTGGTATTTGCCGGTTCTCCAAACTATTCAAAATTTCTGCTACCGGTTGAACTTAATAACAGCAGCAAGACTGTTGATAGCGCAACATTGGAAGAAAGACTTCTTGCCTACTATTGAGGAGTGGATATTGAAAGTTGCTAATTTAGCTGAAATGGCCAAAATTTCAGCATATTTGAAGGATTATACTCAAGAAAGATATATGTTGGAATGGAGCAGCTGGATTGATTATATTCAAAATAAGTATCAGACTAGAAAATATCAAATAGCTTATGAGTGAATGTTAAATCTTAAAGTTATGTTACTTATGGTGGAGTTAAGGTGTTAAGGGGGGGGTTGTTAGTTTAATTGTTAATTGAAATACCTTGTATTTTGCTCTGGGAAGTCAGGGGGGAGGGGGGACAGGGGTTGGTGGGGGTGGGTGGGTGGGAAAAGGGGTTGGGGAAAATTGTTGTTTTTCTTTAAAAAACTTTTCAATTAAAAAAAAAAATTCTGCTACCAGTTCTCCAGAACTCGTTCTTGATAGCCCTTTGCTCCCTCCCACAGAGCAACTCGGTCCAGACGGATGACTTCTTGTAGGAATTCATTTCCTAAGGCCAGATTATTCTAAGGCCAGCTTTTATCTTCCATCCAAACTCATTTTGTGGGACCGCCTTGGCAGACGGAGGGGCAATCTCCTGCGCATTCCCCCAAGGAAGGCACTGGAGTTTCCCATCATGCCTCGCTTCTCGTCGCTAGGGACCGTCGGCACAGCGGCCTTATAACATCTCCCGTTTTTCCACTTCCTCTGTGTCCAATTAGAGAAGCTTTCTTTATTTCCAGCAGAAGGAATCGAGTGAGTGGTTCCATTAGGGTTTTATAATTGTGGCCCCTGGGGCAATGAAGCTCTCATTCTTTGTGAATGCAGGGGGGGGGGGAGAAAGTTTTAAGAAATGATCATAAAAGAGCCACTCACACACAGACATATGCAACAAAGGCATTGCGCCTCACCCAAAGATAACCTTCCATATTGATTTCTCATCTCCTGCTATATTTGTTTTCCTGCCATTCTGGAAACACACTGAGTGGGGAAGATAGAGGATAAACTATATTTAATTCTGGGCCATCCTAACTGAATGAATGAAAACCAACCAACCAACCAGCCAATGAAAATAAAATGGGAAAGTCAGAAACAAAACAAACTGAACTACAGTCATCCTGGAGGCCAGATTAGGAAGAATGGATGGAAACTGATCAAGGAGAGATTCAACCTGGAAATAAGGAGAAAATTTTCTGACAGTGAATCAACAATTAACCCGTGGAACAGAAGTTGCCTTCGGAAGTTTGTGGGAGCTTCATCACTGGAAGCTTTCAAGAAGAGACTGGACTGCCGTCTGTTAGAAATGGTGTAGAGCCGCGATGGCGAATCTGTGGCACGTGTACCTGAACACGGAGCCATGTCGCCTGGCATGCGCAGCGTCGCTTGTTCCTTTTCTGGGTTTCTGGCACGCATGTGCACGCGAGGATCACCTGGCCTCCGTGCATGCGGCAGTGCAGAAAACTGGAAGCGCTGCTCCTCCGTTTTCCTGCGTGAGCTAATTGTCGTGCACGCATGGATACGCTGGAAACTGGAAGTTAATTTTCAGGTGCACACATGCATCCTGGGTAGCTCCTCTTCCGGGTGGTGGCCCAGACCAGGGTCTACGTGCTCCCTTTTCGGCAATTGGTGCCGAAAAGGTTTGCCATCCCTGGTGTAGAGTCTCCTGCTTGGGCAGGGGGTTGGACTAAATGACCTACAACAGTGATGGCTAACCTTTTTGCCATCGCGTGCCAAAAGTGGGGGGGAGGGGGAGCGGAGGGGACACACGCCCGTGTGCCCACATCCATAATTCTATGCGCCCCCCCATGCTCCCCCTGCTTTTGGCGCACGGTGGGCCCAGTAGGTCCATTTCTTGCTCTCTTCAGGCTCCAGAGCCTTTCTAGGAGCCTGGGGAGGGCAAAAACAGCCTTCCCCACCCTTCCTAGAGGCCCTCCAAAGGTTGGAAACAGTGTGTTTCCTGACTTCTGTGGGCCCAGAAGGCCCGAAAAATCAACTGGCCAGCGCCGGAGCTGAGCTCACGTGCCCACCGATATGGCTCCACGTGCCACCTGTGGCACCCGTGCCATAGGTTCGCCATCACGGACCTACAAGGTCCCTTCCAACTCTGTTAATCTGTATCTTGATCTATATCCTAGCCAAGGATCATAGGACCTATTGATTGTTCATGGCTGTGCTATTCTTCAACGCGCCCTGACCACTGGTGGGTTGCTCCCGGTTCGCACCGGTTCACAAGAATCGGTAGTAAAAAATTTTAGTAGTTTGGAGAACCGGTAATAACATTGACTGGCCAAGGCCCCGAACTGGTCCCCAGCCCGGTCACCGGTTGCTTACCCCAACCATCTCATCAGAGGCTTTTTTAAAAAAAAACTTTTAAAAGCATTTTTTCTACAACCTTTTTGGCTGAAAAAATGCTTTTAAAAGTAAAAAAAAAGAAGCCTCTGATGATCGCACGGCTTCTGATCTTCAGAGGCTTCTGAAAACATTTTTTCTGCAACCTCTTCAGCCAAGGAGGCTGTAGGGAAAAAAAATCCCTTTAAAAGCCTCTGGCGATCCTAGATGACTTGCCTGATCGTCAGAGGCTTCTAAAAGCATGTTTTCCTGCAACCTCTTCAGCCAAGGAGGTTGTAGGAAAAAAAAAATCCCTTTAAAAGCCTCTGGCGATCCCAGCAGATTTGCCTGATCGTCAGAGGCTTCTAAAAGCATGTTTTCCTGCAACTTCTTAAGGTTGTAGAAATAATGCTTTTAAAAGTAAAAAAAAAAAAACCACGCCCACCCAGTCACATTACCCCCCAGGCCCACAAAATAAGCCACACCCACAGAACCGCTAGTAAAAATTTTTAGAACCCACCCCTGGCCCTGACGGATGCCTACCTGTGATGGCGTGGTGTGAGAAGGCCTCCACGTAGATGAGATAATTGTGTGGGCAATGCTTCTTCAGCCATTTGCAGACATCCTGCTGAGTCCATAGCACCACCGGTTTGGTAAGGCTCCCTAAGGTAGGACTGGTGTGGTAGATCCCATAGTGTTCATAAGTCCGGCTCTAATAGGATCAAAGAAGGAAGAAAAGAGCAAAGAAAGGAATTCCGGAGCATAGAATTTGCAGCGTTACAAATCTGGAGTTTTGAAGAATTTGGAACCAATGTTTATTCCTAAACGGAACATTTATGCACCAGTGTTTATTCCTAAATAGAACATTTATGCACCAATGTTTATTCTTGAATAGAACATTTATGCACCAATGTTTATTCCTGAATAGAACATTTATGCACCAATGTTTATTCCTGAATAGAACATTTATGCACCAATGTTTATTCCTGAATAGAACATGTATGCACCAATGTTTATTCCTAATAGAACATTTATGCACCAATGTTTATTCCCAAATAGAACATTTATGCACTAATTTATTCCTGAATAAAACTTTTTTCTTTTTTAAGTCAGGAAGTTGTGAATGCTCCAACACTGGAGGTTTTGAAGAAGAGATTGGGCAACCGTTTGTTTGAAATGGTGTAGGGTTTCCTGCTTGAGCAGGGGGTTGGACTAGATGACCTCCAAGGTCCCTTCCAACTCTCTATTATTCTGTTATTTTGTTATTCTGGTGGGTTGTTTTACTTGGAACTGGAACAATTCATGCCAGAGGAACTAGCCATATTTGCATTAGATGCAAAGTTTGAATAATTTTTAGTGTGTTCATTTGTTTTGCAAATCTATTTTCCAAAGCACGTGAAGGCCAGACAAGGAATAATGGATGGAAACTGAACAAGGAGAGATTCAATGTGGAAATAAGGAGAAATTTTCTGACAGTGAGAACAATCAACCCATGGAACAGAAGTTGCCTTCAGAAGTTGTGGGAGCTTCATCTCTGGAAGCTTTCAAAAAGAGACTGGCTAGCCATCTGTCAGAGATGGTGTAGGGTCTCCTGCTGGGGCAAGGGGTTGGACTAGATGACCTACAGAGTCCCTTCCAATTTGGTTAATCTGTATCAGTTTCTGGTTTGACAAATTGTACAAAACTAGAAAGTGGGTTGATTCAGGTTAAGTGGGTAGTGTGTAACACATTCCCAGGATAATATGGCTAAGTTTTAGCCTATAGTCCTTTAATTATCTTCCTTGCTCTTCTCCATGCTCTTTCTAGAGTCTCAACGTTTTTCCTGTATCATGGTGACCAAAACTGGATGCTTATTATCCTGAGTAAGCAATAAGGAAAAAAATGTAAAGGAGATTGGAGCTAAGGAAAAAGGAAAGCAAAATCCATCAGCAACTGTACAGGTGAAGACAAAAACCTTGCCCCAGTCACACAAATGAAGCTCTCGCCTTGTTTATACACACATTGCAAGGGCAAAGGGAGGAGAGCGTCCGTTGTTTGATTGCAAAGACCATTTTGACATGTTTTTTGACTCCTTATGGGGAGATCTCAGACTAAATACAATTAGGACCGGCTACAAAATTGTTAAACAAAGCAGTCACTAAGTGGAACCAGGACTGTGCTTATGACCTTCCTTCCTTCCTTCCTTTCCTTCTTCCTTTCCTTCCTTCTTCCTTCCTTCCTTTCCTTCTTTCTTTCCTTCCTTCCTTCTTTCCTTCCTTTCCTTCCTTCTTTCCTTCTTTCCCTTCCTTGCTTCTTCCCTTCCTTGCTTCTTCCCTTCCTTCCTTCCTTTCCTTCTTCCTTCCTTCCTTCCTTTCCTTCCTTCCTTTCCTTCCTTCCTTCCTTCCCTTCCTTGCTTCTTCCCTTCCTTGCTTCTTTCCTTCCTTCCTTCCTTCCTTTTCTTCCTTCCTTCCTTTCCTTCCTTCCTTTTCTTTCTTCCTTCCTTTCCTTCTTTCCTTTCCTTCCCTTCCTTCCTTCCCTTCCCTTCCCTTCCCTTCCTTATATTTTCCCTTTGTTTTATAGACAGTCACTAAGGCTGATGAGGATGCTGCAACAATTGTAAGAGAAAGTAGTAACTGCCGTTGTAACTGAACATTCGCTAAATGGGTGGTCGTAAATTGAGGACTCCCTGTAGGTTAAGTGGGTTGAGTACAACCAATTTCACAGACTTGGAAGACATTAAGTTTGGCAGGGGCCCAGCTTAAAGCATTGCCAACAAATGCCAAACTCGTTCCTGTTGGAAGACATTTCTTCAAAAGTTCTGCATATCTGCAGTGGCGTGGAGAAGGGAGGAAAACGGATGACACGCGAGTGACAATGTCATTACGCAAAATGTTGTAACTCAAGTGAATTGCAAGCCTTTAAATCACCTTCTCATTCATGGCTGTTGCGGATTTTGTTTTTGTTGTCGCTGTGAAGCTGCAGTGAGCCTTAGGATAGTTATTGCTTTGTGGGTGTTTTTTTTTCTTTTTTCAAATGCATTTTTCCTGTGTTAAACCAATTAACAAAACCAAAAGCAGATTTACATGAAATGGAGATAACAACACAGCTTCAAATTTCATTATAGTCATAATTTTAGCAAGGAGACCAGAGTAATTATACTATAAAAAGGCAACTAAAACAGTAGGGGCTTCCTATATAGCAGTGGCGGGAAATTATCGCCCCTTTAGGACCTGTGGACTTCAACTCCCAGAACTCCTGAGCTAGCATGGCTGGCTCAGGAATTCTGGGAGTTGAAGTCCACAAGTTGTAAAGATGCCATAGTTGGCCACCCCTGCTATGGGGGATTCTGGGAGTTGAAGTCCACACTTATTGAAGTTGCCAAGTTTGCTCCAAAGTCTCCTTCAACAACCACCTCCAATTCAAATGTTGACAGAAAGCACATATCAACAGCCCACTCCTGGAGATTGGTGCCGACCAGTGTGCTCGTTGCCTTTAATTAATGCCCATTTCCAAAATGTCCACCAGTTTTCAAAATGTAACAGATTCCAAATGCTGCGGATACAGACAAAAAGAAACCTACTGTTAGGAAATGGCTGTTGTCTAACTAGTTGGTCAGGCAATATATAAACTATCAATACATGTTTGTCAAAAGGTATTATATTGCTTTAAGACTGTATTGCATCATCCTGTATCCTGATTGGCTAAGCTCTGTAGCCAATGTACTTAAGGGGAAGCCTGAATCATGGCTTGTGGACACTACACCATTTTATCTCCTTATTTGCTGTTGCTCTCTACCTGTTCTCTCTGTATGATCACTGTTTGATCATTGCGACTTGTTGCTTTCTACTATTTATTGAATGTTTTAATACTGAACTTGTTCCTGTTTGAAACTCAAGAAGAACTGTTTTATTGTGTAATGACAACAACTGGTAAGAAGACTTTGTACTTGCAATATCCCTGAATTGATATTTTAACTATCGCCTTATCTGTGTATGACTTGGATTGTTATTGGACATTGCTTTATTTTTTTTTCTAAAAAGTAAAAGCTACCAAAGCTCAGTGTGTCAGTATATTAACTGTGTCTATTCACTCTCAGCCACTTTCATGTGCATACTCAAGGGATACTCTTCTGCCTGCCAGCGTGTGATGGGCGATAGGCAATCGCAGGGGCTGTGGGACTATAGGGGAGGTGCAGCATTTGAATGGCGCTGGGACACAGCTTCAGGCGCAAGGGAAAGTGGCTTCTGGCATGGGGGCGACGCAGTAGCTGAACATCAGAGCAGGGGTGAAATCCAGCAGGTTCTGACAGGTTCTGGAGAACCGGTAGGGGAAATTTTGAGCAGTTCGGAGAACCGGTAGCGCAAATTTTGAGCAGTTCGGAGAACCAGCAAATGCCACCTCTGGCTGGCCCCAGAGTGGGGTGGGAATGGAGATTTTGCAGTATCCTTCCCCAGGAGTGGGGAGGGAATGGGGATTTTGCAATATCCTTCCCCTGGAGTGGGGAGGAATGGGGATTTTGCAATATCCTTCCCCTGGGATGGGGAGGGAATGGGGATTTTGCAGTATCGTTCCCCTGGAGTGGGGAGGGAATGGGGATTTTGCAGTATCCTTCCCCAGGAGTGGGGACGGAATAGGGATTTTGCAGTATCCTTCCCCAGGAGTGGGGAGGGAATAGGGATTTTGCAATATCCTTCCCAAGGAGTGGGGAGGGAATGGGGATTTTGCAATATCCTTCCTCTGGAGTGGGAAGGGAATGGAGATTTTGCAGTATTCTTCCCCTGCCATGCCCACCAAGCCCCGCCCACTATGCCCTGCCACACCACACCCACCAAGCCACACCCACAGAACCGGTAGTTAAAAAAAATTGGATTTCACCACTGCATCAGAGGCTCATGGCTTCATGCAAAATGGGCTGAGGCAGGAGGCTGGAGGCAAAGGAGGCGTGGCCAAGAGTGGGACCCTAAAGGTCCTAGACCCCATGAGTTAATCTCCCAACCTCAGAACAGCATCTCTTAAAAGAAAGACAATTTTAATTAATTCAACATTTTTACTAGCGAGCGTACATGCATCGTTACGGTTGCTGCTCGCCTCATTTTGAGGTTGTTAAGAGATTTATTCTTAACTATTAATTGGAATCTGATTTTTGGTAGCTTTTCCGGTAGTCCTCATTTAGCGACGGCTGCCTTTCGCGGCTGTTCAGTTACGATGGTGCTGGAAAAGTAATTTTATGATCAATCCTTGCACTTATGATTTTTGCAGATTTGCAAAGCAAAGGAAAGTTGAAGGTAAGATCAGAAGCACAGATGCGGTCTCACTTAGTGACGGCTTCGCTTAACATGGCTGGTCCCAATTGTGGTTACTAAACAAGGAATAACTTAATCCATTATTCTCCATCCTATACTATTAAATCATTATTTTTTACTCCTTTGTCTGCTGATAACTTTCCCCTTTAAATCTTGGCCATTCACGGCAGGCTGGATCTAACTAATCCTGATAAGTAAAACTGGAGGAAAATGAAGTTTGCACGGACGGCGTTCAGGATTTATTTCCAAAGGCAAATTGGAAACTGATTTAAACAATCTGTGCCCAAGAGTGACAGCATCTTTTCCTGAAAAATGCTGAGCCCGCAGAAAATGGCATTATCCAGAATTCCTTTGTCACCAAGTTATAAGTAGCCAGCAATTCACTAGCAATTTCCTAGAGACAGATATGTTTTTTGGGGTTTTTTTGCAAATTGGCAAAATGTCTGAATTCGTTTCTCTTCTCTCCCTAGTTATTTCAAACCAGCCTATGTTGGCATTAATATGAACCTCTGAATGGAGGAGGTAAAACACAATTTTCAAAGTCAGTGTTTCTCAAACTTGGTCCCTTTAAGACAGGGCTCTCCAAACTTGGCAACTTTAAGACTTGTGGACTTCAACTCCCAGAAGCTTTGCTGGCTGAGGAATTCTGGGAGTTGAAGTCCACAAGTCTTAAAGTTGCCAAGTTTGGAGAGCCCTGCTTTAAGAGGTGTGGCCTTCAAATCCCAGAAGGCTCCAGTCAGCCATGCTGGCTACCCCAGGGATCCCCAACCATCTCCAGGGCCGGGCCTTGAGCCATTTGGAACTGGGCCATGGAAGTGGCGGGCAAACATACAGACTTGCGTGAACAGTGGGTGAGCACATGCGCATGGCATGTGCTCCATTTGCGCAAGTGGCCATTACACGGGGCCCGCCAGTCGCACAAATGGAGTTTGCCCACCGCTCACACGGAAACATCCCTGCCCTCCAAGTTGCCAGTCTGCAAAGATGAAAACACTGGGGAACTCTGCACTAGGCTATTACAGGCAGTCCTTGACTTACAACCATTTGTTTAGTGTTGGAGTAACAACCACGCTGTAAAAAAAAGTCTTACAACCAATCCTTGCACTTACAACTGTTAGAGCATCCCTACAGTTATACGATCAAAATTTAGGTGTTTCGCTGGGTGTAATATTACGGTGGCGCAGTGGTTAAAATGCAGTATTGCAAGCTGACTCTGCCGACTGCAAGCAGTTCGATCCTGACCGGCTCAAGGTTGACTCAGCCTTCCATCCTTCCGAGGTCGGTAAAATGAGGAACTAGATTGTTGGGGGCAAGAGGATGACTCTGTAAAACTGTTCAGAGAGGTGGCGCAGTGGTTAGGGTGCAGTACTTCAGCTGACTGCTAGTTCAGCAGATCAGCGGATCAAATCTCACCAGGCTCAAGGTTGACTCAGCCTTCCATCCTTCTGAGGTGGGTAAAATGAGGACCCAGATTGTTGGGGGCAATAGGCTATTTAGTATGCTGTCTTTGGTGTAAGCCGCCCAGAGTCCTCGGAGAGTGGGCGGTATAGAAATATGATTAATAAAATAAAATAAAATAAATAATAATCTACACAAGGGATATCAAAATCAAGGCCTGTGGACCGATTCTGGCCCGCAGCGGTGTTTAGATCTTGCCTGCGGGGCGCCCCTTGGAAACAGCAAAGGACACACGGCCCTCCCGACCTCTGTTTTTGGCTGCAATGGCCTCTTGTAGCCCTCTGCCAGTGAAAACAAAGCTTGGGTGGGCTATGCATAACTCTCCGTTTTCGTTGGCAGAGCGCTCGGGCCACCACAGGCGCCCCCGACACAAGTGACATCGAGCTGGCCACACCCACCCCGGCAGTGGCGAAATGTAAAATTTGTTACTACCGGTTCTGTGGGCATGGCTTGGTGGGGGGGGGGGTAATGTGACTGGGTGGGCGTGGCCAACTTTTTTTCTTTTTTTACTTTTAAAAGCATTTTTTCTACAACCTCTTCAGCCAAAGAGGTTGTAAAAAAATGCTTTTAAAAGGCTCTGACGATCAGGCAACTCAGCTGGGATCGTCAGAGGCTTTTAAATTCAGGGAGTTAAAGTCCACAAGTCTTCAAGTTGCCAAGGTTGGAGACCCCTGGTCTATGGCACCATGTGGTTAGTAGACTTGCACAAAAATCGATCCTGAAAAGATTGTTGCCGTAAAAGTCACACCGCCAGGTGCCTCCGACGTTTCCAGGCCTTACAACATCCAACAGCTCCATAGCTTTCACTGCTGTCCTTTATTTATTTATTTGTTTATGTGGGGGCAATAAGCTGACTTTGTATAAATATACAAAAGGATGAAGGCTATTGCTTAACGCATTGTAAGCTGCCCTGAGTCTCTGGAGAAGGGCGACATATAAATAAAATTAAAAAAAAAATTATCGAGAGATGCCCGGTGCCATCCTACCTGGGAGTTCTCGGTCCCCGGTTGCTGAAGGAGCTTGACGGGTCTCCCTCCGGCTGTCCTTTGGCTTCGCCCGTCGTGCCAGGTGAGATTGCCACCTGAATTCCTCTGTAGGCGGTAACTGAGATTCTCGGCTGATACGGTGTGCTCCAAAAGGTTCGGGCAGAAGCCAAAGTGAGTTGCAGCCACTGTGGAGCAGAGAAAGTGCAAACTTAAATCCTCAGCTTCTAGGTACTGGTCACTCCCCACATTGCACAGGAAAAAAAAAAACCAAATATTTTATTGGGTGTCGGGTTTAAGGTGCTGGAGTAGAATCCAGGAGGTGGTGAATTCTAGTCTCATTTTAGGCATGAAAGCTGGCTCAGTGACTTTGAGCCAATCACCAGGAGACGGTGAGTTCTAGTTCTGCCTTAGGCATGTGGCTCAGTGACTTTGGGCCAATCACCAGGAGACGGTGAGTTCTAGTCCTGCTTGCAGCATGTGGCTCGGTGCCTTTGAGTCAATCACCAGGAGACAATGACTTCTAATTCTACCTTAGGCATGAAAGCTGGCTTGGTGACTCTGGGCCAACCACCAGGAGACAGTGAGTTCTAGTTCTGCCTGAGGCATGAAAGCCGGCTGGGTGACTTTGAGCCAACCACCAGGAGACAGTGAGTTCTAGTCCTGCCTTAGGCATGAAAGCTGGCTTAGTGACCTTGTGCCAATCACCAGGAGACAGTGAGTTCTAGTCCTGCTTGATGCATGAAAGCTGGCTGGGTGTCTTTGGCCCAATCCCTCCCTCTCAGTCCAACCCACCTCACAGGGTTGTTGTTTGGAGGAAAAGGAAGGACTATTACGAATGTTCACCACCTTGAGTTAATAATAAAAGTGGGATCAAACCCTAATTAATATGTGAAGGATAATAATACACCTGGTTAAGTGTTGTCCACTCAGAGAGCCAATGGGGCTTCTCTCCCCTTTTGAGGTCTGAACCCTGTTTGCTTCCACCGTTCACTTTGGAGACCCCGAAAGGTCACCGATGAATGGCAGAAGCTTGGCAAGGATGCCTGCCGGTTTTAGACGCTGACGGGAAAAATGTCTAAGACTCCCTCCCATCAATAACACAACATAGGCAATTTTTATTTTATTTTTTTTGCTGCAGACTTAAAGTAACCCGATGTCAGGTTTCAGGGTCCTCTTCTTTTTCAAGGACCCAGAGACACACAAACACACACACACAAACGCACACTTCCTTCTTTTGTTTCGGCAGAGAATCCAACAAAGCGGGCAGTGTCACGGAGAAGATTTACTCACTTCAGAGCAATTAAATCCAAGGGCCAGAGATGGCCAGGCGCTCAGGCCTTCTGGCAATTTCGAGATAGGCTGAACAGCCGGCTGTCTGTGCCAGATGCTGACAAATTATTCACCCCGATGTGTGAGATTTATGCCGTATTTTGGCAGTGCTGAGCCTCTCCTTTCAAATAAATCTGTATCGCTTGTTCGCCGGGCTTGAATGATGCAGAAGCCCATCTGCCCCGGGGCAGCTGAATATACACAGCTGGGGAACTGAAGCCCACAAAAAGGAACATCTGTTTATTTATCGGCTGCACCAAAAGGATCGTTCCCTCTTATCTACGTTCCCACAACACTCCGGATTCTAAACCCAGGTCAACAAATCAGAAATGGCGTTCGCTTAGCTTGCAATGCACAAGCAGCTTACTTAGTGGCCTCAAAAACCAGGAGATGGTGAGTTCTAGTCCTGCCTTAGGCATGAAAGCTGGATAGGTGACTTTGGGCCAATCACCAGGAGACGGTGAATTCTAGTCTCCCACCTTAGGCATGAAAGCTGTCTGGGTGACTTTGGGATTCTGCTATCAATAACTTGGGGATTCTGTATCACATCATATATCATGTATTATCATATATCATTATCTATCTATCTATCTATCTATCTATCTATCTATCTATCTATCCATCCATCCATCCATCCATCCATCCATCCATCTATCTTATATCATATATCATACCATTATTAGGTTTTTATCCCGTTGTTATTACTTTAAATGTAACTCAAGAGAGTGAACATACCTATTACTCCTCCCTCCTCCTATTTTCCCCCACAACAACCCTGTGAGGTGAAATAGGTTGAGAGAGAGAGAGGGAGAGAGGAACTGGCTCAAAGTAGCCAAGTTAGCTTTCCTGGCTAAGGCAGAACTAGAACTCACTGTTTCCCATTTTCTAGCCTGATGCCTTCACCACTACACCTTTATCTCTATCTCTATCTCTATCTCTGTCTCTGTCTCTGTCTCTATCTCTATCTATCCAGGAGTGGGCTGCTGGGGGTTTGCAGGGGTTCGGGAGAACCTCTAGCTAAAATTCTGTGCAGTTCAGAGAAACCCCCCCCAAATCCCTCTCCTGGCTGGCCCCTCCCACCCCGCCCCTCCTAGGAGGCCCCACGCGGCCCGTTTTGGATGCAGGTAAGTGCAGGGCGCGCATGGAGGCTCAGAGAGGGTGAAAAACAGGCCTACCAGAATCAGGAAGGCCAGAAACAGGCCAATTTCTGGCCTCCAGAGGGCCTCCAGAGCCTGGGGAGGCCGTTTTCACCCTCCCAGGGGCTCAGAGAAAGCCTCCAGAGTCCGGGGAGGGCAAAAATGCCCCCCCACCGTGGTGCAGGAGGCCAACTGGCCATGCCCACCATGGCCATGCCCACCAAGCAACTGGGCAGAGAACCCCTTGCTAAAATTTTTGAAGCCCACCCCGAATCTCTCTCTCTCTCTCTCTCTCTCTCTCTCTCTCTCTCTCTCTCTCTCTCTCTCTGCTTTCTATTCTAATGGAATTCTGTTTGTTCTTTCATGCTTAAAAATCAGAACTTCGTTCAATGAGAGAGATCCCAGGACCTCATAGGTTGTGTAATTAGAAACTTCGGATCTAACAAAGTTTAGATATCCTACACTGGTACCCTAGCTCCATTTTCTGCAGTGATGACCCACTAGCTGATCTTAAGCTACAGGATTCCTTGCCTCAGGATGCTATACTCATGGTTTTTCACTAACCAGTTTCTTGATCCAGTGTCCCAGGTAACCATGGGTTCTCCATGGAAATGCAAGTTTGGAAGTGTTCAATCATGCCAGTCTTATGCTCAGGATCAGAGATCTTTTGAGGGCCAGAAGTCAACATCTTGTAGATCTTCAAAGCTCTATCAGAAATGTACCAGTTTTTTTAAAAAAAGCATTCCTAGGGGGTTAAAAGGTAAAGGTTCCCCTTGCATATATGTGCTAGTTGTTCCCGACTCTAGGGGGCAGTGCTCATCTCCGTTTCAAAGCCGAAGAGCCAGCGCTGTCCGAAGACGTCTCCGTGGTCATGTGGCCAGCATGACTAAATACCAAAGGTGCACGGAACGCTGTTACCTTCTCACCAAAGGTGGTCCCTATTTTTCTACTCTCATTTTTTACCTGCTTTCGAACTGCTAGGTTGGCAGAAGCTGGGACAAGTCACGGGAGCTCACCCCGTTACGCGGCACTAGGGATTCGAACCGCTGAACTGCCGACCTTTCGTTCGACAAGCTCAGCGTCTCAGCCACTGAGTCACCACGTCCTTAGGGGGTTACCTTCCGCCGTTAAAACTTTCTTTTTTCAGCAAGCCGAGCTGGCTTAACATATTTTTAAATATTTTTAATTGGTTTGTCATTTTAAATTGGGGCCAAATTCATATATATTATTTTAATTGTTTTTAATGTTTGTATTGTATGTTTTTATCTGGCTGTACACTGCCCTGAGTCCCTCAGAAGAAGGCGCGGTATATAAATTTGAAATAAAATAAAATAAAAATAAATAAATCCTTAACTCAACCAGTTCCACTAATACAACTTTTATAATGTCAAGATTCACACGGCGGACCTTTGTAATACAGGTCAAAAAAGGAAACATCTTCACAAGAGCTTCCAATGTTTGCTTCCTTAAAGGAAAAAAAAGTACTGTATCTGGTCGTTGATCCTGACAAATAAAAATGAATCATTGTAATGAACAGATAGATCAGGGCCCCGACTTAAAATTTGTTTCCCCCGCTCTGGAATAAATGCATTCAGGAACACAATTCATTTTTTGTGAGTCTTTGCAGGTCATAAAATCCCTTTTGCAGGAGCCATTGTGAGACTTCTCATGCGAAGGCAGCCTTTTTGAAAGCAGGCGAGAAAAATATAAATAGATGGCTAGATACGACCTATCTGGATTAACAAAGCCCGATGAAAAATACATTTTTTTATCTCTGCGTTTCGCAGTAATAAGCCTATCCATCATCTTGAGATCGCAGGAGCTCTTGGGCGCTCTCTGTAGTTCTGCGACCGTGGCAAGAGTGGGAAAAAAAAGTCTTTAATTCAACATTTTAATAGGTTTTAAATACTCCAGTTGGAGAAGAAGCTGGGGTTTTCCCTTCTCTATCTTCCTGATGAGAAGGCGGCTGGTTCAGAATTTCTCACATATCAATTCAGGATATTTCAGTACAGGTGCTCCTCATCTTATAAACATTCGTTTAGCGACCATTCAAAGTTACATCACTGAAAAATAGCGGCTTATGCCTGGTTCTCGCACTTACAACTGTTTCAGCATCCCCCGTGGCCACCTGATCAACGGACATGTATTTATGACATCTGCACCGTCCCAGGATCACTTGATCAGCATTTGTGATCTTCCCAGCTGGATTCCGACAAGCAAAGTCGATGGGGGAAGCCAGCTTTTCTTAATGACCACATGACTCACTTAACAACTGCAGTGATTCGCGTTACGGCTGTGGCAAAATTGGGTGTGTGTGTGACTCACTTAACAACTGCCTTGCTTAGTAACAGAATTTCTGGTTCCAACTGCGGTCTTAAGTCGAGGATTACCTGCGTTGTATGGGTTAGACGGCTTCCCATTTTGTGGTGGTTTTAAGGACTGATTTCTGGCTGGAATGGTTAACTCGAAGTTGAAAGGTGGTGCCATAAATGGGCTACGGTGTGGTCCCACTATCAGCACACTCAGGGGTGGGTTCTAAATTTTTTTACTACCGGTTCTGTGGGTGTGGCTTATTTTGTGGGTGTGGCTTGATGGTCATGTGACAATTATTTAGGATTTAGCAGAGGTACTGGTCTACCAGGCTTTTAACTGCTTGCAGAGCTGTACCAGTCTACTCATTTGTTTTTGCACGCACTGATCTACTCATGTATTTTTGCAGGCACTGGTCTACTCATTTGTTTTCTTTTAACACTGATCAGCTGTAGGGCGGCCCTTTGAAGCCCCGTGGCAAGAATTTAAACAGTTTTTTTCCCTCTAGCCATCAGCTGGGACTCAGGAGGCAGCAATAGATTGGGGGTGGGGCCAAATAAAAGGTAAGAATAACGTGGGGGGGGCAGAACCGGTGACATTATATCATCACTGCTACCGGCTCGGGAGAACCGGGCTGAACCGGGAGGAACCCACCACTGAGCACACTGGATACCCTGGCAAAACATCTGGGATGTCAGTTAGAAAATCTGGCAGCTGTCAACACCATTGGCATTGACATATTCCACCATCAGTCAATTGCAAAAAGGCAGCTTTGCTTGGCATAGCTTACAACCTGCGATACCTTTAACACCATCAAACAAACACATCCCAGGTTCTTGGAAAGCACTCAATACGTAGACAAAAATGCCAAATCCACTCTGAATATCTGCCTGACTGTGGCATTGAATCAGAATAACAGAATACCAGAGTGGGAAGGGACCCTGGAGGTCTTCTAGTCCAACCCCCTGCTCAGGCAGGAAACCCTATACCAGTGATGGCAAACATTTTTTGCGGTTGGAGTGCGGGACGGGGGTGTCACGTGCGCGTGTGTCCACACCTATAATGCAATGTCCCCCCCCACCGTGTTGTCCGGTCCTCAGCACATGCGCCCGCGCCCCTCCACGCATGACTCCCCCGTGCCCCATTTTGGGCCTAGCAGGCCTCCATAAAGCCTCCGGAGGCCGGAAACATCCTGTTTCCAGACTTCTGGTAGGCCTGTTTTTCGCCCTCCCCAGGCTCCAGGGGCTTTCCTGGAGCCTGGGGAGGGCGAAAACAGCCTCCCCTGGTGGCCAGAAACGGGCGGTTTCTGGACTTCCAGGAGATATGTTTTTCGCCTCCCCACAGCCTCCGCACAAGCCCTGTACTTACCTGGCATCCAAAACAGGCCATGTGGAGACTCCTGGGAGGGAAGGGGTGGCATGGGCGGGGCCAGCCAAAAATAAACTGGCTGGTACACACACAGGTGTGGTGGAGGTGACCTAGGGCAATGGCTTGCGTGCCCCGCAGAGATGGCTCTGCATGCTGTTATGTCCTTATAAGGACATCCGCCCGGATTGGCTGCCAGCCACCGGGCGGGAAGATTTGAATCCCTGTCAGGGGGCGGTGCGTCTGCCGGAGCGAATATAAGGAGAGCCCCGGCAGCGCACAGCCAGTCTTGCTACTGTTTCTGTTCTCAATAAAAAGTTACTAATGTAACGAGCTGGTCACGTCTTCCTTTCCTGCGCCGATCTAACACTGGCGACGAAGGACTGAGAGAAGAACGAACCTCGCGGCACCAAGCCAACAAGACAAGACTCCGGCACCGGGAACTACAGTAGGCATTTCCAAAGGCATGGCATCCGCTGAAGTCACTTTGCCAGCCCTTGCTCCTTTCCGCCCAGGGAAGGACAAGTGGAAATCCTACGTAGTGAAATTCCGGCAATACCTGAGAGGCAACAACATCAGGGATGCCGATGATGACCGGAAGAAGGGCATCTTCCTGGCCAACTGCGGCTCCGAGGTCCTCGACATGGCAATCGATCTCGTAGCACCACGAGACATCGAAGAAGTGCCATGGACAGACCTGCTGCAGATCCTGGAGGACCACTATGCCCCAACAGGAACACCGGTGGCGAACCGTTTCACCTTCCACCAACGGGACCAGAAGGAGGGTGAGACGATCAAGGAATTCGTGGCCGCCCTACGCCAGATCGCAGCCAGCTGTGAGTTCGACCACGTGGACAATGCCATCGCTGACCGCGTGGTCTTCGGCATGAGGGACAGAGGCCTGCAAAAGAAATTCCTGAGCAGGAAGAAGCTCGTGCTCAAGGATGTAGTGGAGGAAGCCACCGCATCCGAAATCTCGGAGAAAGCAGCTGCCGCAGTAAGCAGAGCCAAGGGAATCCACAAGATTCGCTCCACAGAGCAATCTTCAACAGAGGATTCCACGGCTGGATCCGAGTCGGAGGGAGAGTCCACCGTCCACAAGGTATCCAGACCCCCAAGGCGGGAAACCGCCCAACGGAACTACAAAGGGGAGCGCTGCGCCAGCTGCAGAGGGGACCATGCCAGAGCAACCTGCAAGTGGAGAGATGCGACCTGCCGACGCTGCAACAGAAGGGGTCACATCGCCGAAGCTTGCAGAGCTGAGGAACCAGCCCCAGAGCCCTCCAGCCACCGTCCCCGCGAAAATCGGAAGGATTACCAGAGGTCATCCAAACGGTCCTCTGGCCCTTCCAGACGCAGAGACGACGAATTTCCCCGGAGCGGAGCGGTCCACCAGACGACCATCGCTCACACGACATCAGACAGTGCCACCAAGTTCCATGTGACCATCCACGTGGAAGGAGCACCCTGCAAAATGGAGGTAGACTCCGGCTCGGTCTACTCCATCATGGACTGGCAGCAGTTGAAGCGCCTGCAACCCAGCATCACCAAGCGAGAGCTGAAGCCACTACACTCCAAGCTCGTCGACTTCGGGGGAAACCCCATCGGAGTGCTAGGAAGAGCCAACATCCGGGTCACCTACAAGCAGTTCGAAGGCAAGCTCCCCATCACCGTCATACGGGATAGCCGACCGAACCTGCTAGGAGTGGAGTGGTTCAAGCCGCTGGGGCTCTCAATCGAGGGCATCAACCAAATTGGCAGGGACGAACTCAACTACCTCATCGAAGAGTTCAAGGAAGTCTTCGATGGTAAGCTGGGGAAATTTGTGGGGAGGCCAATCTCCTTCAATCTGGACAAGGGAATCACCCCAATTAGGCTCAAGCCCCGCCGAGTTCCGTTTGCCCTGCGGCCCAAAGTAGATGAGCAGCTGGATAAGCTGATCGCCCAGGGCGTCCTGGAACCGATCGATCATGCTTCATGGGAGACCCCCATTGTGACCCCACTGAAGCATGATGGGTCTGTGCGCATCTGCGCCGACTACCGTTGCACCATCAACAAGGCGTTGGCACAGAGCGCATACCCAGTCCCAGTGGTGCAACATCTGCTGCATTCCCTGGGATCTGGATCAATTTTTGCGAAACTGGACCTGGCCCAGGCTTACCAGCAACTGCCAGTGGATGAAAAAAACGGCGGAGGCTCAAACAATCGTCACGCACAGGGGGGCATTCAAATGCAACCGGCTCCAATTTGGAGTCAGCGCTGCCCCCGGCATCTTCCAATCCATGATGGAACGCCTCCTCCAGGGCGTTCCAGGGGTGGTGCCTTACTTCGACGATGTGCTCGTCTCCGGTGACTCAAGAGCTCAACTCCTTGAAAGGCTCAGGCTTGTCCTGCAGCGATTCAAGGCCAAGGGCTTGAGGGTCAGGCGGGACAAGTGCATCATAGGAGTACAGGAAGTCGAGTTCCTGGGCTACCTCATTGATAGCACAGGCATCCACCCCACCAAATCAAAAGTGGAAGCAATCCATGAAGCTCCAAGCCCAAAAAACAAAACGGAGCTTCAGGCTTTCCTTGGGTTGCTCAACTTCTACGCCATGTTCTTAAAACAGAAAGCCACAGTTGCTGAGCCACTCCACCGCCTGCTGGGGAAATCGGCTTCCTGGAAGTGGGGCCAGGAAGAGGAAGCAGCGTTCCGGGCCATCAAGGGACTACTGACGTCCAAAAGCGTCCTCATCCAATACAGCGAGACGCTCCCCATCAAGCTGACCTGCGACGCGTCGCCATACGGGGTGGGGGCAGTCCTCAGCCACGAGCTGCCCAACGGCACGGAGGCCCCCATCGCCTACTTCTCGAAAACCATGTCCGGCGCAGAGCGGAACTACAGTCAGCTGGACAAAGAAGCCCTGGCCATCGTGGCAGGAGTGAAGCGCTTCCACGAATACCTCTATGGAAGGCGCTTCACCATAGTCACCGATCACAAGCCACTCCTGGGACTCCTCGCAGGCGACCAACCCACCCCGACCTTCATGTCCCCGCGGATGACGAGATGGGCCATCTTCCTGGCCGGCTACTCCTATAGGCTCGTGCACCAGCCGGGCACAGCCATAGGAAACGCCGACGCACTCAGCAGATGCCCATCGAAGAACCCGGTGGAAGACCCAGCCCCCACGCTCCATCTATTCCACATAGATGACGATGCCAGCTGTCCAGTCTCCTCCGCAGATGTGGCCGCGCACACCCAGAGGGACCCCACCCTCCGCCAAGTAAGGTCCTGGATCCTCAGGGGGTGGCCAGCGAAACAGACGGAAGAGAGGTTCAGCCCGTTCACCAGGAAACAGACGGAGCTGTCCACCATAAAGGGCTGTCTGCTATGGGGAGACAGGGTGCTGATCCCAAGCACTCTGCAACGGCGGACGCTAGAGACTCTGCACAACGGGCACCCAGGCATCGTCCGCATGAAGGCCCTGGCACGGAGCTACGTCTGGTGGCCCTCACTAGACAGAGACATTGAACAATGGGTCTCCAGATGTGACCCGTGCCAAGAAGTCCGCCCAGCACCACCACAATCCGAAGTCACGAACTGGGAGACCCCCAGCAACCCATGGTCGAGGGTCCACATCGACTTCGCGGGCCCGATGCAAGGACGGCACCTCCTCATCGTGGTAGATGCCTTCTCCAAGTGGCTCGAGGTGATACCCATGGCATCTACCACAACAGAAGCGACGATCCGAGCCCTGCGCCGCCTGTTTGCCACACACGGACTACCGGACGTGCTGGTCTCGGACAACGGCCCCCAGCTCACATCCCTGGCCATGGAGTCCTTCCTGGCAGGACTGGGCATCCGCCATGCCCTCTCCGCTCCGTACAGGCCGGCCGGAAACGGACAAGCGGAACGGATGGTCCGGCTCACAAAGGAAGCCCTCACCAAGATGGGCCCGGGAGACTGGCAAGAACGCATCGACAACTTCCTCCTCACCCAGCACATCACGCCGCATGCCACCACCCACAAGAGCCCGGCCGAACTCCTGATGGGCAGAAGGTTGAGGTCACCCTTGGACCGGCTGCACCCCCAATACAGCCCGGAAGTGACCGCAACCGCCAGCCGCCCGCTTCGCGCCTTCAGCAAAGGAAATTCAGTTTTCGCGCTGAATTTCAACGGCTCTCCTAAGTGGCTGAAGGGGAAGATTGCCAGCACAACCGGCCCCAAATCCTACACCGTCGAGTTGGAAGATGGACAGGTCGTGAGACGTCACATCGACCAACTCCGGAAAAGGTGGGGGGGAGCACACGAAAACCAGCCTGACGAGGTAGGCCTACAACACCCAGACGAGGTAGGCCTGCAACACCCCGGCGAGGTAGGCCTACAACACCCAGACGAGGTAGGCCTACCACACCCCTGCGAGGCAGAGCAACGCCATCCCGACGAGGTCGGCCCAGCACACTACCAGGCACTGTCACGCTGGCAGTGCAGCGAGGTAGACCGGGGCCAACCACACGGGGGATGGCAACACCAACCCGACCAGGTGGGCACCCGGCACAGCAGGGCCAGGGACCCCCGACCCAGCCCGCAGGTAGACCGGGACCTGCCCAGAAGGGGAGCACCGCACCCCACCAGTGACGGCAACCCACGGCAGCCCTACCAGGGAGACCTCAACGCAAGGCGAGTAGACCGGGGACCGTCGCAGATGGGCACACCACAGCACATGGGCGAGGGTGGCACACGATTCCCCGGCGAGGGGGACCCCCGCCCAACGCAAGAAACAACCCGGCAACAACAACCCAACCCAGACGACCCCAACCACCAACTGGCGGTAGACCAGGGACTAGGGGGAAGGGAAAGCCGACAACAACCCGGCCAGGGAGGCCTGCGCCACCCCGGCAGGGGAGACCTCCACCAGCCCGAGGAGGAAGCCCCACAACGACACCCCGACCAGGTCGACCACCACCAACCCGACGGGGAAGGCCAGCCCGGCAAAGGAGACCTGCGCCACCCCTGCAAGGTCGGACACCGCTACCCGAACCAACACCACCCACAGCGAGCAGACCAGACCCAAGGGCACCGGCCCGAGCCACCCTCCGGACCACAACGAACCGGGCCGCAGCAGAACCGCAGCCACCGGGAGACCCAGGAAGAGCAAGTGACAGCCGGGGTCTTACCGAGACTCAGACGCTCTTCCCGGGTCGAGACCGAACAGCACCGCCGAGGCGAAAGATCCACAGGCCAGGAGGAAGACCACCAGAACCAGCCATCCAAGGTCTGCGGTCCGGCCGGAGGCGCTGAGGGTGACCCCGCACACTCGCCAGCCGAACCGAGCCCGGTTCCGGGGAAGGAGCCAGGAGCCACAGGAACCCCGTCCGTCCAGGGCGGGGACGCGGAAGAAATGAGACTGCGCAGGTCAAGTAGGGTGCCTAGGCGTCCTACGTACCTGCGGGACTACGTCACGTTCATTGACGAACGCTGAACTGTTTTTTTCTTTGGACTAGGGGGGAGGAGTGTTATGTCCTTATAAGGACATCCGCCCGGATTGGCTGCCAGCCACCGGGCGGGAAGATTTGAATCCCTGTCAGGGGGCGGTGCGTCTGCCGGAGCGAATATAAGGAGAGCCCCGGCAGCGCACAGCCAGTCTTGCTACTGTTTCTGTTCTCAATAAAAAGTTACTAATGTAACGAGCTGGTCACGTCTTCCTTTCCTGCGCCGATCTAACACATGCCACCTGTGGCACACGTGCCATAGGTTCGCTATCACGGCCCTATACCATTTCAGACAAAAGGTTGTCCAATCTCTTCTTAAAAACCTCAAATTACTACTATTACTGCTAATAATAATAATTTCAGTTGCATTCAAGAGACAACCAGTTTGGTCTAGTGGTTAAAGCATTAGACTATAAACCGGGTTCTACTCCTGCCTTGGGGAAGAAAGTTAAATGATTTTGGACCAATCACCAGGAGACTGTGAGTTCTAGTCTGGCCAGCTGGGTGACTTCGGGCCAGTCACTCTCTCTCTCAGCCCAACCCACCTCACAGGATTGTTGTTGTTATGGGGAAACTAGGAGGAGGAAGGTGTGTTGGATATATGAGTTATTTGTAAAAATAATCAAGGCAGGATATCCAATGAACGGACGAACGAATGAATGAACAAATGAATGAACAAACAAACGACTGAACGAATTTACACCACCCGTTTCCCCTGGTTCCTAGGGCCACACAGGATTGGATATGGCAGCGGTTCTCAACCTGGGGGTCGCGACCCCTTTGGGGGTCAAACAGCCATTTCATGGGGGTCGCCAAAGCCCTCTCTCACCCCTCTCCCCATGCCTTCACTCACCCTCTGCCTCTGCTGGATCGCCCGGTCGCCGTTCGCTTACCCCGCCCACTCCCAATCTATAGCTGCTCCGGAGTCCCAGCTGATGGCTAGAGGGGAAAAAAACTTTAAATTCTTGCCGCGGGGCTTCAAAGAGCCGCCCTACTCTCAACTGTTTTGCAGAGGGCTCTGTTGCTAGCTAGATGCAAAGAGGTAAATTCCTGGAGCAGATTTCCCCCCTAGCTATGCTCAAAAAGAAAAATTGAAAGTAAGCAGGGTCTTGGCTGCAACGTGACAAAATGAGGCAGAGAGATTTCTTTTTCTTTTTCCTCACCAAAAAAGGTAGGTGCAAACTGCAAACAATGGGAAATTTAGGGCAAAAGAGGAGATTCAAGATTTTAAAACACAGAAGAAAAAAAGCTCTATTTAACTAGGGAATTGTAATAATTGAGATACTGTTAATTGCATATTGTGTTGAAAGCAGAAATGGTTAAGTTGTGGTTTGGAGGAATATGGGGGGAAATTATTTGGTTTATTATTATTGGTAAATATAATTAATTGATTTGTAAGAAATTGGATTGCATGGAAATAATTGGAATATTCATGTTCATATTGATTAATATACAAAAAAGGTAGTTATATAACTAATTGATTTATATTAAAATGTTGAATTTGTATTAAACAACTGTATTATATAATTAACCAATGTGAGGATGGATATAAAAATAGATGACAATGGGAAGGGGTATAATATAGAATAGAAGGGAAAAATTGAATTTGATTAAGATTAGAGATGAGGATGAAGGGTAATATTGGTTTTTTTAAAAAAATAGATGAGGAATAAATATGGTAAAAAGGAAATATAAAAATTGTAAATTTAATTGAAATGACTAAATACTGTGTTGGAAGAAATATCCTTCTGGGTTCTGCTCCAAGTGGGGAAAAAGACACTGGAAACATGGAGACTGCTTGGAAAGATTGTTTAATGGTGGACAGGATCACATGGCTTGATGGGGCCCATTGTGTTAGTTTCTGTTGCTATTGTGTTGCAAATGTCCTTTGACAAAGGATTGACTTTCTGCCTTTGGCCCATTAACAAAGGGTGGGGGGCAGGAAGGTGGGAGTTGCTCTGTCTGTAAAATATGCTTCTCCATTTCTCATACAGGAAAATATAATATTCTGCCTTTTTAATATTTCCCAAAATATTTCATTCTTCTAGGAAAGGGGTGGGTGCTAACCTCCTACAACTGTTTAAATTTGTGGACCGGCCAAATACTCTGTTCAAAGAAAATACGTTGTATGTTTGTATGTGTGTTTCTAATTATTACTATTTATTGCTATTTGTTCTCTTTTATTCTTTAAAATTTAACAATTCATTCTTTATCTTAATATCTTAATATTTGTTTGGGGTTGGCTTTCTTCCCTTTCATCTTTTTTATTGTACAGCAATCTTTCTCCTCAAACCTACCATTTCTGTCTTTTCTTTCTTTCTTACTTTCTCTTCCCCCGCTTCTTCTTCTCCCTACTTCCTCTTTCTTTCTCCTTCTCCTCCTCTCTTCCTCCCTCTCTTACCTTCACTCCTACTCTAATTTCCCTTCCCTTCCTTCATCCCTCTCTATTGCTGTATCCTTTTATGCATATGGACTACTCAGAGGGCTGAAAAGGTTATTTTTGACTGGTCCTCGCACTTTTGACCAGTCCTCGAACTTACGACTGTCCTCACAATTTACATTTTTGCCCTATCTTATACCATGTTGAAGAGAAGCAGTTGTGAAATGAGTGACATGGTTGTTAAGAATGCTGCACAGGCATAAATGTGAGGATGGTCATAAGTGTGAGGACCAGTCAAAAGTGCGAGGACCTGTCAGAAATGACTTTTTTCAGCCCTCTGAGTAGTCCCTATACACATAGCCATGGCCACTCGGTCACATGACCAGCTAGCCACGCCCACTCAGTCACATGGCCTCCAAGCCACGCCCACAAAATAAGCCACACCCACAGAACCGGTAGTAAAAATAATTAGAACCCACCCCTGGTTGGGGGTCACCACAACATGAGGAACTGTATTAAAGGGTCGCGGCATTAGGAAGGTTGAGAACCACTGGGATATGGCAAAGCTGCATCCAGACACACATCAGTGCAAATACTTGCCTTGGAGGAGCAGCGGACTAAAGTGCTGTTAAAGTAGCACTTAGCTGCCAGCTGCCTGCAATTACTGCGAGTTCAAATCTCACCAGGCTCAAGGTTGATTCAGCCTTCCATCCTTCAGAGGTAGGTAAAATGAGGACCCGGATTGTTGGGGGCCAGAGGCTGACTCTGTAAACCGCTTAGAGAGGGCTGTAAAGCACTGTGAAGTGGTATATAAGTCTAAGTGCTATTGCTATTTTCCTTCCTTCCTTCCTTCCTTCCTTCCTCCCTTCCTGTAACACCTGAAGCCATCCGGAAAACCATAGAATAAGGTTCAAACGAATCGAGTTTAGCTCAGCTTAGTGATGTCACTGATCGGTTGGTTGGTTCACTGAAATGCAGACCGATGGGCAGTCTTGCAATGGAGTGTGAGAAAGGAAAAATTGGGGGATGGGGTGGGGGGCCTGTGAGCGGCCAGAGTGCCAACATTGGTGTGCATGGCACCGTTTGCAGCTTTGCATGTCTTTCTCTTCCCTGCTTTGTGCGTTTTGCTCACCCAGTTTTCTCCAGATTCTCCTTTTTGCCCCTTTCCCCTGCCCTCCCCTTCTAGGAAACTGTTCCAGCCTATGATTAAAAGAAGGATTAATTCTCTTTCCCCCCCCCGTCCCCGTCCCCCGCTGGCTATAGAAACCCCCCCTCCTGCTCTGCTTTCTTTCCCTTTGTGTTCTGCTGCGATAATCTCTCCTCTCCCAACCATGCTTTGATTAACCTCCGAGGGGAAAGGATGCAAATGGGCAAATGAAAAAATTCCTAGAAAACAAGCTTCCATCCCAAAGAGCCAGACGTCTAAAGCGGCCCACCGCCTCCCCCTCTCAGGACCTATTAACCCCGTGTCAAGTGGGGATTTCCAGAGACACACGCAGCCACTCAAATGGCGAGCCTGCTCCGCACCATCCGACGCAAATTCCCCCCAATCTGTAGTGAAAAGGCTGGTAAAAAAAGGTATTGATAGAGTCAGGTTGTCTAAGTGGTTAAAGGCAACAGGCTAGAAACTGGGAGAGGATGAGTTCTAGTCCTGCCTTAGGCATCAAAAGCCAGATGGGTGACTTTGCACCAATCATTGGGAGGCGGTGAGTTCTAGTCCTGCCTTAGGCATGAAAAGTGCCTGGGTGACTTTGGGCCAATCGCCAGGAGACAGTGAATTGTAGTCCCACCTGAGGCATGAAAGCTGCCTGGGTGATTTTTTGCCAATTGCCAGGAGACAGTGAATTCTAGTCCCACCTGAGGCATGAAAGCTATCTGGTGACTTTGGGCCAATCGCCAGGAGACAGTGAATTCTAGTCCCACCTGAGGCATGAAAGCTGCCTGGTGACTTTGGGCCAATCCCCAGGAGACTGTGAGTTCTGGTCCTTCCTTAGGCATGAAAGCTGGTTGGGTAATCTTGGGCCAATCACCAGGAGACAGTGAGTTCTAGTCCCATTTTAGGCATGAAATCCATCTCTGTGACTTTGGCCCAATCATCAGGAGACGGTGAGTTCTAATCCTGCCTTAGGCATGAAAGACAATTGAGCCAATCATTCTCTCTCATCTCAAGCCATCTCACAGTTGTTGTTGTGGAGAAAATAGAAGGAGCACAGAGTATTGTGTATGTTCACAGCCTTGAGTTATTTGCACATATACAAACAAATGCAAACAAACAAAGAGGACGGGGGAGGAGGAGGCAAAACAGAGCGATACCATTTGCTTTCCTTGCTCAGAATCCCTTCTACATTAGACCTTGGCTTGTTTTGTTTTTCCACGCTTCTAATTCCTAAACGAGACAACATGCAATCTGCAAAATGGCCTCATAGCCTGGTGGGACCAAAAGCATTTAGGCTGAAGGGCACGACTTCCCATCTTCCTATGATCCATCCCTAATCCTGCCAGTTGAAGCTTTCTTCGACCTTTGCCAGCTCAGAAGTGTGAAGGGCAAACCAGCTTCCATACGATGCAAGTCTCAAGAACATCAGAAACTAGCCATCTTCTACCCGGTCCGATTCTGGCTTCCAGTGGGACTGGCCATCATTCACAGTCTGATCTTGCACTGTGCAACTTGGTTCCTGAGAGCATATGCACCAAGACAAATTCCTTGTGTGTCCAATCACACTTGGCCAATAAAAAATTCTATTCTATTCTATTCTATTCTATTCTATTCTATTCTATTCTATTCTATTCTATTCTATTCCATTCCATTCCATTCCATTCCATTCCATTCCATTCCATTCTCTACTCCTCCACTCCACTCCATTTTTCTATTCTATTCTATTCTATTCTATTCTATTCTATTCTATTCTATTCTATTCTATTCTATTCTATTCAGTGGTGGGTTCCTCCCGGTTCGGCGGAGCCGGTAGCGATGACGATATGACGTCACCAAACTGGTTCTCCCCCCCCCGCCCTCCCACCCCCACCCACCTTATTCTTACCTTTTATTTGGTCCCACCCCCAATCTATTGCTGCCTCCTGAGTCCCAGCTGATGACTAGAGGGAAAAAAACTGTTTAAACTCTTGCCGCGGGGCTTCAAAGGGCCGCCCTACAGCTGATCAGTGTTAAAAGCAAACAAATGAGTTGTAAGTGCGAGGACTGGTCGTAAGTGCGAGGACCTTCCAGAAATGACTGACCAGCTAGCCATGCCCACCTAGTCACATGACCTCCAAGCCACACCCACAAAATAAGCCACGCCCACAGAACCGGTAGTAAACAAATTTAGAACCCACCCCTGATTCTATTCCATTCCATTCCATTCTCTACTGTACTCCTCCACTCTCACTCCATTTTTCTATTCTATTCTATTCTATTCTATTCTATTCTATTCTATTCTATTCTATTCTATTCTATTCTTCATTCCAATGTCTATTCTATTCTATTCTACTCTACTCTATTCTATTCTATGAGCTTCCTTTGCTATGAAAGAGAGAACTGTTTTTGCGGTCCTGGTATTGGCATCTCTCGGCAGAGGGGGGTAGATTTTAGTCCCTCCGGACGACAGGTAGTCCTCCACTTACAGCAGTTCATTTAGTGACCATCCAAAGTTACAACGGCACTGAAAAAAGGGACTTAGGACCGCTTTTCACACTTAACGACCATTGCAGTGTTTCCCCATGGTCATTTGATTAAAATTTGGACACTTGGTGACAGGCTCATATTTATGACACTCGCAGTGTCCGGAAGTCACTTGATTCCCTTTTGCGACCTTCTGACCAAGCAACGTCAATTTGGAAACCAGATTCACTTAACAACCGGGTTACTATTTGAACAATTGCAGGGATTCACTTAAGAACGGTGGCAAAGAAGACTGTAAAATGGGGCAAAACTCCCTTAGCACCTGAAATGTTGGGTTCAATTGCGGTTGTAGGTTGAGGGCTACTTGTAGTGTTATTCAAACAGGGCCAATTTAAGAGGTCTGGACTTCAATTCAGTTGAAGTCCACGAGTCTTAAAGTTGCCAAGGTTGGACTGGCTGGGGAATTCTGGGAGTTGAAGTCCACGAGTCTTAAAGTTGCCAAGGTTGGACTGGCTGGGGAATTCTGGGAATTGAAGTCCACGAGTCTTAAAGTTGCCCAAGGTTGGACTGGCAGGGGAATTCTGGGAGTTGAAGTCCACCTATCTTAAACCTGCTACAGTTGAGAAGCACTGTTCTAGATATGTCCCATCTTCATTTTCACAGATCAAGGCACGCAAGAGAAGGAATGGAAGCAGAGGTGGGTTCCACATATTTTTACCATGGGTTCGCCCCCGCGCATGCATGCTCGCTTTGCACGTGCCCCTTCCACGCATGCACCCGGCCTTCCGCGCATACGCTTTGCTCTCTCACGGCTTGCACGCATGCACACGGCTTAGAAAACATGGCTAAATAGGATGGCATAGCGCTGGGGCAGGTGCATGGTCACCACTACCAATTCGCCCGAACTGGCCTGAACCAGTCCAATACCACCTCTGGATGGAAGGCATCTTGGAATCAAAGCATGCTGACTGCTTTGTCGTCGGGCAGAAAACCAATTCTTCTTTTTAAAAAAAGAAAAAAGCTGGAAATGGATTAATTGTTTATCTGCAGGCAGATTGCTTACGGATTTGCCGTTCTTTCCAGCGGTTGGTTAACCAACTGATTTAATGTAAATATGTATATGGGAGAGAGGAAAAGAAAAAAACTCCTTGCAGGCAGATTTTTCTGCCTTCCTCTTTATCGCTATTCATCATGCGGTTATCGTCAAGCTTCCCCGCTATCCTCAGAGGTCCTGTATAAAATCCATTTTACAGTCTGCACATGGCCAATTCACCCTGGATCTCTCCAAAGATTAATTTTCCACGGGATGCTGACTGATGAGCCAGAGAAGCACGTTTTAACCTAATGTGGGATAAGATGCAAGCCCGCATCGTCGGGTTTAATGCAGCGATTCTTTTAATCTTCTCTTTCATAAAATAAATACGCCTAGCTTTTTCCTAGCTGTTCCTCTTGGGGCTTGGTTTCCAGATTCTCTTATCGACCTGGTAAATGTCTATGGAGATTCTCAGTCATGGTGGTCCCAAAACAAGGCTCCATACCCATTTGGACCAGGGGTGGGTTCTAATTTTTTTTTACTACCGGTTCTGTGGGCGTGGCTTATTTTGTGGGTGTGGCTTGGAGGTCATGTGACTAGGTGGACGTGGCTAGCTGGTCAGAGTCATTTCTGGAAGGTCCTCGCACTTACGACCAGTCCTCACACTTACAACCCGACTCATTTGTTTGCTTTTAACACTGATCAGCTGTAGGACGGCCCTTTGAAGCCCCGCGGCAAGAGTTTAAACAGTTTTTTTCCCTCTAGTCATCAGCTGGGACTCAGGAGGCAGCAATAGATTGGGGGTGGGACCAAATAAAAGGTAAGAATAACGTGGGTGGGTGGGTGGGTGGGAGGGAGGGCGGGGGGGGGGGAGAACCGGTTCAGTGACATAATATCTTCACCGCTACCAGCTCGGCCGAACCAGACCGAACCGGGAGGAACCCACCACTGATTTGGACCACTCAGGTGACCCTGAGGACACAGATAAACCTCCACGTGGCCTCAACAACTCCCCAAAAGGATGCAAATGACCAGCTGTCTACAAGGAATATACTGTTGCACTCTGCCAGCAACTTGCGGAGCTAGCAGCAGAGTCGGACAGTGAGGAGGCTGGGGAGGAACATGGGCTAGTCCTGGAGTCTGGGGAAAGCTCGGACAAGGGCTCTGCATCGGAGGCAGAGATGGGGTCAGGGCCACCTGGGAGTGATGCGCGGATTCCGGAGCCTCCAGAGTCGGATATCAGAGAGGCAGAGGAACAGGAGGAGCCTGTTCCTAGTGCGTGCATGCGCAGAGCTGCCAGAAGGCAAGAACAGTTAAAACTAAAGGGACGACTCAGGAGTAAGGCTTTTAAGCCTCCCGTAAGGCTTAAAAGAGAAACAAAGGCACATGGGCCCTTTGCAGGAAAGCAACGTTGTTAATTCTGTTTCTGGTTGGCATCTATGTTTGATTCTGGACTCTGTGTGGCTTTGCCAAGTAGGTCTTTGGCAGAGTGTCAAGGGAGATAAAGGTTGGTGATTATCCTGAAGGATTTTTTGCAACTAATTGGGACTCAGCTGTGAATGAATGTAATTCACAGCTCTTGCAATAAAAGAGGTTTTTGGGACTACTCGTGTGTTTTAATGACTCAGGAAGCCTAGGTCACAACAGATACATCTTCCATTACCCACCAATCCAGTCAGAGCTGAAGAAGCTTCTTGGATGAGAAGCAAAATGTCTTCAAAGAAAAAAAAACCCAGAAAGTCCAGTTGTCTCTGGGTGCTTTTTTCAAGAGGCAACTGGACTTTCTGGTTTTTCTTTTGAAGATGTTTTGCTTCTCATCCAAGAAGCTTCTTCAACTCTGACTGGATAGAGAGGAATGGAAGGATTTATACCCCTTGCAGACTGCTGGTCATGTCAACCCTGAAGCTGACCTGATTGAAGCCATTTTGGAAGCTTCAGTGTTGCCACACTGGAGCTGAGGGATGGGGATGGGGGAATAGAGATAGCTGGGGTTTTGTAGCCAAAACAAAAGACTTTCTCCTGGGAACCAAGGACATTCTCAGACCTGGTCTGAGAGAAGAGGAGTGACGTTACCAGCAGGGTGGATTTGATTTAAATCGAGTTGATATAAATCACAATTTAAATCACGATTTAAATCACTAGTAAAAAGGCTTGATTTAAATCAACTCGATTTAAATCATAATTTTTAAAGAGCAACTGTCATCTCTGCTACTCCTTTGACCCACTGTTGACTCACCGATAGTCCCAGTGTTGCAGAATATACAGCCTCATGCTACATAACTAAGCTCCATTTCATGCTGAATAAACTAAATTATTTATGTATCTTAAATAGAAAATTATCTTACGATAGATTTTTACCCCCAAAGTTTTTTATTAAAATAAATTTGATTTAAGTCAAAAAAATCCGATTTAAATCAAAAAAATCCGATTTAAATCAAAAAAATCTGATTTTTTGATTTTTTTAAAAAAATCATTGATTTTTATCCACCCTGGTTACCAGGCAACCAGAGGGCACCTTAATTGGAACATGTGTCTGATTGTTTGGGGAAAAGGGAAAAAAATTTGTATTTTTAATTAGGTGAAAACTACAGGAACCTTCAGAGTTATGCCAATATGGCGCCCAGTGATGGCTAACCTTTTTGCCATTGTGTGCCAAGAGCAGGGGGGGGCGGGGGGGTCGTGCGCACGCGTGCCCACACCCATAATTCTATGTGCCCCACCCCCGGGCATGCATCTGGGACCCCCCCCCGCTCCCCTCCGCTCCTGGCACGTGATGGCACGGTGGGCCTGGTAGGCCCATTTTTCTCTCTTCCCAGGCTCCAGAACCTTTTTAGGAGCTTGGGGAGGGCGAAAACGGCCCTCCCCACACACACCCGGAGGCCCTCCGGAGGCCGGAAACGGCCCGTTTGACAACTTCCAGTGAGACCAAGAGGCCCGTTTTTCTCTCTCCCCAGGCTCCAGAGCCTTTCTAGGAGCCTGGCGAGGGCGAAAACGGCCTTCCCCACCCCCCGGAGGCCCTCCGGAGGCCAGAAATGGCATGTTTGCCAATTTCCAGTCCCACCGGAAGTTGGCAAACAGACTGTTTCTGGCTTCCAGAGGGCCTCCGGGGGCGTGGGGGGGGGGGAGAGACCGTTTTCACCCCTCCAAGCTCCTAGAAAGGCTCTGGAGCCTGGGGAGAGAGAAAAACGGGCCTTCTCCACTACCACCCTCGAGGCCTTCCGGAGGCAGGAAACAGCCTGTTTCCCTACTTCCAGTAGGCCCAGAAGCCCTGAAAATCAGCTGGCCGGCACGCACATACGCACCAGAGCTGAGCTCGCGTACCCCCCAATATGGCTAAGCATGCCACCTGTAGCCATCATGGCGATATACCCAATAAGACAGAACAATTAATCAGTGGAACTACTTGCCTGCAGAAGTTGTGAATGCTCCAAGACTGGAAGTTTTTAAGAAGATGTTGGATAACTATTTGTCTGAAGTGGTGTAGGGTTTCCTGCCTAAGCAGGGGGTTGGACTAGAAGACCTCCAAGGTCCCTTCCAACTCTGTTTATTCTATTTCTATTCTATTTTATTTTTCTGAGGCCCTTGAGATGAAGCAGAAGAGGACGGGCTGAAATGTTTGGCCCTGTTTACACAGACACACACACACACACAAGACATATACACACGCACAGCAGTTGCAAGCCCAAAGCCACGGCAAGAGAGTTGCCATTTTGACTTTTGGGATTTTTTCTCCAGGCAGCCTAAACAAGGACTTGCATGAAAAGGAATAACCAAATGCATCTATTTTCGGTCTGGTTTTAAATTGTACCCTTCCCGCTGCCAATTTTTTGCTGGAAGGACTGTTGCGGAGTGCTGGTGGTGGGGTTTTCTAAAAAATTTTTTTTTAAAAAACCAGGAGTCTGTGGCTTGCCCAGCCCTGCCTTAAGTCAGGACATCCAAAAGGGCAGAAGGATGATTTCATAGCAGTTTTGAACCTCTTCGATGGGTGGGCGGGAGGGGGGAAACCCCTGTGATTGAAACCTTTAAAATAAGCAAAAAAGCTCCTTCTACATTAAGAATCTCTGTTTTTTTTGGCTCAGCAGCTTTATTTTGGCTCCTACCCCGACAGCCGTAGCCCTTTTCCCCTCTCTTTTGCAAACCTCAGCGTTTTCCACCCCACTTCAATTTTGACCAAGCCCCATCTCCTAATGCCAGCAACAAAAGGAAAAGGAAAACGGAGCCCTATTCACCGTTTGAGACAGTCCACAAAGAAAGAGGTAAAGAACGTTTCCAGCTCCTCTTTGGCCAGAGCAAAGGGTCTCCAGCACGTTTGCCCCCCCCCCAAAGATAGAGGGTCAGGAAAACAAATGGGATCCCTTAAATTTTCATTCTCTTTTGAGTGATGGGCTCAGGGCCAGAAAGGTTTGCAGACCTGAGAGCGCCAAAATAAATAAATAAAAAGGTTCATACAAACATCCACTTATTTTCATTGCTTCTAGGTGAGAAAGTCAGCAAATACAGAGGCTCCTTTATGGGTTTAAGAGGTGGGGAGGGAGGGAGGGAAAGGAAGAAGGAAGGCAGGAAGGAGGAGGAGGAGAAGGAAAGGAAAGGAAGAAGGAAAGAGGGAAGGGAAGGAGGGAAGGAGAAGGAAAGGAAGAAGGAAAGAGGGAAGGGAAGGAAGGAAAGGGAGGAAAGGAAGGAAGGAGGGGAGGGGAGTGGAAGGAAAGGGAAGGGAAGGAGGGAAGGAAAAGAAGGGAAGGTGGAGGGAGGGAGGAAGGAAGGCAAGAAGGAGAAGGAGAAGGAAAGAAGGAAAGTGGGAAGGGAAGGGAAGGAAGGAGAGGGGAAGGAAGGGAAGAAGGGAAAGGAAGAAAGGAAGGAAGGGGGAGGGGAGGAAAGGAAGGAAGGAAGGAGGGGAGGGGAGGGGAAGGGATGGGAAGGAAAGGAAAGGAAAGGGAAGGAAGGAAGGAAAAGAAGGGAAGGGAGCGGAGGGGAGGGGAGGGGAAGGGATGGGAAGGAAAGGAAAGGGAAGGAAGGAAGGAAAAGAAGGGAAGGGAGGGAGAGAGGGGAAGGTTAGAAGGAAAGGGGGAAGGAAAGGAAAGGAAAAGAAGGGAAGGAGAGGAGGGAGGGAGGAGAAGGAAAGGGAAGAGGGAAGGGAAGGAAGGAAGGGGAAGGGAAGGGGAGGGAGGGGAGGAAAGGAAGGAAGGAGGGGAGGGGAAGGTGTGGGAAGGAAAGGGAAGGGAAGGAAGGAAGGAAAAGAAGGGAAGGGAGGGAGAGAGGGGAAGGTTAGAAGGAAAGGGGGAAAGAAAGGAAAGGAAAAGAAGGGAAGGATGGGAGGGAGGGAGGAAGGGAGGAGAAGGAAAAGGAAAGGGAAGAGGGAAGGGAAGGAAGGAAAGGGAAGGGAAGGGAGGGAGGCGAGGAAAAGAAAGGAAGGAAAGAGGGGAGGGGAGTGGAAGGGAAGGGAAGGGATGGGAAGGAAAAGAAAAGGGAGGGAAGGGAAGGAAAGGAGGGAAAAGAAGGGAAGGGAGGGAGAGAGGGGAAGGTTAGAAGGAAAGGGGGAAGGGAAGGAAGGGAAAAGAAGGGGAGGGAAGGAGGAAGGAAGGGAGAAGAGAGGAATGTAAGGCAGGTAAGAAGGAAAGGGGGATGGGAAAGAAAGGAAGGAAGGGAGGGATGGAAAGGGGAAGGGAAGAGAACGGGAGGAAGGAGAAGGAATCCAGAAGACCAACATTTAACCTTGGCTCGCAAAACTTCCCCCAAACCCAGGGCCTCTTTGTTCTGCAAAAGTGTGGTTGGGATTGGGGTTTTATTTGTTTTGTTTGTCAAATGCATTTTTAAAAATTCACATGGCAAACCAGCAGGCGACAAGCGCCAGATAAAACCTTCGACCACTACAACGGGCAACGAAGCGCAGCGACCCCCACCCCCGGTAACACAGGAGGCGGAAACGTTCAAAGCCGCTCCGCTTCTCCTGCGTGGAAACAGATACGCACCACACATCCGGAGATGCAGAGGTCGAAGATGCAAGAGGAGAGAGCGGGAGAAGGAGAACTCCCCCCTGCTTCCTTCGCAGAGGGCAAGGCCATTTTCGAGTGAATGTATATATGAATATATATATATATATATATATATACACATATACATATATACACACACACAACACACATATATTTTTTAAAAGGTTGCAAAAGGTGGGCCGCCTTCTGAAAGATGCTGAGAAGGATTGACCTGAAAGCTACAGAAGCATCTCCAAAGAAAAAGCTGCAGCCTCTGTCTCATTTTCCCTCTTGACAGCGGCAATAAAGAATTAAACGGGCGCAAAGGGAGGAGCGGGACAGAGTTTCAATGTTGGATCCATCAGACCGAATCCAGGAATAAGAAGATCCCTGCTGGTAATGTTCGTAAATGCAAGGACCAACTGCGAGCCACGTTTTTCAGGGCTGTTGTAACTTCAAATGTTTACTAAACGTATGGTCGTAAGTCGGGGGCTTACCTGTAGTAAGTCCAATGGCCAGAAATAAATTACCAGTAATCTAATCCTACCCCGACTGGCTGCTCCTCAGGTGCCTCTTGAGTGCTGCTCTCTCTCTCTCTCTCTCTCCCTCCCTCTCTCTTTCTCCCTCTCCCTCCTTCCCTCTCTCTTCCTTCTCTCTCTCTCCCTCTCCTTCTTTCATCTCTCTCCCTCTTTCTCCCCCTCCCTCCCTCTCTCCTTCTCTCTCTCCCTCTCTTCCTTCTCTCTCCCTCTCTCCTTCTCTTTCATCACTCTCCCTTTCTTTCTCCCTTCCTCCCTTCCTCTCTCATCTCTCTCCCTCTCTCCTTCTCTCTCCCTCCCTCTCCTTCTCTCATCTCTCTCCTCTCTCTCATCTCTCTCTCTCCTTCTCTTTCTCCCTCTCCCTCCCTCCTTCTCTCCTTCTCTCTCTCCCTCTCCTTCTCCCTCCCCCTCCCACTCTCCTTCTCTCTCTCATCTCTCTCCTTCTCTCTCCCTCCCTCCTCTCTCTCTCTCTCCCCCCCACACATGCACACACAACTTTGTTTTGCATCTTTTACAAGTGAAGAGCCAAAGCAGCCCTCTTTTTAGCCTTGCTGGAATAAAGGTCATTTTGTACCCTCCCCTGCCTGTTTCCCTGAAAATAAGACCCAACTGGAAAATAAGCCCTAGCATGATTTTTTTCAGGATGCTCGTAATATAAGCCCTACCCCAAAAATAAGTCCCAGTTAAGATCGTCAGCAGATGGAAGTGTTTAGTGCCGTATTTCCCCAAAATAAGACCTAATCAGAAAACAAGCCCTAATGCGCCTTTTGGAGCAAAAATTAATATAAGACTAGGTCTTATTTTGGGGGAAACTTGGTACTAACTGTTTCGGGTTGTCTGAAATAACGGGGACTAGAGGAATTATTCCCAGGCGGACAGAAACCACCACGAGATTCTTTTATAGAATCTGGTTATCTACGGGACCGCCTGCTACCACCAAGAGCCTCCCACCGGCCAGTACGCTCCTATAGAGAGGGGCTCCTCCGGGTGCCGTCAGCCAAACAATGTCGGCTGTCGGCCCCTAGGGGGAAAGCCTTCTCTGTGGGGGCACCTATGATCTGGAACAAGCTCCCCCCGGAGATACGGAGGATCCCGGATCTGCACACCTTCCGTCGCGCGCTTAAGACTTTTTTTATTTCATCAAGCTGGCCTGGCCTAAATCTTCCCCCTTTTAAATATAAATTTTAAATATAAATTTTAATTTGTTTTAAATTATGGGGTATTTTAAATTCAGCCAAATTATTTAATTTGTTTTTAATCTATTTTAAATTTTTGTATTTATGTGTTTTTTATCTTGTGGCTGTTCACCGCCCTGAGTCCTTCGGGAGAAGGGTGGTATAGAAATTTAATAAAATAAGTAAATAAATAAATAGAAAAAAACCCCAAAGAAATAGAAATCTCTATCTGGATTCCTTTTGAAATGACTCAATCCGGCCGAAGGATATCTACGTTCCCTCCCCAAAAACCTGGTTTTCCTTATCAGCAAGTACCAGGCAGCCACTCCATCAGCCAAACCGCCCGACTCCGACTCCCCCCGCCCCCGCTGGTCCTATCGCTCTGATTCCTCTTCTAGGGCAGCGTCCAGCCCTCCATGAATGGCAGGCTTTAAGCACGGCTGGTCTGAGTTTTGGGTTGGAAAGGGGCTAAAATGCATTGGTGCAAAGCAGCTGGTTTAATTTGTGGACGATTCGATACATTACTGGAAGTTTTTTAAGAAGAGGTTGGATAACCAATTTGTCTGAAGTGGTATAGGGTTTCCTGCCTAAGCAGGGGGTTGGACTAGAAGACCTCCAAGGTCCCTTCCAATTCTGTTATTCTCTTCTCTTTTCTGTCCTGTTCTGTTTTATTCTATTCTCTGTTCTGTTCTAGTCTAGTCTAGTCTAGTCAAGTCTATTCTATAATTATTCTATAATTATTCCATAATTATTCTGTTCTGTTCTATTCTATTATTCTATTCTATTCTATTCTATTCTATTCTATTCTATTCTATTCTATTCTATTCTATTCTCTGTTCTGGTCTAGTCTAGTCTAGTCAAATCTATTCTATAATTATTCTATAATTATTCTATTCTATTCTATTCTATTCTATCTATTCTATTCTATTCTATTCCGTTCTCTGTTCTGTTCTGTTCTAGTCTAGTCAAGTCTATTCTATAATTATTCTATTCTATTCTATTCTATTCTATTCTATTCTATTCTATTCTATTCTATTCTACCCTACCCTACCCTACCCTATTCTATATATTACAGCAGGGGTTTCAAACACAAGGCCGGTGGGTTGGGTGTGGCCCATGATGTGGTCGGATCTGGGGGCTGTCCTGGAAAATGTAAGGGTCAGCCTGCATCACTTCGGCCCAGCCTACCCAATACGAAGAGAAAACATGCCAGTAGTTTGGGGAGTGGCGTCAAGTTGGCCATGCCTGCCCAGTTGGCCACACCCACCCAGTCAGCCACGCCCACCCAGTCAGCCACGCCCACCCGGCCCCCCAGGGTCAACCACAGCCCAGATGCGTCCCTCAATGAAATTGAGTTTGACACCCCTGTATTGCACGATCCTAAGAAATGGGCAAACTGGCTCACGACGGCAAGTGTGTCATACAGGTAATCCTCGATTTACAACCATTAATTTTGTGACTGTTGAAGTTACAACGGGGCTGACAAAAGTGACTTGACTCTTTTTCACACTTACGACCATTGGGGCATCCTTATGGTCACTTCGTTCAAATTAGGGCGTTGGGCAACTAGCACATATAGGCAGTCCTCGATTTAACAACCGTTCGTCCAAGAAGCTTCTTGGATGAAGAACTGAGGAAGCTTTCTTGGATGAGAAGCGAAACGCCTTCGAAGAAAAAACGGAAAGTTCAATTGCCTCTTGAAAAAAGCACCTTTGCGACAGCCGTTACCTGAATGACGGAGAATCTCCATAGAAATGTATGGCTAGGCACTTCTGCATTGTTACCAAAACACAATGGGAGAAAAAAAATCCAGGCACCAGCTTTTTTGGGGGAGAGGGTTCTGATTAAGAAGACCATTACACTTTTGTTAGTGTTTAAGGTGCGGTGGCTCAGTGGCTAAGATGCTGAGCTTATTGATCGAAAGGTCGGCAGTTCAGCGGTTCGAATCCCTAGGGCCGCGTAACGGGGTAACTTCCTGTTACTTGTCCCAGCTTCTGCCAACCTAGCAGTTCGAAAGCACGTAAAAAATGCAAGTAGAAAAATAGGGACCACCTTTGGTGGGAAGGTAACAGCGTTCCGTGAGCCTTTGGCGTTTAGTCATGCTGGCCACATGACCACGGAGACGTCTTCGGACAGCGCTGGGTCTTCGGCTTTGGAACGGAGATGAGCACCGCCCCCTAGAGTTGGGAACGACTAGCACAGATGTGCAAGGGGAACCTTTATCTTTACCTTTAAGGTGGCCTAAGAATTGGATGCTTGTTCCCCTGAATGTTGGATGGATGCAGTTGCAAAACAGGCCAGTCTCATAAACAAAGACCTTCTCAATACATTTGCATTTGTGATTTGCATTGCTTCTGAAGTAAAGGAATTGTGGGGAGGGGGGGGGGAAATAAACACGATCTGTGGGTGCATGATTCCTAGAGGCCAGGTGGTTCAACACATTGTGGAGACCTCATTGCATCAGCTTTCAAATCCATCGAGTCAATATCGACTCTTAATGATATGATACCAGTGTTCCAATATCTCAGGGGCTGCCCCAAAGAAGAGGGAGTCAAACCATTCTCCAAAGCACCTGAAGGCAGGACAAGAAGCAATGGGTGGAAACTAATCAAGGAGAGAAGCAACCTGGAATTAAGGAGAAATTTCCTGACAGTTAGAACAATTAACCAGTGGAACAACTTGCCTCCAGAAGTTGTGAATTCTTCAACACTGGAAATTTTTAAAAAGATGTTGGATAACCATTTGTCTGAAATTGTGTAAGGTTTCCTCCCTGAGCAGGGGGTTGGACTAGAAGACCTTCCGTTATTCTGTTATTCATAGGCTTTCTCCAAGGTGATCTGTCTCTAACCTGGTCCATTAGATCAACGTAAGGCACACACATCAGACTGAGTCCCTCCATCTTCCTATTGGTCATCCCCATCTTCATTTTAGGGGTGACATGATAGCAGTGTCTCAGTATCTCAGGGTCTGCCCCAAAGAAGAGGGAGTCAAGCTATTCTCCAAAGCCCCTGAGGGCAGGACAAGAAGCAATGGGTGGAAACTAATCAAGGAGAGAAGCAACTTAGAACTAAGGAGAAATTTCCTGACAGTCAGAACAATGAATCAGTGGAACAACTTGCCTCCAGAAGTTGTGAATGCTCCAACACTGGGAGTTTTTAAGAAGAGATTGGATAACCATTTGTCTGAAGTGGTGTAGGGTTTCCTGCCTAAGCAGGGGGTTGCACTAGAAGACCTCCAAGGTCCCTTCCAACTCTGTTATTCTATTCTATTCCAGTTTCCTTCCCTCTTTCCCAGTATCAGAGACATCTATAATAGCAGATACTAGATTTATATTCCTCTATACAGATAGTCCTCGACTTATGACCACAATTGAGACTAGAATTTCCATTGTTAAGCAAGGCGATTGTTAAGTGCGTCATGCTCAATTTTATGACCTTTTTTTTTGCCATGGTTGTTAAGTGAATCGCTACTGTCGTTAAATGAATGATACAGTCTTTGAGCGAATCCAGTCTTTCCCGTCGACTTTGCTTGCCTGGGAAGCTGACTGGGAATGTCGTAAACGGTGATCACATGACTCCAGGACATTGCAATGATTGGTAATACATACCTCATGCCCAGCAACCTAATTTTGATCACATGACCGTGGGGATGCGGCATAAGTTATAAGTGCAGGGACTGACTGCAAGTCACATTTTTCAGTACGGTTGTAACTGCGAACAGTCATTAAACAAATGGTTGTAAGCAGGGGTGAAATGGTTCGGACCGGATCACCCGATCCAGTAGCGATGGCGGCGGGTGATTCAGAGAACCTGTAGCAAAAATCCCTGCCCCCCCGCCCCCAATGCCCAGATGAGCATTTTTTCTACAAACTCTTCGGCCGAAAAAATGCTTTTAAAAGTAAAAAAAAAAATGCTTTTAAAAGCTTCTGACGATCCCGTGCGGCTCAGCTGGGATCGTCAGAGGCTTTTAAAAGCATTTTTTCTAAAATGGTTTTAAATGGTTTTAAAAGTAAAAAAAAAAGTTGGCCACACCCACCCAGTCACATTACCCCCGCACCAAGCCACGCCCACAGAACCAGTAGTAACAACTTTTACATTTCACCACTGGTTGTAAGTTGAGGACTACCTGAGTGAAAAGGGTCTTCTTGGAAATCAGCTCAATTCCTGGTGATTTCATGATTCCATCTATACGTCTCTGATGGCGAGAGAGTAACAATGGTTTGCTGTTGTCCTCTTCCACCGCTTTTATTTCCCCAGTCTGGCCTACATTCCTGGGTTATCCTGGCCTGTCATTCAAGCCTCAACCAGCTGCCACTGGCTGGCCAGGCCCAGGTCCAAGAAACCACTCCAAAATCCTGCATTTGGGACTTCTTATTAAAGATTGATTTCGTGAGCGTCTACAAGTCAGCTATAGAAAAACAGGAGTTAATAAATCAATAAATAAGCTTCCCGTGGTGTCACTGAACGAAATAGCCTGCTGCAGATTTCCTACCAAATGTTTTAAGGGCATCTGGCTTGAGTTGCTGGCCCGGATCGAAGCTATTTTTTTTTTTGCAAACGAACAGCTGGACAGGTTTGGCCAGCCCTGGGAGAACTGGACCGCTTGACCTATTTCTTCATTTTTCTCTCTGAAAAAGCCGACAACTTTGCAGCCACAATATTGTGCTTCCAGAAAAATCAATGTTGCTCTCCTTTTAGGTAAATATTTTGACCACTTATTTTTTTAAAAAAAAGCAAAAATAAAAAGGATTATTATGGCTACATTAAATGTGCTTTTTATTATTTGCCTATTGAAAGAGAAATAGAATAACAGAGTTGGAAGGGACCTTGGAGGTCTTCTAGTTCAACCCCCTGCTTAGGCAGGAAACCCTACACCACTTCAGACAAATGATTATCGAACATCTTAAAAACTTCCAGTTTTGGAGCATTCACAACTTCTGGTGGCAAGTCGTTCCACTGGTTAATTGTTCTCACTGTCAGGAAATTTCTCCTTAGTTCTAAGTTGCTTCTCTCCTTGATTAGTTTCCACCCATTGCTTCTTGCCTTCCTTCAGGAGAATAGCTTGACTCCCTCTTCTTTGTGGCAGCCCCTGAGATATTGGAAGACTGCTATCATGTCATTCCTAGTCCTTCTTTTCATTAAACCCAGTTCCTGCAACCCTTCTTCATATGCTTTAGCCTCCAGTCCCCTAATCGTCTTTGTTGCTCTTCTCTGCACTCTTTCTAGAGTCTCCACATCTTTTTTACATCATGGCAACCAAAACTGGATGCAGGATTCCAAGTGTGGCCTTACCAAGGCCTTATAAAGTAATATTAACACTTCACTTGATCTTGATTCTATCCCTCTGTTTATACAGCCTAGAACTGTGTTGGCATTTTTGGCAGCTGCTGCACATGGCTGGCTCATATTTAAATAGTTATCCACTGGGATTCCAAGATCCCTCTTACAGTTACTACTTTCTCCTCCTATTTTTCCCACGACAACATCCTTGGGAAGTAGGTTGGGCTGAGAGAGAGGGACTGGCGCAAAGCCACCCAGCTGGCTGTCATGGCTAAGGTGGGACTACAACTCACAGTTTCCTGGCAATTGGCCCGAAGTCACCCAACTGGCCTTCCTACTTAAGACTAGAACTCACCGTCTCCTGGTGATTGGCCCAAAGTCAGCCAGCCAGCTTTCATGCCTAAAGCGGGACTAGAACTCACCATCTCCTGGTGATTGGCCCAAAGTCACCCAGCCAGCTTTCATGCCTAAGGCGGGACTAGAACTCACCGTCTCCTGGTGATTGGCCCAAAGTCACCCAGCCAGCTTTCATGCCTAAGGCGGGACTAGAACTCACCGTCTCCTGGTGATTGGCCCAAAGTCACCCAGCCAGCTTTCATGCCTTAGGCGGGACTAGAACTCACCGTCTCCTGGTGATTGGCCCAAAGTCACCCAGCCAGCTTTCATGCCTTAGGCGGGACTAGAACTCACCGTCTCCTGGTGATTGGCACAAAGTCACCCGGATGACTTTCCTATCTAAGGCTGGACTAGAACTCACCGTTTCCTAGTTTCTAGTCTAGTACCTTAATTTTTAGTCGCATAGATGGGAGGAAACCCCAGACTTTTAGCAACGGTGTGTTAAAAGTCCCAACTGTGAAATATGTGCACAGTAGAAAGAGTTTCTAATCATGTCAAAAGTCCATTTCCCCTTCATGACTAAATAATCCAAAACAATGGTTGCATTTTAGTTGAGGCAGCATAATTTTTAAATGAGAAATGCATCTATCCATGACCGGATCTCCCATATGAAGACTCTTCTTTTTCATTATTACTTCGATTAATTTATTGAATTGGAAATGAAAGGACAGGCCGTTCCCTTTCAGATGACTAATTCCACAGCCAGTACGAATCAGTCCAAAGATTAAGCGGCAGGATCTCATTGGTGGAGAAAACGTTTGCTGAAAACACGCAAATAAACAAACTGGAGATTGTGATAACGAAGCCAGAACTGTGGTTTGCATTGCATTCAGAGAAGTCTTGGTCTGAAGAAATTTGATATAAGATGAGGATGGCTGCATGCGTGAAAATCACCTGGCCGGTGCATAGGAAATCGGAATATCACGGCTTCTCTGTGGCTGTCCCAGTCTCTGGAACCAGTTACCTCCTGAGATCCGGACCACCCCCAATCCATTGGCCTTCCGAAAAGCGGTGAAGATCTGGCTTTTCTGGCAGGCCTGGGGCCATTGATCTCGCTGTTGCGATCTTGTGAGATCCAGCCATGAATGGTGTAAATGGGTTTTAATGTTTTAATTTTTAAATGTTTTTATAATGTTTTTTTAAAAATGTATTGTAAGCCGCCCTGAGTCTCCAGAGAAAGGCAGCAAATAATAATAATAATAATAATAATAATAATAATAATAATAATAATAACAACAACAACTTAACAGTTCCTAGGTCCTTGGTTAGGACTCGAGCTCCTGAGCTATTAACCAGCCTCAAAGGCTGTGAATCTCACTAAAGATTAACTAATAATAATAATAATAATAATAATAATAATAATAATAATAATAATTGAGTAAGTAATTGAGCAGCGAGCTGAAAATTGGAAACACAAAGCTCTGCATGGCCAATACTTGAAAAGTATTGAAGGCAAAGCTGACCAGAAACTAACTTGGAACTGGTTAAGATCAGGAGTACTGAAAAAAGAAACAGAAAGCTTTATTTTGGCAGCTCAAGAACAAGCCCTAGCCACAAACTGCATGAAGGCAAAAATTCAACATGTTACCACCAACAGCAAATGCCGCCTCTGCAATGAGAAAGATGAGACAGTCGACCACCTGATCAGTGGGTGCAGCAAAATTTCACAAACTGACTACCTACAACACCATGACCGTGTTGCTAAGATCGTTCACTGGAAATTGTGCCAGAAGTTTGGATTTGAGTACAGCAAAAACGACTGGGAACATCAGGTTGAGAAAGTTTTAGAGAATGAGAAACTCAAGATCTTGTGGGACTTTAGGACAGGCACTTGATCCACAACATAACAATAGTTGAAAAGAAAAAAGTGTGGTTCATTGATATTGCAATACCTGGTGATGCACGGATTGAAGATAATCAGCAAGAAAAAATCACAAAGTACCGGGACTTGCAAATTGAAGTTGAGCGACTGTGGAAAAAGAAATCGTGTGTTGTCCTGATTGTAACTGGAGCCCTTGGAGCAATACCCAAAGGGCTACCCCGCTATTTAGAAATTCTAAATTTGCCGGACTTGAACATTTTGACTCTACAAAAAACCACCTTACTCGGAACAGCTTACATCCTCCGACGATACCTTAACAGTTCCGAGGTCCTTGGTTAGGTAGGACTCGAGCTGCGGAGCTATTAACCAGCCTCAAAGGCTGTGAATCTCACTAAAGATTAAATAATAATAATAATAATAATAATAATAATAATAATAATAATAATAATAATAATATCATCTTCCTGGTACATGCATGCATCCCAGGCAGCTGCTCTTCCAGTTTCCTGTGCTCTAGCACATGTGAAGACTAGCTGGCCAACACGCCAGAACCCGAAAGAGTCTTCTCAACAGCTCGCGTCCCCGGAGAGATGGCTCTGCGTGCCACTTCCAGCATACATGCCTGTTTTGCCCCAGCTACGGACCTCAAAGAACGCAGCACACACAAACTCTATACAAAGCTTATTTTACTCAAATCACATATTTACATATGTGGGTGGATTGTAAATTTGTGCAAAAATTGTGGAAGATGGTGTTCAAGGAGATTGAAGAAATTGTAGGAATAAAGGTAGAAGAGGCACCAAAGGTAGCATTACTCTCACTATTGGTAGATATAAAGTATAAAACAGAGAGTAAAGAGTTGATAACAAATTTGTTGACTGCAGCAAGGTTAATGATTTCTAGGAACTGGAAGACACGAGGTGATTATTGTTTGGAAGAATGGTATAAGGAAGTATGGGATATTGCCATAAATGATAAACTGACTTGTAATATTAAAGTAAGGAGGGGCATAACGAAAGTAAATGAATTCAATGGAATCTGGAAACAGTTCCTAATATATGTGTTTTCTGGAGGAAGGGGGATACCACCATCAGAAGAAGTGTTAAGATTTTGGAAGCAGGAATGATCCCAAGCGGTGGGGGAGCACCCGTTGATTGTTTATATTGTGTATATTGTTATATATTATATATTATGATTCATGTTATGTATGTTAAAAAATTTTTAATAATAAAAAAATATGAAAAAAAAACAAATAACTTAGTCTTTTATCATTAAAAGACTGTTAATGAACTGTCTTAACAGCCCACCAGAATTCTAAGATAAGGTAATCACATTCTTACTAGAGTTGGCAGAAAGCCCAGAAGCAATTTTGCAGACGAAGGAGAGTGAACTAAAGTTGTTCTCTACAGCTTGTTGCAATCAGTGTTCCTCCTTAAATAAGCTAAGGGAGTGGCCAATTAGCCCCAAGCCTTACTCTCGAGGAGACCTCCTCCTGAGGAGCCACTCCTGCCTTTTGGTAGCTCTGCGCACCCGTGCATTGAAAAGAGGCTCCTCCTCTTCGTCCTCTTCACTTAAAGGAGCTTCTGGAGGTCCTGAAGGCCCTGGCTGAATCCCCGCCTCTGGCACCACATCTTCTCCAGCCTCCTCACTGTCCGACTGGAGCTCCAGCTGCACAGGATGTTGGCGCAGCACCACACCAGCCTCCTCGCTGTCGGAATCAGCTACAATCTGCACAGGCCGCTGACGGGCCACAACAATGCCATAGGTTTCGCCATCACAACTATAGGTGGTTTGTTAATTGAATCATGGCTATTTCCAGAGGGATAAACTAGCCCCAGCTAGTTTACAGGGTTAAACTAATTCCATCTGCTCAAAATTTATTTGGAGACATTTAATTTCAGTTCATTAACTGGTGTTGTTTTTTTTTTTTTTTGCTTGTATAGTCCTCCAAGGAAGAGAGATGAAGAGAAAGAGCAGAACAGCAAGTCTGCCCATCAGGGACTCACTGCCGAAGCCTGGCAACAGAGAACACACCCAAGCACTGATTGGTCGCAATGGCTAAGCCACACCCCGCTGGTGCCTGATTGGCCAATGGTTAGATTAGGCTCCTCCTGGAGAAAGCAGCTGGAATTCTGTAGTCCCAAATCACAATTTTTGATAGTGGGATTGAGTGCTGCACCCAGCTCAAGTAGTCCTCAATTTATGGCCATAATGGAGTCTGGAATTTCAAGCAAAAGTCATTGCAGTCGAGGCACCACGTGAATGGACTCAATTTGATGGCTCGTTATAAAGTGAGTCACTACAGTTGCTAAGTGAATCCATTCTCCCGAATGGGTGCTTTCCCATGGCAGTCACATCATCGTGAAACACTACCGGTAGTCCTCGACTTACAACAGTTCGTTTAATGACTGTTCAAAGTTACAAAGCCACTGAAAAAAATGACTTAGGATGGTTTTTCACAGTTGCGACCATGGCAGCATCCCCATGATCATGTCAATTGCTTCATATTTATGACCGTTGCTGTGTCACGTGATCCCCTTTTGCAACCTTCTGAGAAGCAAAGTCAATGGGGAAGCCGGATTCACTTAACAACCGGGTTATTAACTTCTCAATTGCAGTGATTCACTTAACAACTGTGGCAGGAAAGGTCATAAAATGGAGCAAAACTCACTTAACAAATGTCTCAAATGAAATTTCAGAACAGAAATGTTGGGTTCAGTTGAGGTCAAGCAAAGTCAAAGCGGGGAAGCCATAATAATATCAATTGCAGTGATTCACTTCATAAGTGTGGCAAGAAAGGTCATAAAACTGTCCCGCTTAGCAACAGAAATTTTGGGCTCAATTTTGGTTGTAAGTCGAGGACTACCTATATTGTTGGGGGCAGCCTTGGGCTCCTCTATGAACAGTAAGATACAATACAGATAATCCCCAATTTTCAACTAGAAAAATCTGTCATTAAGTGGTACAGTCATTAAGTGTGGCATCACGCAACCGTATCTTCATTTAGAACCTTTTTCGCCCTGGCTGTGAAGTGAATCCCTGTGGTCGTTAAGTGAGACACCATAGGACTGCAACTTGTGACCTTCTCTTCCCGGCCAGCTTCCCCATTGATTTTGCTTATTGGAAGCCATCCAGGAGTCTCCTTTAATGGCGATCACGTGACCACGGGGCACTGCAACTGTTGTAAATGTGTGACTATTGCCAAATGCCTGAATCCTGGTCAAGTGACGGAGGCTGCAATGGTCGTAAGTGTGAGGATTGGTCATCACACTTTATTCAGCTGTTGTAACTTTGGTCACTAAATGAATGGTTGTTAAGTGAGGACTATTTATATATATAAACACCTGGTATACTGCATCCAGTTTTGGTCGCCACGATGTAAAAAAGATGTGGAGACTCTAGAAAGAGTGCAGAGAAGAGCAACCAGGATGATTAGGGGACTGGAGGCTAAAACGGGGGTCACCAGCCTTTCAGACCTCAGGGACCACTAAATTCATAATTTTAAATCCCGCGGACCACTAATATGATCGACTGGCTGGGTGGGCGTGGCTAGGTAGTCATGTGACTGAGTGGGTGTGATCAACTCGATGTCACTCACGTTGAGGGGTGCCTTGCTGGCCTCTACTCGCCCCTCCCCTCCCAGCCCCTCCTCGCCTCCCCATACGGGCTCCTTAGGGCCCCAACAGATAGCAGTTGTTGGAGCTAAACAGCCACCATGAGAAAGAATTGGCAAAACAGCTGGCTCAGTTCAAATTGGATCTGACCGAGAAGGAGGCTCAGCAGAAGCACCTCACTGAGGACTAGGAGCATAGGCTTTCCAAGCAGAGGGAAGACCTGCGGGAGTGCAAGGCCAGGTACCGGCACCTGGAGGCTCAGCAGGCTGAGATGGTCAGCCAGTTCCAGGCCATGATGCAGTCCCACTGGAACGAGGCCCTCCAGCTCTTCGTCACCAGAGGCACTTCCATCCATCCATCCATCCTTCACCTAAAGCCCTGCACCAGGAGGCCGAAGCAGACCCCAAGTCGGAATTTCTGCCTCCCTCCGACCCACACAAAAAGACCCCAAAGGGGGAGATTCTCTGCAGCAACACAAATGTTCATTGCACGTATCCATAGTTTGAGGACCCCTGATTTAGTGCAATATAAAAAATGCAAATAATTTTTCTGTGGACCACCAAAATTTCACCAGTGCTCCATGGACCACCAGTTGGTGACCACTGGGCTAAAACATACGATGAACGGTTGCTGGAACTGGGTTATGTCTAGTTTGATGAAAAGAAGGACCAGGGGAGACATGATAGCAGTCTTCCAATATCTCAGGGGCTGCCCCAAAGAAGAGGGAGTCAAGCTATTCTCCAAAGCACCTGAAGACAGGACAAGAAGCAATGGAAACTCATCAAGGAGAGAAGCAACCTGGAATTAAGGAGAAATTTCCTGACAATGTGAACGATTATTCGAGGAGCCTTGGTGGCGCAGCAGACTAAAGTGCTGTTAAGTAGCAGCTGCCTGCAATTACTGCAAGTTCGAATCTCACCAGGCTCAAGGTTGACTCAGCCTTCCATCCTTCCGAGGTAGGTAAAATGAGGACCCAGATTGTGGGGGCAATAAGCTGACTTTGTATAAAATAGAACACCGCTTGGGGGGAGGCCCGAAAGCCCTACTAAGCAGGTATATACAAAAAGTATGAAGGCTATTGCTTAATGCATTGTAAGCTGCCCTGAGTCTCCGGAGAAGGGCGGCATATAAATCGAACCAATAAATAAATAAGAAAGAAAGAAAGAAAGAAAGAAAGAAAGAAAGAAAGAAAGAAAGAAAGAAAGAAAGAAAGAGCCTTGGTAGTACAGTGGTCTAAAGCACCCTCTTATTAAGACCAGCTGCCTGCAATTATTGCAGGTTCGAATCTCGCCAGGCTCAAGGTTTACTCAGCCTTCCATCCTTTCTAAGGTAGGTAAATTGAGGACCCAGTTTGTGGGGGCAATAAGCTGACTTTGTATAAATATACAAAAGGATGAAGGCTATTGCTTAGCGCATTGTAAGCCGCCCTGAGTCTCCGGAGAAGGGTGGCATATAAATCAAATTTAATAAACAAACAAACAAATAAATAAATAAATAAATATTCGGTAGAATGACTTCCCTACAGAAGTTTTGGGTGCTCCAACACTGGAGAAGAGAGTGGACTGTCCCCAAAGTTGCTTTTTTTCGAGAGGCAACTGGACTTCCTTGGTTTTTCTTTGAAGACGTTTCGCTTCTATTCCAAGAAGCTTCTTCAGTTCTGAAGAAGCCTCTTGGATGAGAAGCGAAACGTCTTCAAAGAAAAACCAAGGAAGTCCAGTTGCCTCTCGAAAAAAAGCACCTTCGAGGCAACCATAACCTGGATGACTGAGAATCCCGCCTAAGCAGGGGGTTGGACTAGAAGACCTCCAAGGTCCCTTCCAACTCTTGTTATTCTGTTACTTCTGCAGGACATCAGGTTGGAAAACTGCCAATGCAAAAGAGATGTGTGCAGTGCCTGGTTTTCTCTTCTCACATACCGAAACAGCGCCACTCGCATCGTATCTGGCACAGTATCTCTTTCTGCTGGGCTGAGAAATTTAATGTGAGTGGGATTTAAAGCATGCTCCAAGACTTTCCCAGTCGATCGGCTTTGTACATGCCATTCCCCCTTATCGATTTTCCCCTTTTAGGTTTTCTTTGCGGTCATCAAGAAGAATCCGAGCGGCACTGAGCTGTCCGTAAACATGGTTTGTTGAGCAAGGCATAGTAGACTGAGTCACACATCAGCCAAAGTGAGCAAGCAACCACGCACACAGCTGTGTTTCACAAATCCAGCAGGCTGGGCCAAAACTGAGCGTTCCCATTTTCGGTTGGCATGAGTGTGTGAATCCAACACAGTTGTGTAAGATTTTAAAGACTCATTGAGAGGGCTGTACAAGAACACAACCAATCGCCTTACAAGTATGCAGTCAATCAATCCATCCATGAATCAGAATGCACTACTGTATTTTTCGGAGTATAAGACGCACCTTTTTCCCCCCTAAAAGGGGGTGAAAATTTAGGTGCGTCTTATACACCGAATGTAGCCCCGCCCATCCACTGGCCCCCACCTTTTGGTTTCTGCCTCGCAGCAGTTACCTCCTTGCAAACAAACAGCAAGAAAAAAAACAGCTCCTTTCAGCTTCAGCACAGCCTAATTAGCACAAGTTGATTGGATCAGCCTCCCGACTCTCAGCTGTTTTGCGCAGGGCTCTGCTCCTTGCTGCAAAGAGGCAAATTGCTGGAGCAGATTTTTTTTTCCCTTGTGCTAATCAAGCTATGCTGAAAACGAAAATGAAAGTAAAGCAGGCTGTTTGCTGTTGGCTGCAAGGAGGCAAAATTGCTCAGAGGCAGAGGCAGATTTTTTTTTCTTCTTTTCCTCGCCAAAAAAGGTAGGTGCGTCTTATACTCCGAAAAATACGGTAATCAGCCAACTATAGGTAATCCTCAAATTATGACTACAATTGGAACCAGAATTCCGGTTGCTAAGTAAGGCGATTGTGAAGTGAGCCACGCTCAATTTTAGGACACGTTTCTGAAGCAAATCACTGCAGTTGTTAAATGAATCAGGCAGTTGTTAAGCGAATCTGATTTCCCTTATTATTTTATTGACTTGGCTTGTTGTAGCTGTCTGGAAAAGGTTGCAAATGGTGATCATGTGACCCCAGGATGCTGCAACCATCATAAATACAGGCTGGTTGCCAAATGTCCAAATTTTGACATGTGACCATAGGGATGTTGCAACAGTCGTAAGTCTGAGGATCGGTCATAAGTCACAAGTGTTGTTGTAAGATCGAATGTTTGCTAAAGGAATGGTTTTCTAATACACTGTATTAATGCAGTGTATCTATCAGTGTAAATATACACATACACACATATCTCTGGAATTCTGAATCAAACTGCATTGTGGCCCATCCTGAACGAAGCAAGCAAAAAGCCAAGGAGATCTTGTCTTCCATTTGATACAGTTAACCGTGATTGGTTTTTCTGTGGCTTGGCCTGTGCAATAAGATGTACATTCTTATGCACATTTGTGCACGCATTCAGAAATGCAATTTCTTCCAAAACCTACAGAAATGTGTGACTGTAGCCACTAGGTGGAATATCCTGAAGATTACATCAGGTCCCCAAAAAATATACCCTCCTTGGTGAAAATGAAATTCCAATCCCAATGAGGTTGTTTCAGTCCAGTGCGCTAAATCCAGGAATTTATTAATACATCAGTTTTTAACCCCATTACCAGCTAGAGATTCAAAATACAGAATAACAGAGTTGGAAGGGACCTTAGAGGTCTTCTAGTCCAACCCCCTTCACAGGCAAGAAACCCTATACTGTTTCAGACAAATGGTTGTCCAATCTCTTCTTAAAAACTTCCAGAGTTGAAGCATTCACAATTTCTGGAGGCAAGTGGTTCCACTGATTAATTGTTCTAACTATCGGGAAATTTCTCCTTAGTTCTAGGTTGCTTCTCTCCTTGATTAGTTTCCATCTATTACTTCTTGTCCTGCCTTCAGGTGCTTTGGAAAATAGATTTGACTTCCTCGTCTTTGGGGCAGTCCAGTGGTGAAATCCAAATTTTTTTTACTACCGGTTCTGTGGGCGTGGCTTAGTGGGCATGGCAGGGGAATTATACTGCAAAATCTCCATTCCCATCCCATTCCAGGGGAAGGATACTGCAAAATCCCCATTCTCTCACCACTCCTGGGGGAAGGATATTGCAAAATCTCCATTCCCACCCCACTCTGGTCAGCCAGAGGTGGTATTTGCTAGTTTTTTTTTTTTTTTAATTTGATTTATATGCCGTCCTTCTCCGGAGACTCAGGGCGGCTTACAATGCGTTAAGCAATAGCCTTCATACTTTTGTATATTTTTACAAAGTCATCTTATTGCCCCCACAAACTGGGTCCTCAATTTACCTACCTTAGAAAGGATGGAAGGCTGAGTCAACCTTGAGCCTGGCAAGATTCGAACTTACTAATTGCAGACAGCTGGAGTTAAATTACAATGCATTAGTCTGCTGAGCTATCTAGGCTCCTCCAAACAGTTCTCCGAACTGCTCAAAATTTCCGCTACCGGTTCTCCAGAACCTGTCAAAACCTGCTGGATTTCACCCCTGGGGCAGCCCCTTAGATATTGGAAGACTGCTATCATGTCACCAAATCCTTCTTTTCACTAAATCGGACATACCCAATTCCAGCAACCTGTATCTCTTTTAGCCTCCAGTCCCCTAATCATCTTTGTTGCTCATCTCTGCACTCTTTCTAGACGAGTCTTCATTCCCAGCGCACCGGATTTGGGCAGGTTTATGGATTGCTCAAAATGCAGCTTTTCCAGTGGGCTCCAAATATACTTAACAGGGGCCGGTTTCGGGCTAAGGCTGCAGTGCTGGTTCTTGGCAGGGAATCCTGTTGAAATCAACTGGAATTAGTTGGGCAGGGCTGCGAAAGTGATGAGCTGTCCCGTTGCTCTAATGAGTAGCAAAAGACTTAAGAATTATACGACGAAGGCTGCCTGGCTCGTCCAAAAAACATTCTTCAGTCTTTCTTTTCTTTCTTTTTTTTGCAAAGATCGCTCTCATTTCAGTCCGCACGTTTTATTCCCTCCGTGTGTGTGTGTGTGTGTCTGTCTGTCTGTCTGTAAGCAGTAGTATTTCCCAGCATGCTGCAATTTACACGCCAGGGTTCTGGCAAAGGCGAGCTCCTGCTTTGAGTAAGTTGGTTTCAATGCCGGATCAAAGGAAGGAAAAAAAACTCTCTTTTAAGGAAAATCTGCGAAGCGGCTGCTTAAAAACGACCGTCGCCTTCGCGGCGATCAGCGGCTCCGCCAAAAACGGGAATCCTTCACGCGTTGGTTTGCTTCTTTGGTTGAGAAAAAAAAAAAAAGAAAGAAAGAAAGAAAAAAAAAAAGAGAGAAAAAAAAAGAAAAGAAAAGAAAAGGAGATTTGGGTTCTGCAAAGCAGCAGTTCGACCGGTAACCTCTCCCTTGTTAATCCTTCCGCTGAATTAGACAAGGGCAAAATCTTGCTCTCTTTTCCGAGAAACCGGATCGGGCGCCGGTTTGGAGTCGATGCACCTTGCACGGCGTTGAAATCATCGCAGTAAGGGGGTTTGGGGGGAGGTTTCTTATTCATTTGGTGAAAGCCTTTTTTTTTCCCCCAAGGGGTGTGAGAGGGGACACCCCCCCCCAATTCTCCCCTGTTTAGAGGCGAGCTCACGAACTCCAGTGTGGGTCTTTCATCCTATATGGGGAGGGGGATTTTCCACCCATCCACCTGAACCGAAAAAAAAAGGGGGGGAGAACCGACCGCCGCCACACCTGCTTACAAAGCCTGCTCCCCAATATTGCAACACCCCACGTCTCCAAAGCCCTGAGCGGCGAATCTCCTCTTTTCCCCTCCAAGGACGCCCCCTCCTCCTCCTCCTCCTCCTCCTCCTCCTCCCCAAATCTGTTGGGTTTATGGGTCTTTTTTCACCATCCCCAGCTGGAGGTTGGGGAGCATGGGAAGGGGAGTCCAGACAGAGGGTCCCCCCCCCGCTGGTTAGATTGGAGCAGTCTACCCTGCGGTGGTCTCCTTCATCCTCATTGACAGCTACATCTGGCAGCCCCTTCCCCACACCCCGGCCTTTTGTTCCGTTGCCTTTTTTTGTCGGGTTCCGCCACCTCCCTCCGGCTCTCAACGCCGGTAACCGCCTAAAAGATGCGCGCCGCCAACTTGCAGACGATCGCAAGGAGAAAGGATGCCGTCCGTCCCCAGTCTCCCCCCCCCCCCAATTACAGCCCCAGCCGCGGATCGGGGACCTCAAGTCGTTCCCCCACCCACCCACCCACCCATGTCAGTTTCACGCGCGCGATCCCCTCCTTTTCCTCTCCCCCCCCCCGTCGGTCGGTCGGTCGATCCCCGGGGTCGAAACCCCGAAAAAAGGCTTAGGATCCCCCCCCCCAACAACCCTCCGGCACACGCCTCCTTCCTTACCCTCCATCTCCTTGCCGTCGCCGCAGTTCATGCTTTATAGCCCGCGCGCATCGCCTCCGCCCGTGTCCGCCGATAGGTTGGCTGGCTGGCTGGCTGGAGCGGAATCCGGCGGAGGGGCAGCTGGCGGTGTCTTTCCGACGACCGCTCGGCGCCCCAGACGTCCGTAGGGGGCGGGGCAGGGGAGGGAAGGGAGGGAGGGGGGGAAGGGGGGGCGGGCGGCGGCCACTCGCCTCGCCGGAGTTGGGCGGACTTGGATCGGGGGTGCCAGCCGCCCTCCTCTTCCTCCTCCCGGCTTCCAGGTCTTAAGCCCCCCCACCGCCCCTCCGCCGGAGAGCTGCCCCCACCGCATCCCCGCAAGGTCACCCGCAGCCTCGCCTTTGTTTCGGCCCTCGCCGCCGCCACCGCCGCCGCTTCTCCTACGAGCGCTGGAACGGCAACGCCGTTGCCTTCTCCCGCGGCTGCTGCTGGCGGACAAAGGGCCGGCTTTGCAGCTTGGCTCCAGCCGGGCAAAACGACTGTAGAGCGGCGTCCGCCCCCCCACTTCCCACTCCCCATCATCCCCAGCGGGCCTGCAACCTGCGGCTGGGGCAAGGAGGAAGGGTTTTGGCGACCCCGCCGCCGCTTTTTCTCTCTCCCCGTTCCACCCGCGGTGGTTCCTTTGCCCTGGCTGCGGGAATCCCATCCCCGATCGCCGCCCTGCTGGGCGAGGGTTTCTTCCTTCCTTCCCGCGCCCCCCCCGCCCCGGCCCGGCTGGGACTCTCCTCCACCGTTTCCCACCCCCTCCGTGCGGCCTCCGCCTCCCCTTCTTCGCCCCGGCTCGCTTTCCACGATCTGCCGCGTCTCCTCCGCCCTTTCCAACCTTCCGGGAGGCGAACCCGGGTTCGCGCTGCGCTTTGCGGCGTGCGGGGGGGGGGGGAGTGTGGATCGCGTCCTCGGGGTTGGGTAGACTGGGGTGGTTCTATGGGTCAGCCGCGTGGGTGGGGGGGTGGGAGGGGTTAGGCTGACCCATAGACCACCCCCCCCTCAGGCCCGCTGCGTCCGTCCGCGAGCTGCTTCAGCTGAGGCGCTAGGCCAGGTGGGGAGCTGGCGGTTTTCGGGTGTCGTGGGAATCCGCTGGCTTCTTAACCTAGGTCAGGGATGGCTAACCTTTTTGCCATCGCGTGCCAAAAGTGGGGGGGAGGGGGAGCGGAGGGGACACACACCCGTGTGCCCACATCCATAATTCTATGCGCCCCCCCTCATGCTCCCCCTGCTTTTGGCGCACAGTGGGCCCAGTAGGTCCATTTTTCGCTCTCCTCAGGCTCCAGAGCCTTTCTAGGAGCCTGGGGAGGGCAAAAACAGCCTTCCCCACCCTTCCTAGAGGCCCTCCGAAGGTTGGAAACAGCGTGTTTCCTGACTTCTGGTGGGCCCAGAAGGCCCGAAAAATCAACTGGCCGGCGCCAGGGCTGAGCTCGCGTGCCCACCGATATGGCTCCACGTGGCACCCGTGCCATAGGTTCGCCATCACGGGTTTAGGGTTTATTTGGCCCGGAGAAGGGAGGTGGTCGACTTCGTTTGGCTCCTTGCGTGTGAGCTCGCTGAGAGACACCAGGAAGCCTTCCCCAATGGGGTTTCGCTCTGGGCAAATTGGGTATCCTGGAACCCCTAATCCCCAGCCAGCGCAGCCTTAGGGAACTCAAGCCCCAGATGTCTGAAGGGCAACAAGGGGAAAAAGCAGCGGTGAAATACAATTTTTTTTTTTACTACCTGTTCTGCGGGCATGGCTTGGTGGCGTGGCTTGGTGGGCGTGGCAGGGGAAGGATACAGCAAAATCTCCATTCCCACCCCACTGCAGGGGAACTATACTGTAAAATCCCCATTCCCTCCCCACTCCAGGGGAAGGATACTGCAAAATCCCCATTCCCACCCAACTCCAGCAGAAGGATACTGCAAAATCCCCATTCCCTCCCCACTCCAGGGGAAGGATACTGCAAAATCCCCATTCCCACCCAATTCCAGGGGAAGGATACTGCAAAATCTCCATTCCCTCCCCACTCCAGGGGAAGGATATTGCAAAATCCCCATTCCCTCCCCACTCCAGGGGAAGGATACCGCAAAATCCCCATTCCCACCCCACTCTGGGGCCAGCCAGAGGTGGTATTTGCCGGTTCTCCAAACTGCTCAAAATTTCTGCTACCAGTTCTCCAGAACCTATCAGAACCTGCTGGATTTCACCCCTGGAAAAAAGCCTGCTATAAAGATACATAAATTGTGTGTTCCAAAAAGAAAAGGAGCACAGGACATTGTTATTATTTTTTTTTAAGGTTACACCCATTTTTTATTTTTCCCTCTTCTTCTTCTTTTTTTTTGTTCTCCTGTGCCCATCCAGTGCCCGCCCCCCTCTTTTTTAAGTTTTCAGGCGAGATTTCCAGGTGGCCTCTTGTCCAAATACTAACCAGGGTTATAAGAATATCCAAGGTGAAGTAGGTGCTGCCATACAGAGATTTCTAGTGTTAATAAAACAGGCCCAGTTAATGCAGTTTAAAAAGTGTGGACTTCAATTCCCAGAATTCCTTGGTCAGCAATGCTTACACCAGAATGTAAACTTAAACCAAATATTAAAGTTTAATTAAATTAAATATTAAAACACTCTGCTGGGTAAGGTTCATACATTTTTGGTTGATCAAATTAAAAATAACCTTGGCCTAGCGTATTTCCCTTTGGAGCAATTCTAGAAAATTAAAATATTTTTACTGCTAGTCCTCAACTTACAACCATTTTTTAAAGTGAGACCGTTCAATGTTAGAAAGGCACTGAAAAAAGTGACTTATGTCCATTTCTCGCACCGTTGCAGCAGCCACAAGATCATGTGACCAACATTCAAGACATTTGGCAACTGGCTCATATTTATGACGGTTGAAGAATCCCGTGGTCATCTGACCAGCAAAGTCAATGAGGGAAGCCAGATTCATCCAAGAAGCTTCTTCAGCTCTGATTGGATGGTGAGAAATGGAAGGATTTATACTCCTTGCAGACAGCTGGTCATTTGCGTTCTTTTAGAGCAGTGTTTCTCAACCTTGGAAGCTTGAAGATGGGTGGACTTCAACTCCCAGAATCCCCGGGAGTTGAAGTCCACCCATCTTCAAGCTACCTGTTCTGTCCCCAACCACACGCACACATACCAACAGACGTTCAAGAGTTAAAGACCAAACCAGCCGGCAAAATCCTTTTCCTTAAGATAACGGAACTTGGCAACAACCTAGTGGCCGCCTGCCAAGAGTTTATTATTTACGAAAAGGAGAGATAACTTCTCCCCACTCCTGGTACATCAAAAGAAACAGCTCAATAATTACAGAGTCAATCAAGTCCAGAGATAATCCAGCAAAGTCTATAGCAAAAAGTCCGGCAATGCAGAATGGCCTGGAAGCTTTCAGCTTTGTTTGTCACAAGGTTTGACTGACCACCACGCTCCCTTTTATACCTTGTGGGGTGTGGTCCAGTGACTCAGCCTAATCTCGGGCATGCCTTTTCTTCTGTTGCGCGCGCTTATCTCTGCGACGCTGGCGTGGATCCAGCCAAGACTCATTACCCTCATCACTGTCCATTTGTGGCTGCGTGGACGTGCTTGGCCCTGGCCCTATCTCTTGCCCTTCGGCAGACACCAAAGGCATTGCCAGAGAGGAGGGTCCTGGAGAGGGAGGCCTTGCCAACTCCTCTCCTTCACTCTCGGAGTCCTCTCCTGCCGATGACACAGGCTCAGGTAATGGACCCATAATACTACCAAGGTTGAGAAACACTGTTTTAGAGAGATGTTGAGGGCACTTGGAGATCTGCAAGGAGTAAAAATCCTTCCCAAAGCTGGCTGAGGAATTCTGGGAGTTGAAGTCCACAAGTCTTAAAAGTTGCCAAGGTTGGAGACCCCTGCTCTAATGCTACCCCAGGATCTTAGGAAATCACCCAGTTTGGTCAAGGAGTTAAGGTATCGCGCTAGAAACTGGGAGGCCATGAGTTCAAATCCTCCCTTAAGGCATGAAAGCCAGCTGGGGGAATTTGGGCCAGTCATTCTCTCTCAGCCCACCTCACCTCACCGGGTTGTTGTTGTTGTTGTTGTGGGGAAAAGAGGAGAAGGAAGTACAGGAATATTAGGTATGTTTGCTGCCTTGAATTATTTATAAAAATAATAAAGTTATCTGAGGGACCATCTTTTGCCGGTTACATCTACGCAACCCACCAGAGTGAGGAGGCAAGGAATGTTGTGGCCCAGTGGTGGGTTGCTCCTGGTTCAGTCCAGTTCGATAGAACCGGTAGTAAAACCGGCGGGAGACTCCGCCTACCTGCCACGACGTCATCATGGGTGATCTGTGCATGCGCAGAAGCTTCTGTGCATGTGGACGCGGGCGCTTCCGCTGCGAACCAGTAGTAAAGATAAGTAGAACCCACCCCTGTGTGGGTCTCATCCTTTAGGCAGGGGTCTGCAACCTTAAACACTCAAAGAGCCATTTGGACCCGTTTCCCACAGAAAAGAAAACACCGGGAGCCACAAAAGCTGGAGTGGGTGTGACCGACTCGACGTCACTCCCTCCCACTCAGTCACATGACACACACCCCAGCCACGCCTACCCAGGTTTTATGGCTCCTGGTGTTTTCTGTGGAAAATATTTATCTCTCTGTTGTGTGTCTCTTTCACTTTCACTCTCTCTCTCTGTCTCTCTCTCTCATGTCTCTGTCTCTCTGTCTCTCTTTCTCAGGCCAGGCGAGGAGTGACTGGAAGGGGAGGGCGAGGGGTGGGGCCAGCCAGTGGTGGGTTCAACCGACAGAGAGCCACAGCAGGGGGACGAAAGAGCCGCATGCAGCTCCAGAGCCACGGGTTGCCGACACCCGCCCTAGGGAGATACACCTGGTGGGACCCAGAAGAAGGGCCTTCTCTGTGGTGGCTCCCTCTCTCTGGAACATTGTCCCCCCCCCAGCCATAAGACTGCCCCCCACTCTAACACTCTTCCGGAAGGCGCTGAAGACCTGGTTCTGTTGGCAGGATGGAGCCCATTAAATGGCTTGTGTGATATGTTGTCGCAGGGGTTGGGGGTTATTATATTATTATATTATTTTATTAGTTTTATTTTTTTCAAACCATAGATATGATGTTTTTATATTCCTGTAAGCCACCTTGAGTCGCCCTGTACCTGGAGTCAGCAACCTGCAGCTCCGGAGCGGCATGCGGCTCTTTGGGCCCTGTGCTGTGGCTCCCTGTCGGGTGATCCCACCACTGGCTGGCCCCACCCCTCGCTCTCCCATCCCAGTCACTCCTTGCCTGGCCTGAGAAGGTAAGGGCGATGGCGGGAGATGGAGAAGTGGCCAGGGCAGAAACAGAGAGATACAGAGACAGGGGAAGGAGGGGAGAGAGATATATCAAAAGGTTTTTGTGGTTCCTGGTGTTTTTTAACAACTGGTTCTCTGCCCTAATGATTGGCTCAGTAGGCAGGGCTGGGGGGATATCATGTGACTGGTGGAAGTGAGTGACATTGAGTTGGCCACGCCCACCTAGGTTTTGTGGCTCCCGGTGTTTTCTTTTCTGTGGGAAACGGGTCCAAATGGCACTTTGAGTGCTTAAGGTCGCAAACCCCTGCCCTGTACGAATAGGCAGCCAATATAAATTTTCTAAATAAATAAATAAATAAAGGCGGGATACACAGGAAGCAATAAGTACGTAAATTAAAAAGTAGGTAAATAAATAAATAAAGTGCAGCTGCTTTAAGCCATCCCGAGCTGGGGCTACGGTTCATGTCTCGACATGTTTTCAAATCACCCTTTGGGGAAATAGAAGCAGAAGCCTTGGGCAGGCCTACTCTAAATATTACTACTCGTCTCAAGCAAAATATCTTCTTTCCTGGCTTTGTTGTTCTTTCTGTCTTAGGTGGTGATTTGGGGTTGGGGAAGTTTACCTTCCCTGTATTTTTTTTTTCTTTTTTCTTTTTAACCCTACTAAGTTGTTGACTAGTTGATTCGGCTCCTCCCATCCATTCTCTCCTGTTCAAACAGGTATTTTTCTACCACTGCTCTGTGGCAAGGTTTCGTAACAGTTGACAGCTTGAAGATGTGTGAACTTCATATTGTCAAGGTTGAGAAACTGCTTTGTTGATGACACACAGGGGAAATCCTAACGCTGTTAAAAACCCAAACTTTGAATTTCCCCCTTTCCAGTTTATTAGTAGAATTTCATGGCTCAGCAAGGAATTTGTAAGGCTTGGTGAGGGAAATTCAGGAGGATTGCAAATCACACATTATATGTACCACTTTATAATGCCTTGGTAAGGCCACACTTGGAATACTGCATCCAATTTTGGTCGCCACGATGTAAAAAAGATGTGGAGACTCTAGAAAGAGTGCAGAGAAGAGCAACAAAGATGATTAGGGGACTGGAGGCTAAAAGATATGAAGAACGGTTGCAGGAACTGGGCATGTCTAGTTTAATGAAAAGAAGGACTAGGGGAGACATGATAGCAGTCTTCCAGTATCTCAGGGGTTGCCACAAAGAAGAGGGAGTCAAACTATTCTTCAAAGCACCTGAGGGTAGAACAAGAAGCAATGGGTGGAAATTAATCAAGGAGAGAAGCAACCTAGAACTAAGGAGAAATTTCCTGACAGAACAATTAATCGGTGGAACAACTTGCCTCCAGAGATTGTGAATGCTCCAACACTGGAAGTTTTAAAGAAGTTGTTGGATAACCATTTGTCTGAAGTGGTGTAGGGTTTCCTGCCTGGGTAGGGGGTTGGACTAGAAGACCTTCCAAGGTCCCTTCCAGCTCTGTTATTCTATTCTATTCTATGTACAGGTAGCCCTCGATTTATGAACCCAATTGGGATCAGAATTTACAGTGCTAAGCAAAGTGGTTTTTAAGTGAGTCACGCCCAATTTTACAAACTTTTTTTCCCTTTTTTGCCACGGCTGTCAAGCAAATCCCTGCAGTTGTTAAGTGAATCAGATGGTCATTAAGTGAATCCGGCTTTCCTCCTTGACTTTGCTTGTGAGAAAGCAGGGAGAAAGGTCACAAATGGTGATCGGCTGGCCCAAGGACGGTGTTAGCTCTGGGAAATTCACGTGGGTTGCCAAGGACCTGAATTTTGATCATGTGACTGATGGGGTGGTGCGACAGCCATATGTTTGAGGACCAATCATAAATGACCTTTTTTTCAGTGCTTTTATAACTTTGAGCAGCTGCTCCATGCATGGTTGTATGTTCCAGTGTTTGAGAGGCTGCCACAAACAGGAGGGAGTCAACCTATTTTCCAAAGCACCTGAAGGCAGGACAAGAAACGACGGATGGAAATTAATCAAGGAGAGAAGCAACCTGGAATTTAATGAGAAACTTCTTAGCAGTGAGGATAATTAATCAATGGAACAGCTTGCCACCAGAAGTTGTGGGTGCTCCATTACTGGAGGTTTTTAAGAAAAGACAGGACAGCCACTTTTATGAAATGGTATAGGACAGTGGTGGGTTGCTCCCGGTTCGCACCGGTTCGCAAGAACCGGTAGTAAAAAAATTTAGTAGTTCGGAGAACCGGTAATAACATTGGCTGGCCACGCCCCCAAACCGGTCCACGGCCTGGTCGCCGCTCACTTATCCCGGCCACCTCATCAGAGGCTTTTTTTTTTTTTTTTTACTTTTAAAAGCATTTTTTTACAACCTCTTCGGCTGAAAAAAAAATGCTTTTAAAAGTTTTTTAAAAATCCTCTGATGATTGTGCGGCTCAGCTGGGATCTTCAGAGGCTTCTGAAAACATTTTTTTCTGCAACCTCTTCAGCCGAAGAGGTTGTAGGAAAAAAAATCCCTTTAAAAGCCTCTGGCGATCCCAGCTGACTTGCCTGATTGTCAGAGGCTTCTAAAAGCATTTTTTTTCTGCAACCTCTTAAGGTTGTAGAAATAATGCTTTTAAAAGTTTAAAAAAAAAAAAAAAGTTGGCTGCGTCCACCCAGTCACATTACTCCCCAAGCCATGCCCACAGAACCGGCAGTAAAAAATTTTAGAACCCATCCCTGGTATAGGATCTCCTGCTTGAGTAGGGGGATGGACTAGAAGACCTCCAAGGTACCTTCCAACTCTATTCTGATTCTAATTTTTATGAGTTCCTCTGCACACTTGTAAAACCCTTCAGTGCAATTGCAGGAGGCGGAAGTATCTTAAGTGATAATCATAGTTCCGTCCTTGAATTTGGAGCTTAACTTCAACTGCATACACTTTCCAGATTTTGCCTGTAGAAATCAAAAGCCTTTGAAATTCTGATTCTGCATCTCCTCTTAATCAACCCTTGGTTTAATATCCATCCGTCTTGCCAAGTGGCCCCCGAACCTCACTTAGGGAATTAACTCTCCCTCCACCCACTTTCTCTGCTGGTTCAAAGCCCAGGTTTTTAATGCACGAGCGCAACCAGTTGCGGTGGTTAAAATGGGGCATTTAGACTGCGGGGTTTTGCTTTGTGGCAAGCGTTTTAAAACCTTGTAGACATGCTGGACCGAAAACACCTTAATTGTCAGCCAATCTGGCTGGAAGGAGGGACGGTCAGAACATCTGGCAGACTTCAGCTGGAAAGTAGGAACAAATTTAAATATAGAGGCTGAATTTGGGAGATGTTCCCCTCGTGGGTGTGTTCGGTCTATAGCAGAAGCTGCCTGTTTCAAACAGCATAATCTTTGGGGCTGTCAGAGGTGCGAAAAAGGATGTGGGGTGTTTGGGGTATTTTAGTTTTATACAGGGGTGGGATTGAAAAATTTTAGCAACTGGTTCTCTCTGCCTGGTTGCTGGGTAGGCGTGGCCATGGGGGTGTGGCCTACTCAGCCTCCTGCACCATGGCGGGAGGGGCGTTTTCGCCCTCCCCAGGCTCCGGAGGCTTTTCTTGAGCGTCCGGAAGGGCAAAAACAGCCTCCCCTAGGCTCTGGAGGCCCTCTGGAGGCTGGAAACGGGGCCGTTTCCAAACTTCCAGAACTTCTGGGAGGCCCGTTTTTTGCCCTCCCAGAGCCTAACAGGGTTAGAAAGGGAACTTGGAGGTCTTCTAGTCCAACCTCTGCTTAGGCAGGAGACCTTATACCATTTCAGACAAATGGTTATCCAATCTCTTCTTAAAAACTTCCAGTGTTGGAGCATTTACAACTTCTGGAGGCAAGTGGTTCCACTGATTCATTGTTCCAAACTGCCAGGAAGTTTCTCTTTAGTTCTAGGTTGCTTCTTTCTTTGATTAGTTTCCATCCGTTGCTTCTTGTCCTGTCGTCAGGTACCTTGGACTACATGTACAGGTAGTTCTCGACTTACAACCACAATTGACCCCAACATTTCTGTTGTTAAGCAGAATAGTTGTTAAGTGAGTTTTTGCCCCATTTTACGACCTTTGTCGCCACAGTTGTTAAGTTAGTAACAGAGCTGCTAAGTCTGGCTTCCCCATTGACTTTGCCTGTCAGAAGGGGATCACATGAGCCCAGGAGACTGCAACAGGAGCCTTGGTAGTACAGTGGTTTAAAGCATCCTGTTATTAAGACCAGCTGCCTGCAATTACTGCAGGTTCGAATCTTGCCAGGCTCAAGGTTGACTCAGCCTTCCATCCTTTCTAAGGTAGGTAAATTGAGGACCCAGTTTGTGGGGGCAATAAGCTGACTTTGTATAAAAATATACAAAAGGATGAAGGCTATTGATTAGCGCATTGTAAGCCGCCCTGAGTCTCCGGAGAAGGGCGGCATATAAATCAAATTATATATATATAAAAAAAACTGTCATAAATACATGCCAAGCGTCCAAATTTTTGATCACGTGACTGCGGGGATGCTGCAACAATTGTAAGTGTAAAAAAAGACTATAAGTTACTCTTCTCGGTGCCGTTGTCATTTTGAACAGACACTAAACCAGGAATCTTCAAACTTGGCACTTTTAAGACTTGTGGACTTCAACTCCCAGAATTCTCCAGCCAGGTATGCTATGCTATGCTGGGTGGAGAATTCTGGGAGAATTCTGGGAGTTGAAGTCCACAAGTCTTAAAGCTGCCAAGTTTGAAGACCTCTGCACTAAACGAATGGGTTGTAAGTTGAGGATTACCTGATGGTCTGGGTGGGAGGATAGAAATCCCAGAGATAAATGAAAGGGAATAAACCACAAACTAACCTGTTCTTTATACACTCACCTTCTTCCATTCTGCACGTTCTCCCTCGTAAATTTTCAACAATGTGGCTCAGGTACGGTTGTAGATTTTAGGAGAAAAGTGAGGACAGAAGAGGGGAGGAAAATACAAAGAACCAGATTGACTGGCTGAGGGAGAAACCTCTTTGCTGTGCTACATTTGTCCACCTTTTAATTAATCACATTTATTGCCTCCCCACCCACATTTCATAACTTTTAATGCACGGCTTGCTTTTAGTGTTATTCCTGATCAGGGGAGCGGCTGTGTTTGTACAGCCTAGTTAATGATTTTACAGGCAGTCCTCGACATACGACTGTCCTGGAACTTGCTCACGACGGGTGGGTCATATGACCGGTCTGATTTTTTTTTACTACCTTCTTTGTGGCCAGAGTGGATAAAAATCAATGATCTTTTTTAAAAAATAAAAAAAATCCGATTTTTTTAATTTAAATCGGATTTTTTTTTATTTTTATCGAATTTATTTTAATAAAAAACTTTTGGGGTAAAACTCTATCGTAAGATAGTTTTCTATTTAAGATACATAAATAATTTAGTTTATTCTGCATGAAATGGAGCTTAGTTATGTAGCATGAGGCTGTATATTCTGCAACACTGGGACTATCGGTGAGTCAACAGTGGGTCAAAGGAGTAGCAGAGATGACAATTGCTCTTTAAAAATTATGATTTAAATCGAGTTGATTTAAATCAAGCCTTTTTACTAGTGATTTAAATCATGATTTAAATCAAATCCACCCTGTTTGTGGCGGTTATAAAAGAAAGGCTGCAGTCGTTAAGTGAAACCCATTGGGTGATTTTCAGGACCCTGGTGATTTGTACGCTTGCGTTTTGCATGGTTTTCAGCAAAAACGCTGTAAAACACATTTGTATCACCACGGGATGGCTATAAATGGCTATAAAGGCAGCCATTTTGCTACGTGTGATCACGTGACCATGGGGAGGGGCAGGAATGACTGTCAGAACTTCAGAACCGGCTCATAATTTCTTTTTGCAGGGAATCAAAACTTCAAAGCAGTCATTAAGTAACTGGTCGTAAATTGAGGAGTACCTGTAACACGGTAATTCTCAAATTTGGCAACTTTAAGATGTGCGGACTTCAACTCCCAGAATTTTCCAGCCAGCATGGGAATTAAAGCCCACCCGTCTTACAATGGACAAGCTCGAGAAACGTGCAGTTAATCCATTGTTGAGGTTTTGCACCGAGCATCCAGTTGTGGGATTCAAATAATTTAACAACCGGTTCTCTGCCCTAATGACCAGCCGAGTAGACGTGGCTCGGTGGTCATGTGACATGTGGGCAGGGCCAACTCAACGTCACTCATGTCGATGGGCGCTTCGCCTTAGCTGCTACATTGTGTTAAGGGTTAACCTGAGAGGCAGTTTCTGTAAGCAGGGCAATAAAGATTAGGCTAGAAATAACACCAGAATGTTTCCTTCCTGCCTTCCTTACAGGATTAGCCCTGTAAAGTGGAAAAAAACAAAATAAGACTTCTTCCAACAACTGGTTCTCCGAACTGCTTAGAAAGTTCGGCGCAGAGTGCGGCCGCGCGGATAGTTATGGGAGCAACGTGGAGTTCCCATGTAACACCTCTCCTGCGCAAGCTGCACTGGCTCCCGGTGGTCTTCCGAGTGCGCTTCAAGGTTCTGGTCATCACCTTTAAAGCGCTCCATGGCTTAGGACCTGGTTATCTATGGGACCGCCTGCTACCACCAATAGCCTCCCACCGGCCAGTACGCTCCCATAGAGAGGGGCTCCTCTGGGTGCCGTCGGCCAAACAATGTCGACTGGCGGCCCCTAGGGGGACAGCCTTCTCTATGGGGGCACCTACGATCTGGAACAAGCTCCCCTCGGAGATACGGAGGATCCCGGATCTGCGCACCTTCCGTTGCGCGCTTAAGACTTTCCTATTCCATCAAGCTGACCTGGCCTAAATCTTCTCCCCTTTTTAAATGTAAAATTTTAAACTGTAAATTTTAATTTGTTTTAAATTATGGGGTATTTTAAATTCAGCCAAATTATTTAATTCAGTTTTAATTCATTTTAAATTTTTGTATTTATGTGTTCTATCTCGTGGCTGTTCACGAATCCTTCGGGAGAAGGGTGGTATAGAAATTTAATAAAATAAAATAAATAAAAATAAATAAAGTTAACAACCGGTTCTCCCGAATAGGTGCGAACTGGCTAAATCTCACCACTGCGAGCATCCTCTGTAACAGGGGTGTCAAACTCAAGGCCCGGGGGCTGGATCCAGCCCGTGGGGTGCTTAGATCTGTCCTGCAGAGCTGTCCTGGAAACAGCAAAGGACCAGCCTGCGGTGCCTCTACCAGCGAAAACGGGCTCCCAAGCTCCGTTTTTGGCTGTGACGGCCTCCTGCAACTCTGTGCCAGCAAACACGGAACTCAGGCTCCATGTTTGCTGGCAGAAGTTGCAGGAGGCTGTCACAGCCGAAAACAGAGCTTGGGAGCCCGTTTTCGCTGGCAAAGCGCTCGAGCTATCACAGGTGTCCCCGACACGAGTGACGTCGAGCTGGCCACACCCACCCTGGCCCCCCAAGGTCAAACACAACCCTGATGAACCCTTAATGAAATTGAGTTTGACACCCCTGCTCTATAACCTAGAACCTGATTACAGGTAGTCCTCGATTTACAACCATTCGTTTAGCGACCACTCAAAATGACAACAGCACTGAAAAATGCGACTTATGTCTGTTTTCACACTTAAGACCGTTGCAACATCCCCAATGGTCACCTGATCAAAATTCAGACGCTTGGCCACTGACTCACATTTATGATGGTCGCAGTGTCCTGGGGTCACGTGATTCCTCTTTTGCAACCTTCGGACGAGCAAAGTCCAAGGGGAAGCCGGATTCACTTAACAACCGCGTTACTAATTTAACAAATGCAGTGATTCGCTTAACAACTGTGGCAAGAAAGCTCATAAAACGGAACAAAACTCACTTAAACAACTGTCTTGCTTAACAGTCATGTTACTAATTTTAACAATTACGGTGATTTACTTACCGTATTTTTTGGAGTATAAGTCGCATCTTTTTCTCCCAAAAAAGAGGGTGAAAATCTGGGGGCGTCTTATACTCCAAATGTAGTCCTGCCCGGCTTCTCAAACGGAGGTTTCAGAGGCTGAAAAAAGCATCAGAAACGAAGCTTCAGAAAAGAAGCCCCCAAACAGAGCTTCAGAGGCTTTTTTTCTGAAGCTCTGTTTTGGAGGCTTTCAGAGGCAGGAAAAAAAGTTAGTTTCAGAAGTTTCAGAGGCAGAAAAAAAAAGCAAAAACAACAACAACAACAACAACAAGGCACAGTGCTGACAACCAAGGAACCTGTTGCTAAAATTCACCTCTGGGAACAGCTGATTGGGGGTATTCCGGGAGGCCGATCCACCTGCCAATCAGCCTTTTTCTTATTTTCCTCCCCAAAAACTAATGTGCGTCTTATACTTCGGTGCGTCTTACACTCCAAAAAATACGATAACAACTTTGGCCAGAAATGTCATAAAAGGGGGCAAAATTCACTTAATTATCTTGCTGAGCAACGGAATCAGGTGTTGATGGAGTCAAAGGAGGGTGGGGGGGAGGTCCTCTTTTTCCTGCCCTTTGTGTTAGATCTTTTTTTGTTGAATTCCTTTCAGACCTGCCACTTACTGGCCCCTGACTTCCAGCAGGGCAGAAAAAAATCCCCTTCCCCAGAATTGCATCTGGGGAAGAAGTGCCTCAATATAGGGTTGGGATTCAGCCGGTTCTAGCAAACGGGTAGTTGTGATCTGCAGGTGGGCCCGCCCACCTGCCCTGGCGCTATGCCTTCCTATTTAGCTGCGTTTTTTTAAGTTGTGTGCATGCGGGCAAGTGCGTGAGCAAAACGCTTGTGCAGAAGGCTCCCCGAGACTCACATTTTCGGTGCTGGGGCAAACCGGTTGTTACTTCGTGTGCTCCCACGTCTGCCTCAGTGCTAATATATCCACATCAATTTTGCAAGAGTATCGGTGGGGTTTTATTTATAATCTTTTATTTTCAGATGCTCCAGCCCAGTTCTTCCCTCCCTGCAGTCCAGAAAAATAAAGAGGGAGGCCAAATTGAGATGCCTGGTGGCTTTTTGCCAGTTTCTCTGCGCTCGCCAGTTTCACTCCCTTTCCCTCTCCTTAAAGTCAGAGGGGTGATTGCCAAACAGCTGTTCAGTTCCAGTTCTCTTAGCTCGTTGCCCAATCCGGGTGGGACAGCCTCACCCTTTCTAGGGCTAATTCTGTCCTGGTACCTTCCTGTGTTTTTAGTCACAGGATTTGAACTCAGGACAGAACCAAGTGGAGCCAACAGGCTGACCAGGTTAGAAAAGGTGATCCCATGACCTCCCCCGCCCCCCGGGCCACTGCAACTGTCATAAATACAAGTCAGTTGCCGAGTGTCTGAATTTTGATCATGTGACTGTGAGGATGCTGCAACGGTCATAAGTGCGAAAAATGAACCTGAGACACTTTTTGTAACTTCAAATAGTCAGTGAGTGAAACGCTGTAAATCAGGGACTAACTGTCTTCAGTGTTGTTAAAACTTCGAATGGTCACTAAATAATGGTTGTAAGTCAAGGACCGTGTTTCCTTGACCAAAGACAGAAGTGGGATGGGAAGATCTGGCGAGAGCCGGCCATGAATGGCGTGAATGGCTGGTACATGGCTCCATCCCATCAGCTGAGAGGGCTGGGCTCAGTTAAACCACCGTGAGAGGGTGGCTCTGATGTCGGGGCCCCTGGGGGCTGAACTGGGATGATATTGAATTTCTTGCATCTGCCAGCAGAGGGGACCTGACCATCGGACCAACCGCCGTGAGAGGGCGGTTTTTGGACCTGAGCCCCGGATGCTGTGCTGTCTGCATTGGCTCATCGCTGCCATCTCACCACAAGAGGGGGTTGACTGGTTGATCGGACCTCCGTGAGAGGGTGGTTGGGTCTTTCCCCCCACCCTGGACTGTGGTCGACCTGGAACTTGACCTCGTCCTCTGTTGTGAGGGGACAGTGGACCGGTCTTGTTGAAAATGCTCCTAAAACTCCCATTCCATGTCTCTCCCCTGGACCTTCTATATGGACCCCTAGGATATGGTTGCTCCCATCCTCTGTGGTCAAAATGTATTCTGCAGCGGAGCTTCTTGGTCTGCGAGACTCCCCCCTCTCGCAGGCTTGGCCCTCCACTCTATCGAGGGCCTACCTCGATGACGGGCTTTGGAACCCCGAGAGGTGGCATGCTGCAAAGAGGGGGTTGTGGGGTTTTTTAAAATTGTCTTTTTGTAATCTTTTAAGGGGTTTAGGGCGGGGGGTGGGGAGGGAGGGGCATAGGTCAGGCTTGTTACAGGGGCATGGAATGGAAGGCGGGGAGCGGGGTGTGGAGGAGCTCAGTGTGGATAGGGTGGAGGGCAGGTCTATCAGGACCGTGGTTGGGAGGGGCAGATATGGCGGGAGTAGGGGGCCACATCAGGTGGTGGGGGCACGCACCCGCTATCTCCAAGCGGTGGCATGCCTCGGCCCCCATGACTCTTCTCGTCTCCCCGGCTGTCCAGATTCTCAGAGCCCAGGCCTTAGACTGATGTTGTGCAACGCCAGGTCCGTGGTTAATAAGGCCCCCCTCATTTGTGAGCTAATACAGGAGGGGGGTGCAGACCTGGCAGGTATTACAGAGACCTGGTTGGGCCAAGAAGGGGGGGTCCCCCTCGTAGAGATGTGCCCACCAGGTTTCCGCGCATTCCATCAGCCAAGGGCCCAGGGCAGGGGTGGGGGGGGTGGCGGTCGTTATAAAGGAAGGTCTTGATCCGAGGGAGGTCACTGTACCTCAGATAGCCGGATGTGAGTCTCTCCTGGTGAAGTGAGGCCATGGGATGCAGGTGGGCCTGCTGATCGCGTACCTGGCTCCCTGCCATGTGACAGCGGCCCTGCCCGAGCTTCTCAACGTTATTGCTGGGGTGGCGGTTGATACCCCCAGACTTTTGGTCATGGGGGATTTCAACCTGCCATCTACCGGTGAGGCGTCTGGGATGGCTCGGGAGTTTATGGCTTCCATGACAGCCATGGACCTGACACAATTAATTCATGGCCCCACTCACGTGGGAGGACACACTCTGGACTTGGTTTTTATCTCTGGTCAGTGGCGGAGTGGTCTGGATATAGGGGATATAGTTATTGAACCCCTGTCATGGTCGGACCATTCTCTCCTGAGACTGGACCTTTTGACCGCTGCACCCCACTGCAGGGAGGCGGAACCGACCAGGTGGTTCCGCCCCAGGCGCCTGATGGATCCTGATAGGTTCCAGAGGGAGCTTGGGCCAGTTCCTGAAACTCTGGCTCACGACTCGGCTGAAGATCTGGTGGCTGCCTGGGATAGGACAGCCGCCGGTGCTCTGGACCGAGTCGTGCCTTTGCGGCCTCTGACCCGACGCCGAACCTGCCCGGCCCCTTGGTTTTCCGAGGAGCTGAGGGGGATGAAGCGCCGGAAAAGACGCCTAGAGAGTGGTTGGAGGGCCAGTCGCTCCGAATCCGACCGAACACTAGTTAGGTCTCATATTAAGACCTATCTAGTGGCGATAAAAGCGGCAAAGCGTAACCACTTTTCCGCTCTTATTGCATCGGCAGATAACCGCCCAGCCGCCTTGTTTAGGGTGACTCGCTCCCTCCTACATCAGGGAGCGCGGGAAGACCCCTTGCAAGGGCAAGCTGAGGATTTTGCACAGTATCTGCACGATAAAATCGCTCAGATTCGGGAAGGCTTGGACTCTGACTGGGTAGATCCCGGCGGGGTGACTGAGGCTGGTCTTGAGAATGTTATCTGGGATGAGTTCGACCCTGTGACTCCTGAGGACGTGGACAGGATCCTGGGGAGGCTAAACGCAACCACATGTTTATTGGACCTGTGCCCCTCCTGGCTGGTACTGGCCACCCGGGAGGTAACACGAGGCTGGCTCCAGAGGATCATAAATGCTTCTTTGAGAGAGGGTTTCTTGCCTCCCGCCTTGAAAGAGGTGGTGGTGAGGCCCCTCCTCAAGAAGCCTTCTCTGGACCCGGCCGTTTTGGCAAACTATCGTCCGGTCTCCAACCTTCGCTTTGTTGCGAAGGTTGTGGAGAGTGTGGTTGCGCGACAGCTCCCACAGTTCCTGGATGAAACCGTCTATCTAGATCCGTGCCAGTCCGGCTTCAGGCCTGGGTACAGCACGGAGACAGCATTGGTCGCATTGGTGGATGATCTCTGGAGGGCTCGGGACAGGGGTTGCTCCTCTGTTCTGGTCCTATTAGACCTCTCAGCGGCTTTTGATACCATCGACCATGGTATCATGCTGCACCGGCTGGAGGGACTGGGGGTGGGAGGCACCGTGCTGCGGTGGTTCTCCTCCTATCTCTCTGACCGGTCGCAGTCTGTGTTGGCAGGGGGGCAGAGGTCGACCTCGAGGCACCTTGCTTGCGGGGTGCCGCAAGGGTCGGTCCTCTCGCCACTCCTGTTCAACATTTATGTGAAGCCGCTGGGTGAGATCATCCGTGGTTTTGGGGTGCGATGCCATCTGTACGCTGATGACACTCAGCTGTACATTTCCACCCCAGACCACCCCAATGATGCCCTCGAAGTGATGTCCCAGTGTCTGGAGGCCGTGCGGGTCTGGATGGGGAGGAACAGGCTTCGGCTCAACCCTTCCAAGACCGAGTGGCTGTGGATGCCGGCGTCCCGGTATAGCCAGCTGGTGCCATCGCTGGCTATTGGGGGCGAGTCACTGACCCCCACAGAGGGGGCTCGCAACTTGGGCGTCCTCCTGGACACACGGCTGTCTTTAGAAGAGCATATGACGGCCGTGGCCAGGGGGGCTTTTTATCAGGTTCGCCTGATACGCCAGTTGCGCCCCTTTCTGGATCGGGACTCCTTGTGCACAGTCACTCATGCCTTGGTTACGTCACGCCTGGACTACTGTAACGCTCTCTACATGGGGCTCCCCCTGAGGAACACCCGGAGGCTCCAGCTGGTGCAGAATGCGGCCGCGCGGGTGATTATGGGAGCGACGTGGCGCTCCCACGTAACACCTCTCCTGCGCGAGCTGCATTGGCTCCCGGTGGTCTTCCGGGTGCGCTTTAAGGTGTTGGTTCTCATCTTTAAAGCGCTCCATGGCTTAGGGCCAGGGTATTTGCGAGACCGCCTGCTGCTACCGATAACCTCCCACCGGCCAATACGCTCTCACAGAGAGGGCCTCCTCGGGGTGCCGTCGGTCAGGCAATGTCGGCTGGCGGCCCCCAGGGGGCGAGCCTTCTCTGTGGGGGCACCCGCCCTGTGGAATGAGCTGCCTCCCGGAATACAATTGATCCCGGACCTCCGGACCTTCTGTAAAGCCCTGAAGACGTTTTTATTTCATCAAGCCGGCCTAGCCTAAATGGTTTTTAACTGGGATTTTAAATTTTATGGATTTGGGGTTTTAAATTGGGTAGCCAATTATTTAATTTTTTTAATTATCTTAACTTTTGTATTTGTATGTTTTTTAATTTTGGCTGTTCACTGCCCTGAGTCCCTTCTGGGAGAAGGGCGGTATACAAATTAAATTAATAAAATAAATAAATAAATAAATGAGTTTTTAATGTTTTTAATTTTTAAATGTTTTTTTATAATGATTTTTTAAAATGTATTGTGAGCCGCCCTGAGTCTTTGGAGAGGGGGCAGCATATAAATTGAATTAATTAAATTAAATTAAGAACCTTCAAAGCAATGTAAAAATATTTGGTGGAAACAAATAATATTGCTGTCTGTCCTCACACAAATAAACTGATCCCCCCCCGCCCCTTGAATATCTCTTTTTGGAGATGAATTACCTCCCATTGGCATAATGGCTCGTAAAAACTAAGAACTTAAGGAGAAAAATGAGTACAGTGTGTGTTCTGTATTTCGGTTATCAATTTCTTTTCTTGACTAAATACACATATGGCAAAAAAAAAAAAAAGAGGGGGGGAAACATGTTTGGGTAGAAAGCACTCCAGATTCCATATGCTCATAAATATTATCGAATTTCATTCCTCCGATGCATATGCTTTCTCCAGACTAAGTATGACAGCAAAAACCCTTCCTTTGCAAACATTACCAGAATGTCACCGATGTGTTTTTGGCTGTCTCCCACCCACCAAATTCTCAATAAATGCTGAATTTCGTACTCTGCACCGGTTGTGTCCCTGGCCTAGATTGAGAAGCTTTCCTTGTGGTCACTCATGCCTTATAGTCGCCTCTCGGTTGGACTACTGTAATGGGCTCTACCTGGAGCTGCCCTTGAAGAGTACCTGGAAGCTTTAACAGGTGCAAAATGCAAATAGTTATGTCTCTAGAACTCACCGTCTCCTGGGGATTGGTCCAAAGTCACTCAGCTGGCTTACATGCCTAAGGCGGGACTAGAACTCACGGTCTCCTGGGGATTGGTCCAAAGTCACTCAGCTGGCTTACATGCCTAAGGCGGGACTAGAACTCACGGTTTCCTGGGGATTGGTCCAAAGTCACTCAGCTGGCTTACATGCCTAAGGCGGGACTAGAACTCACGGTCTCCTGGGGATTGGTCCAAAGTCACTCAGCTGGCTTACATGCCTAAGGCGGGACTAGAACTCACGGTCTCCTGGGGATTGGTCCAAAGTCACTCAGCTGGCTTACATGCCTAAGGCGGGACTAGAACTCACGGTCTCCTGGGGATTGGTCCAAAGTCACTCAGCTGGCTTACATGCCTAAGGCATGAACTCACTGTTTCCTAGTTTCTAGCCTGCTGGTTGGGGAATTCTGGGAGTTGAAGTCCACAAGTCTTAAAGTTGCCAAGCTTGGAGATCCCAGGACTAGAAGGACCTTCATACAGCCTATCCACTTGCATGAACTCGTGGGGGGGGGATTTCTCGGGGAAGGATTCTGTGGGTACCTTTCCATTAAGGGATTAGGAAAGAAGGGCCTGGAATGGCATTCTTAGTAACAACGGCTCACTTTGGAAAAATTTACTTCCAAAGGCCAGGATGATTTCCACGCTACTAACCTTTAAGAAGTCTGTATGAATTAAGCTTTTGGTGCGAAAAAAATCATAGTTAGCCATGAGAGTTAGGGTTTTAATCAGGGGTGGGCTGCTGGGGGTTCGCAAGGGTTCGAGAGAACCTCTAGCTAAGATTCTGTGCAGTTCGAAGAATCCCCAAATCCCACTCCTGGCTGGCCCCGCCCACCCCTCCCCTCACAGGAGTCCCAACTCAGCTGGGATCGTCAGAGCTTTTTGAAAGCATTTTTTAACAATCTCTTCGCCGAAGAGGTTATTGGAAGTTACTTATTGGAAGTTACAACGGCGCTGAAACAAGTGACTTACGACCATTTTTCAGACTTACGACCGTTGCACTATCCCCATGGTCACATGATTAAAATTTGGGCATTTGGCAACTGGCATGTATTTATGACAGTTACAGGGTCCCGGGCAGGGGTGGGCTGCTGGGGGTTTGCAGGGGTTCGGGAGAATCTCTAGCTAAGATTCTGTGCAGTTCGGAGAACCCCCAAATCCCACTCCTGGCTGGCCCCGCCCACCCCTCCCCTCACAGGAGTCCCCACGCGGCCCGTTTTGGATGCAGTTAAGTGCTGGGCACATGCGGAGCAGTGGTGGGTTTCAAAATTTTTTACTACCAGTTCTGTGGGTGTGGCTTGGTGGGCGTGGCAGAGGAAGGATACTGTAAAATCTTCATTCCCACCCCACTCCAGGGGAAGGTTACTGCAAAATCCCCATTTCCTCCCAATCAGCTGGGACTCGGGAGCCAGAGAATAGAAGGGGGCGGGGCCAGTCAGAATTTTTACTACAGGTTCTCCGAACTACTCAAAGTTTCCGCTACCGGTTCGCCAGAACTGATTAGAACCTGCTGAAACCCACCTCTGATGCGGAGGAGAGTAAAAAACAGAGTCGGGGAGGGTGAAAAACAGGCCTACCGGAAGTTCGGGAAGGCCTACGGAGCCTGGGGAGGCCATTTTCGTCCTCCCGGAGGCTCAAGGAAAGCCTCTGGAGCCCAGGGAGAACAAAAACGCTCTCCCTCCACCATGGTGCAGGAGTCTAACTAGGCCACGCCCACCATGGCCACGCCCACCCAGCCACTGGGCAGTTGAACCCCTTGCTAAAATTTTTGAAGCCCATCCCTGGTTTTAATGGGTGTTCTTCATTGATTATTGGGATTGCTAGAAAGGTTTTTATAATTGCAAGTTGCCTGGGGCAGCAACAAAGGAGCGTAAATGAATAATTCCCACCTTCTCCACCTACCAGTTGGCCCCTTTTCAAGTTGGATGTCAAAACCTGTTATTTTCCACTTTGGAAATGAAACCGGTTCTGCTTTTCGTTGCTCACCTCAAACGCAGCCAAATTAAAAGCCTTCCCTTTAGACAACTTTACTCAGGGGTTAAACCTGTAGCTCCCACCAGCTCAACGCCATCATTCTACAGGGAAGGCCAATAGGAAAAATAAATATTTAGGGAAACAATTCAGCGTGTTTTGAGGGTTTCCATTTCCAAACTGTTTGTTCCCTGCTGGAAACTTTTTGAGTTTGTGAAATCTCCGATTCTCCCCCCCACCCTCCTGCTCCGAAACTGCATGTCTTTAGCAGGAAGGAAACATCCAAGATTTTGACTGAATGGCAGAAGTTGGCGTAAGGGAGTTATTATTAGACTTGCAGCTGGCAGGAAATAGATGCCCTCTTTTTGCTTTCTCCGAGCTGTCCCACCAATCGATTATTCCAAGTCAGCAATTAGCTGACAGCAGCACATTTCCGGGTTCCTAAAAGTGGAAGCTGAAGAAAACAGAAAAAAGGGGGCTGGATGACCAAATGATAGCCACTTAAGAGACCTGCGTCGTTTAAAAACAAAAGCAGATAATTGTGCAAAGAATGGCTAGATTGATCCTTGATGATTTACGTGCATTTCTTTCTCTTTTTTTTCTCCAGATCCTTTTAGGTTGACATATGCTTCCACAATTTTTAGAATAGCAGAATAATGGAATTGGAAGGGACCTTGGAGGTCTTCTAGCTCAACCCCCTGCTCAAACAGGAAACCCTATACCCATGATGGCAAACCTATGACACGCGTGCCACAGGTGGCAGTTGGAGCCATATTGGTGGGCACGCAAGCGTTGCCCTAGCTCAGCCACCTGATTTTTGGGCCTTCTGGGCCCACCGGAAGTCGGCAAATAGGCCGTTTCCAGCCTCCAGACGGCCTCCGGGAGGTTGGGGAAGGCCATTTTTGCCCTCCCCAGGCTCCTAGAAAGGCTCTGGAGCCTAGGGAGAGTGAAAAACAGGACTTCCAGTCAGGGATGAAATGCTCCCGGTTCGGACCAGATCGCCCGATCCGGTAGCGATGGAGGCGGGTGGTTCAGAGAACCGGTAGCAAAAATCCCTGCCCCTCCCCACATGCCCAGCTGAGCCGCACAATCATCAGAGGCTGTTTTTTTTACTTTTAAAAGCATTTTTTCTACAACCTCTTCGGCCGAAAAAATGCTTTTAAAAGTAAAAAAAAAAAAAAAAAAGCCTCTGCCGATCAGGCAACTCAGCTGGGATCGTCAGAGCCTTTTGAAAGCATTTTTTTACAACCTCTTCGCCGAAGAGGTTGTAGAAAAAATGGTTTTAAAAGTTAAAAAAAAAAAAAAATCGGCCACGCCCACCCAGTCACATTACCCCCACCACCAAGCCACGCCCACAGAACCAGTAGTAACAAATTTTAGATTTCACCACTGCTTCCGATCCCACCGGAAGCCAGCAAATAGGCCGTTTCCGGCCTCTGGAGGGGCTCCGGGTGTGTGTGCGAAAGGCCATTTTCGCCCTCCCCAGGCTCCTAGAAAGGCTCTGGAGTCTGGGGAGAGCGAAAAATGGACCTACCGGGCCCACCATGCCATCGTGTGCCAAAAGCGTGGGGAGCATGGAGGGGGGGTCATGCACAATGCACCCCCCGCATTGAATTATGGGTGTGGGCACATGCACAAGCGACCCCCTGCACTCCCCCCGCTTTTGGCCTGCGACAGCAAAAAGGTTCACCATCACGGCCCTATACTATTTCAGACAAATGGTTATCTAATCTCTTCTTTAAAAAACTCCAGTGTTGGAACACCACAACTTCTCGAGGCAAGAAGTTCCACTGATTAATTGTTCTAACGGTCAGGAAATGTCTCCTTAATTCCAGGTTGCTTCTCTCCTTGATTAGTTCCCATCCATTGCTTCTTGTCCTGCCTTCTGGTGCTTTGAAAAATAATTTGGCCACCTCTTCTTTGTAGCAGCCTCTCAAATATTGGAACACCGCTATCATGTTCCCCACTATTCCTCCTTTTCATTAAACTAGACCTAGCCAATATCTAGATTACCCCCTATTATTTTGTAAAAAAATATTTGATAGTCAGTCTTAGGCTATGAATCAGAAGTCTCCAAATTTGGACTTTTATGGATTTGACCTGAATTTATATTGTCTCTTCTTGGTTGGGGGTTCGTAGAGATTTGATTCAGAGAAGAGATGGTATTTCTGTCTCGCTTCTTTGAATCAAAATCCTTGCCCAACTCTCTTGGCTGGTCTGACCAAGTGCCTGGATTAGTTATTGGAGAGTTGAAAACCAGCCTCTCTTAAAAAATTCATTTGTTTGTATCCCGCCTTCATTATTTTCACAAATAACTCAAGGCGGCAAACATATCCAACACAACTTCTTCCTTCTTGTGGCCCACCAGTGACTCGGACAGTAAGGAGGTTGGGGAGGAACTTGAGCCAGTCCTGGAGTCTGGGGAAGGCTCTGATGGGTGCTCTACGTCGGAGACAGAGATAGAGCCAGGGCCGTCCGACATTTCCCAGCTGCCTTTGGATGTTGTGACCTAGGCTCACTTAGTCATTACAAGACACAAAACTGTTTTATTATAACAGCTGAGAATTACTTCATTCCCAGCTTACTCCAAATTAATTCCAAAACAAATCCTTCAGAAAAACGGCCTTCGGGCTTATCACAAACCTTTATCATCTTTGGCACCCTTGGCAAAGACCCACAAAGTTCAGAAACAAGAGATGCCGAGTGGAAACAGATTTAGCAACGTTGCTTTCCTACAAAGAGTCCAAGAGCCTTTGCTGTTCTTTTAAGCCTTATGAGAGGGGCCAATCATCTCCTGGTCTTACTTCCGAGTCGTCCTTTTTGCTTTAGCTGCTCTTGCCTTCTGGCAGCTCTGCGCATGCGTGCACTAGGAACAGGCTCCTCCTGTTCCTCTGCCTCACTCTGGAGGCTCCGGAGTCAGTGCATAACTCCCCAATGGCCCTGGCCCCATCTCTGCCCCCGACGCAGAGCCCTCATCCAGTCCTTCCCCAGACTCCATGATTGGCCCATGGTCCTCCCCAGTCTCCTCACTGTCTGACTCTGCTGTAGTTCCGCGGGCTGCTGGCGGACCACAACATCGGAGTTGGAGATAAATGGAGAAGGAGAACAGCTGGGGCCTGTTCCAGATGCGCGTAGGCGCAGAGCTGTCAGAAGAAGGGAACAACTAAGGAACTGGGGTCGACTTGGAAGAAAAGGCACAAGTGGACGCTGAATGGCCCCTCCCATAGGAGCAAAAGGGGAGTGGTGTATGCAGGAGACAATTAGTTTGCTTATTATTGTGAAGATTTGCTTATCTGAGTTTGTGCTCAGGTGAATGCCAGGAATTCACATTAACCAAATAAAAAGGGTTTTTTTTGAGGACAAGGAGTCTGTTTCTTGATTATGTTAAGACTGGGTCAGAACGCCTCTATTTCTCCCAGAACAACAACTCTGTGAGGTGGACTGACAGAGAAAGCGATTGGCCCAAAAGCGATGTGAATGGACCTGATTTTACGACACTTTTGCGGCACTTAAGCAAACACGATGGTCGTAGAGTGAACACTGCAGTCGTTTAGCAAACCTATTCTTTGCTATGGGGTGATTTTTGGCAGAAACCAGAAGTAAATGTTAGTTTCCGGCAAAAACATAAAACCCAATCACATGACTGCAAACGGCCATAATTGCGAGTCATGTGACCATGGGGGGGGACTGTGAAATTGGAACTGGGTCACAAGCAGCTTTTTTCAGGTCTGTCATAATTTTGGATGATTACTAAGTGACCGGTTGTAAATTGAGGATTGCCTATAATTTTAAGATAGACATACTGTGTTTCTCCAAAAATAAGACCAGGTCTTATAATAATTTTTGCTCCAAAGGACGCATTAGGGCTTATTTTCTGGTTTCTTATTTTTAGGGAAATACGGTACTAAATGCATCCATCTGGCTGACAATCTTAACTGGGGGTTATTTTGGGAGTAGGGCTTATATTACCAGCATCCTGAAAAATCATGCTAGGGCTTATTTTCCAGTTGGGTCTTATTTTTGGGGACACAGGGTATATAGATAGCTCTGACACAGCGCAATCTAACTGTCCTCAACATATGTGAAATTGAATGCTGGTACGTCCTCAACTTACAACCATTCGTTTAGTGACTGTCTGAACCAATGCACCGATGACTTTTTAACTAATTTGGGTAATGAAACATCTGCATGAAAACAAGCAAGCTCAGAGAGCACCAAAGAGCCCACATTTCAAGTCTCAGCTACAAATATTTTCCCATATTGGAAGTTACAACGGCGCTGAAACAAGTGACTTACGACCATTTTTCAGACTTACAACCGTTGCACTATCCCCATGGTCACATGATTAAAATTTGGGCATTTGGCAACTGGCATGTATTTATGACAGTTGCAGGTCCCGGGCAGGGGTGGGCTGTTGGGGGTTCGCAGGGATTCGGGAGAACCTCTAGCTAAGATTCTGTGCAGTTCGGAGAACCCCCAAATCCCACTCCTGGCTGGCCCCGCCCACCCCTCCCCTCACAGGAGTCCCCATGTTGCCCGTTTTGGATGCAGGTAAGTGCAGGGTGTGCATGGAGGCTCAGGAAGGGCAAGAAATAGGCCTACTGGAAGTTCAGGAAGGCCGTAAACGGGCCTGTTTCTGGCCTCCAGAGGGCATCCGGAGCCTGGGGAGGCCGTTTTCAACCTCCCGGAGGCTCGAAAAAAGCCTCCAGAGCCCGGGGAGGACAAAAATGCCTCCCCCACCATGGTGCAGGAGGCCAACTAGGCCACACCCACCATAGCCACGCCCACCCAGCAAGCGGGCAGAGAACCCCTTGCTAAAATTTTTGAAGCCCACCCCTGGTCCCAGGGTCATGTGATCACCTTTTGTGACCTTCTGACAAGCAGAGTCAATGGGAAGCCATTTAAAAACCGTGTTACTGACTTAACAACTTTTTACTTTACTTTTACTTTTATTTGATTTGTATACCGCCCTACTCCCGAAGGACTCAGGGCGGTGAACAGCCAACAATAAAATACATACATACAAAATTTAAAAAAGCAGAAATAAAATCGAATTAAATAGTTTGGCCCAGACAGATTAAAACCCCAATCAATTTAAAACAAATTTAAACTTTGAGGATTAAAAAATATTAAACATATTAAAATATTAAAATTATTTTAAAAAGAGGGAGAAAGTTAGGCCAGGCCTGCCTGGTGAAATAAAAAGGTCTTTAGAGTGCGGCGGAAGGTGCACAGATCCGGGATCCTCCGGGGGGAGTTCGTTCCAGATAGTAGGTGCCCCCACAGAGAAGGCTCTCCCCCTGGGGGGGCCAACATTGTTTGGCTGATGGCATCCGGAGGAGCCCCTCTCTATGAGAGCGTACCGGCCGGTGGGAAGCTATTGGTGGTAGTAGGCGGTCCAGCAAGTACCCAGGTACTGCAGTGAGTCACTTAACAACCGTCATAAAATGGGGCAAAACTCCGTTAACAACTGTCGCGCTTAGCAATGGAAATGTTGGGCACAATTGTGGACTACCTGTACTAATGATGCTAATTGCTGTAGTGGAAGGGAGGGGGGATGTTTTCATTTGGAGTTTTGAACCCCTCCCCAGAGAACTATTATCTGATTGCTGTCTATGGGCAAGCTCACCCTCTGCCTCCCATAGACCGCAATGGGATAGTAAGTGCTTCTGTTTTTGAAGCTTTTCTTTGTTGAAATTGCTCCCTGGGGCAGATCAATATTTTAGGACAAATATTTCCCTAATGCAGGATTGATTTTGCTAACTAGGCCACCCTGCCTTCAGAGAAATCTGGTAGCGTGGTACTATAATTGAGCAAAAGCGTTGTTTGCCAGCATTAATTTGGGACCTGCTCCAACAAGATTTGCTGTTTTCCTTTTTTTTAAGAAAAAAGAGATTGACAAAAAGTATTGCTTCAGCATGTCCAAGAACAAGATGCAAAGATTTGCTTGCAATCAGCAAAGGTTGCATCAGGGGTTTTCAAACTACTTAAGGCCATGAAATTTGCCCGTTTAAAAGAAGAAACTTCCCAGAAGCCCTGATCAAAAGGCAAAACTCTAGAGATGGAAATGAACTTAATTTGAGTTAAGGTTCTTTTTTATTTTATTTTAATTTTGCTGTTAGTCTTTCCCAGAACCTTATCAAATGTTCATGGAATTTTAGAGACCATATGACTAAAATGATTCCCCCGTTGCATGAAATTCTCATTCGGTCTCTTTCAAGGACTTAAGAGTTTACCCTACAGTTTGCATGGAAAAACCTTCCAATATTTCTGCCTCATATTGTACCTCTCTCTCTCTCTTCCCCTCTCTCCTTCTCTCTCTCATCTTTCTCCCTCTATCTCATCTCCCTCTCTCCTTCTCTCTCATATCTCTCCCTCTCTCTCTCTCCCTCCCTCTCTCCTTCTCTATCTCATCTATCTCCCTCTCCTTCTCTCTCTCATCTCACTCTCTCCTCTCTCTTCCTCCATCTCTCCTTCTCTCTCTCATCTCTCTCCCACTCTCCTTCTCTCTCATCTCTCCCTCTCTCTCCCTACCTCTCTCCTTCTCTATCTCATCTATCTCCCTCTATCTCATCTCCCTCTCTCCTTCTCTCTCATATCTCTCCCTCTCTCTCTCCCTCCCTCTCTTCTTTTCTCTCTCATCTCTCTCCCTCTCTCCTTCTCTCTCCCATCTCTCTCTATCCTTCTCCCTCTCCCTCCCTCTCCTTCTCTCTCTCATCTCCCTCTCTCTCCCTACCTCTCTCCTTCTCTATCTCATCTATCTCCCTCTCCTTCTCTCTCATCTCCCTCTCTCCTTCTCTCTCGTCTCCCTCCCTCTCTCCTTTTCTCGCTCATCTCTCTCCCTCTCTCCTTCTCTCTCCCATCTCTCTCTATCCTTCTCTCTCCCTCCCTCTCCTTCTCTCTCTCATCTATCTCCCTCTCTCCTCTCCCTCCCTCCCTCTCTCCTTCTCTCTCCCATCTCTCCCTCTCTCTTTCTCTCTCTCATCTATTTCCCTCTCTCCTCTCTCTCCCTCCTTCTCTCCTTCTCTCCTTCTCTTTCTCATATCCCTCCCTCTCTCCTTTTCTCTCTCATCTCTCTTCCTCTCTCCTTCTCTCTCTCCTCCCTCTCTCCTCTCTCTCAGCATCCTCATGATCATGTGATCAAAATTCAGACGCTTGGTAAATGACTTGTATTTATGACGGTTGCAGTGTGATGGGGTCATGCAATCCCCTTTTGCAATCATCTAATCAGCAGTCAATGGGGAAGCCAGATTCACTTAACAACCATTTTGCCATCTTAGCAACTGCAGTGACTCACTTAACAACTATTGCAAGAAAGGTCGTAAAATGAGGCAAAATTCACTTAACAACTGTCTCACTTAGCCACAGAGGTTTTGGGCTCCACTGTGGTCGTACGTCGAGGACTACCTGTAACAGGTAACCAAGGACCTCATTTCCCAGGATTATTTTCCTCTTCCGTTTTTATTAAAATATAGCATTGATATTTAAAATTACGGAGGTGGGGGCATTGATTCTCATTCAGAGCAAGCCACAAGCCAGCTTTTGCAGCAGTTTAAACACTCAGCTCATTAAGGTTCAGGCAACCGAAGCAAATGAATGGCTTAGTTGGCGGGGGCTGGAAATGCATCTATCAAATTACTTATTAAACTTGCTTGATTGCCTCCCCCTCCCCCACCCCGATTTGGAAATCGGTGGATAGAGTGACTTTTGCAAGAATTTGGGAAGAGCCCTACGCTAGGATTCCCTGTTTGCTGTTGGGACGATCTTGTAGGCTTTTAGACTAGGACCATGATGGCGAAGCATTGCCCTAGCTCAGCTCCAGCGCACATGCGTGTCCCAGCCAGCTAATTTTCTGGCCTTCCGGGCCCACCGTAAGCCAGGAAATGGGCCATTTCCAGCCTCTGGAGGGCCTCTGGGGGACTGGGGAAGGCCGTTTCTGCCCTCCCCAGGCTCCAAGAAAGCCTCTGGAGGGCAAAAAACAGGCCTATTGGGGCCACCGTGACATTGTGTGCCAAAAAGGTGGGGAGCGTGGGGGGGTTCTGCGTGCAGGCGTGGGGCACATCGAATTACGGGTGTGGGCACATGTGCACGCGACACCCCCCCCCCCCACACTCCCCCTGCTTTTGGCATGCGATGGCAAAAAGGTTAGCCATCACTGGACTAGGAGAAATGTAGATAGCAATAGCACTTAGATTTATATACTGCTTCACGGGACTTTACAGCCTTCTCTAAGCAGTTTACAGAGTCAGCCTATTGCCACAACAATCTGGGTCCTCATTTGACCCACCTTGGAAAGATGGAAGGCTGAGTCAACCTTGAACTGGTTGGGTTCGAACTCCTGGCAGCGGGCAAAGTTAGCTTGCAATGCTGCATTCGTCGGGCCCTTAAAACCTACCTCTTTCAGTTAGCTGGGCTGTCCTGATTTTATGATGGGTTTTTAAAATTTGAAATTGGTTTTAAATTGTAATGTTTTAAATTATGGGCCAAATTATTTAATTATTTTAAATCGATTTTAACTTTTGTATATAAAGTGTTTTACTTGGCTGTTCACCGCTCTGAGTCCGAAAGGAGAAGGGCGGTATAGAAATTTGAAAAAATAAATAAATCAATAAATCAATAGCACTTAGACTTATATACCACTTCACAGTGCTTTACAGCCTTCTCTAAGCGGTTTACAGAGTCAGCCTATAGCCCCAAATAATCTGGGTCCTCATTTTACCCACCTTGGAAGGGTGGAAGGGTGAGTCAACCTTGAGCTGATTGGGTTCAAACTCATGGCTGTGGGCAGAGTTAGCCTGCAATGCTGCATTCTAACAGGAAGGGAGGGAGGGAGGGAGGGAGGGAGGGAGGCAGGCAGGCCGGAAGGAAGGAAGGAAGGAAGGGCAATAGCAATAGCAATAGCCCTTAGACTTATATTTATTTTTATTTATTTTATTTTATTTTGAATTTGTATACCGCCCTTCTCCCTGAGGACTCAGGGCGGTGAACAGCCAAGTAAAAACATCAAGTACAAATATTAAAATACAGTTAAAATATATATATATAAATTTGGCCCCATTAATTAAAAACAATAAACAAAACACTTAAAAACACTTAAAAAATTAGGCCAGCCCGGCTTGCTGGAAAAGGAAGGTTTTAAGGGCATGGCGGAAGGCACTGAGATCTTGGATTCTCCTTATCTCTGGGGGCAGCTGGTTCCAGAGGGCAGGTGCCCCCACAGAGAAGGCCCTCCCCCTGGGGGTCACCAGCCTGCACTGTTTGGATGATGGCACCCCGAGGAGGCCCTCTCTGTGGGAGCGCACGGGTCGATGGGAGGTCGTCGGTGGCAGCAGGCGGTCTCGCAGATAGCTAGGCCCTATGCCATGGAGCGCTTTAAAGGTGATAACCAACACCTTGAAGCGCACCCGGAAGACCACCGGGAGCCAGTGCAGCTCGTGCAGGAGAGGTGTTACATGGGAGCGCCATGCTGCTCTCATCACTACCCGCGCTGCTGCGTTCTGGACTGCTTCACAGTGCGTTACAGCCTTCTCTGTAGTTTAAAGCAGTTTAAAGAGTCAGCCTGTTGCCCCAAACTGTCTGGGTCCTCATTTTACCGACCTCGGAAGGATGGAAGGCTGAGTTAACCTTGAGCTGTCATGTCAGGTTCGAACTCATGGCAGTGGGCAGAGTTATCCTGCAATGCTGCATTCTAACCACCACGGCTCTTAGGCCATGCATGTCATTTGTGGCTCTCAGAGGTTTCAGGAAAAGGATATCAAGAATAAGAATGGGGAATCATGAAATCTCTGCTGTGAATATCCTAGGACGGTGATGGCTAATCCTTTTGCCATCACGTGCCAAAAGTGTGGGAGCGTGGGGGGGGGGGTGTCACACGTGCATGTGCCCATATCCATAAATGTGGCCCCCCCGCGTATGTGGGTGTGACCCACGCCGCCCGACCCCCGCTTTTGGCATGCGATGACACGATGGGCCCAGTAGGCCTGTTTTTCGCTCTCCCCAGCTCCAGAGGCTTTCTAGGAGCCTAGGGAGGGCGAAAACGGCCTTCCCCACCTCACTGGAGGCCCTCCAGAGGCCGGAAACAGACGGTTTCCCAACCTCCGGTGGGCCCAGAAGTCCTGAAAATCAGCTGGCCGGCGTGCACATGCAGGCTACAGCTGAGGTAGGGCCAGTGGTGGGTTCCGCCTGGTTCTCCTGAGCCGGTAGCGGTGACGATGTGACCTCATCGAACCGGTTCTGCCCCCCACTGCCCTTCCACCCCCCCCCGCACCCCGACCCCACCCCCCCCGCGTTATTCTTACCTTTTATTTGGCTCCACCCCCAATCTATTGCTGCCTCCTTAGTCCCAGCTGATGGCTAGAGGGAAAAAAACTGTTTAAACTCTTGCCGCGGGGCTTCAAAGGGCCGCCCTACAGCTGATCAGTGTTAAAAGCAAACAAATGAGTAGACCAGTGCCTGCAAAAATACATGAGTAGACCGGTGCCTGCAAAAATAAATGGGTAGATCGGTACAGCTCTGTAAGCAGTTAAAAGCCTGGTAGACCAGTACCTCTGCTAAATCCTAAAGAATTGCCACATGACCATCAAGCCATGCCCATAAAATAAGCCATGCCCACAAAATAAGCCACGCCCACAGAACCGGTAGTAAAAAAATTTAGAACCCACCCCTGGGTAAGGCAATGCTCGCGTGTGCCATCTGTGGCACCCGTGCCATAGGTTTGCCATCACGGTCCTAGGACGATGGCCTGAGGCCAACTGCCCGCAGCTGGCCTCAGTTCTCCCACCTGCAGTATGGGCACAATTAATATAATTTGTTCCCCCACTGTTGACAGCCTGAGGCTTGAAAAATGCTAAGCAGGCTTGAAACTGGGTAGAAGTCTGAGCCTGGATAGCTCAGCAGACTAATGCACTGTAATTAACATCCAGCTGTCTGCAATTACTGCAAGTTCGAATCTCGCCAGGCTCAAGGTCGACTCAGCCTTCCATCCTTTCTAAGGTAGGTAAATTGAGAACCCAGTTTGTGGGGGCAATAAGCTGACTTTGTATAAAGCATACAAAAGGATGAAGGCTATTGCTTAGCGCATTGTAAGCCGCCCTGAGTCTCTGGAGAAGGGCGGCATATAAATCAAATTAAAAAAAAAAAAAAAAGTTGGGTTGGAGACTGTCAGGAACCCCGGGCAGTGGGCATCCTGCAGCTATGTAGACAATTGCATGGAGATTGAACGGGGCTCGGCCACTGTCAGACCCCCCTACCGTCTTTTTTCAAAGGTTAATAATTAATTTGCCAATCACTTGTACAGGTAGCCTCGACTTACGACCACAACTGAGTCCAAACTTTCTGTTGCTAAGCGAGACACTCAGTTAACGTTTTAGCCCCATTTTACCGCCTTTCTTGCCACTGTTGCTAAGCGAATCGCTGCAATGGTTATGTTAGCGACACGGTTATTAAGTGAATCTGGCTTCCCCATTGACTTGGCTTGTCAGAAGGTCACATTATCCACGGGACACTGCGACCGTCATAAATACGAATCAGTTGCCGGGCACACTGAATGTTGATCTGAATGTGAACGTGGGGATGTTGCAACAGCCGTAAGTGGGAAAAACAGTCATTTTTTTCAGTGCCGCTGTAGCTTTGAACGGTCACTAAATGAACTGTTGTAAATCAAGGATTACCTGTATTTAGTCCTTCCGTCAACACTATGCCGCTGTTGTGGCTCCGTTATCTGAGCCTGTGTCATCGGCAGGAGAGGACTCCGAGAGTGAAGGAGAAGAGTTGGCAAGGCCTCCCTCTCCAGGACCCTCCTCTCTGGCAATGCCTTCGGTGTCCGCCGAAGGGCAAGCGATAGGGCCGGGGCCAAGCACGTCCATGCAGCCACAGGTGGACAGTGATGAGGGTAATGAGTCTTGGCTGGATCTATGCCAGCGTCGCAGGGATAAGCGCACACAACAGAAGAAAAGGCGTGCCCGAGATTAGGCTGAGTCACTGGACCACACCCCACAGGGTATAAAAGGGAGCGTGGTGGCCAGTCAAACCTTGTGACGAACAAAGCTGAAAGCTTCCACGCCATTCTGCATTGCCGGACTTTTTGCTATAGACTTTGCTGGATTATCTCTGGACTTGATTGACTCCGTAATTATTGAGCTGTTTCTTTTGATATACCAGGAGTGGGGAAAAGTTATCTCTCCTCTTCATAAATAATAAACTCTTGGCAGGCAGCCACTAGGTTGTTGCCAAGTTCCGTTATCATAAGGAAAAGGATTTTGCCGGCTGGTTTGGTCTTTAACTCTTAAACGTCTGTTGGTGTGTGTGCGTGTGGTTGGGGACAGAACAGCCGCCTATATAATGAAGTAAAGTGATCCAGCATTATGCACTAGTGAAAGTCTTATTTACAAAACCAATATGTTTTTTTCTAGGTATGTGCAGAATAAGATATATAAGAAATGGAGTCTTAACCTAGTTAATTTCCCCAGGTCTTAAGTGTCTTTCCCTCCCTGTTTGCTTGTGATTTATTGTGGTTGTTCTCCCTTTCCTTATCTCAGTTACCGGCAGTGGAATGTCTCCGGGTTTTTTCCTTCCAGCTGTCTTGCAGCCAAAGAAAACCTTTAACTCACAAAAGTCCACCGATTCAGCATCTCAATCTTTCTACACACTGTAGAAACCTTCCTCCTGGCCTTTCACACTCTCATAAGATCCTCCATGCTATTCTTCCTTTTCTCCATGCTATTCTTCCTGGACTTCTGCCACCTCTGGGTCTTTTCTCCACCCCAAATTAACCACTATAGCATCTGAAATACGACCTCCCCCGTTTTCCTTTCTCTTTGCATAGTCTATATCGAAGGCAAGTAGGCACCACTATGCAAGAGCCTCCTATCGTTTTCCTTTTTCCTGTCTGCCTTCTCATCTCTTTTTCCTTCCTCCCATCCCCCCTTCCTTCCTTCTTTCCTTCCTCCCCCTCCCCTCACCTTTCCTTCTCATCCCTTCTTCCTTCCTCCCATCTCTTCTCTTTCCTCCCCCTTCTTTCCTTCCTTCCATCCATCCATCCATCCTTCCTCCTTATCTCCCTTCCCCCTCCTCTCCCTCCATCCTACCCCTTCTTCCTTCCTTCCCCCTCCCTCCCACCTTTCCTTCTCATCTCTTCTTCCTTCCTCCCATCTCTTCTCTTTCTTCCCCCATCCATCCATCCATCCATCCATCCTCCTTCTTACCTCCCTTCCCACTCCTCTCCCTCCCTCCCACCTTCTTCCTTCCTTCCTTCCTCCCTCCCTCCCTCCCTCCCTGCCATCCCCTCTTTCTCCCCTCTTCTATCCCCTTCCACTTCTCTGCTCCTTCCTTTCCCTGCCCTGTTTCCCTCTCCTCCCTCCTATTTTCATTGGGTGAATTGATGTTTACAAGCATTTGGAAAAGCCTATTATACATCATCTTCCTCAATAATATCAGCCAAAAGAAGTAACCTGGTCTAGCAAGCCACATGGTGACGAGTGTCCTGTAATCTAAGATTCAGAAAATCCCAAGAAAAGTACAGGACACACCCACCTGGAGAGCAGAACGATGAATTGAGCTGCCAGCCAGGAGGAGGAGGAAGGGGAGAAGGAAGAGGAGGAGGAGGAGGTCTCAGTCTATGGGCTCCAATTCACCATACAGACTCCCTTTGCTAGGAAACAAAATAAAGCAACGAAGAACATTTGAAAAACTGAAAAAACAAGGAGGGAAACCTGCAAAACACTCTTTCCTGTCAAGTCATATTGTTGGGACCATCCCTGCTGTAGCGTAATTTTTTAAAAGTGCACAAACATACACCTAGACACAAACTATATATACTATAACATAAGCCTGATGATGGCAGATGAGATTCTGTCGAAACGTCGCTTCTACCCTTTTAGGGATATGTTCACAATTACATGGGAAGAAACCCGAAATATTAACTGTACACACACATATACCCGTGAAAACTTACATACATACATACATACATACATACATACATACATACATATATATATATGGTCATTCTCTGGTCCAATGTTTCTTAACCTCAGCAACATAAAGATGTGTGGATTTCAACTCCCAGAATTCCCTAGGCAGAGTGCTGGCTGGGGAACTCTGGGAGTTGAGGTCCAGACATCTTAATGTTGCTAAGATGGAAAAACACTGTAGTCCATCTAGTTAACATTTTTTTGCAAAAAGCCCATTTTAAGAATGTCTACATGTCTGGAGGCCTGTTTTGTTCCCGAAAGAGAATTCTTACGCAAGAGAAGAAAACTTTATGAAGATAGTGGAGACGGCTGAAGGGCTAAATACACACTTAAGAAACTCATCCCTGCTTAGATAAGGGAGCCAGGAAAGGCCCGCGAACCCTCAAAGGATGTGTATGCGTATAAAACTTGGCATATAATTTAAACTACTGTCCAGCCTCTCCTTTTGAGGAGGCACCCACAATTATTAAACTGATGGTTTACATCTGATCTCCTTTGGTGGTATTGATTTTCCTGGAGGGATGTCTGGAGCAATCACCGGGTTTTGAGTGTCAAAATCCTCTCTCGCCTAATTTAAAATAATCTTTGGAGAAAGTAGTATAAAATAGCTTCCTAAAAATATAATATAATCATATACTATATAATTATATAATTAATAATTATATTATAGTGTGATATGGTACGGTATGGTATAATATCGTAATGTAGTGTAGTGTAGTATCAGTGGTGGGTTGCTACCGGTTCACCCCGGTTTGGGCGCTAGTAGCGGCGGCGGGAGGCTCTGCCCACCCGCCCGGATATCATCAAATATGATCTGTGCATGCGTAGAAGCTTCTGTGCATGTGCAGATGTGGTGCGCACGCGAGTGAAGCAAATGCATGTGAGCGAACCAATAGCAAAGGTAAGTGAAACGCATCCCTGTATTATAGTATAGTATTAGTATTAATATTAGTATAGTATTAGTATAGTATTAGTATAGTATTAGTATAGTATTAGTATAAGCATTAGCATTAGTATAGTATTAGTATTAGCATTAGCATTAGCATTAGCATTAGCATTAGCATTAGTATAATATTAGTATAGTATTAGTATAGTATTAGTATTAGTATAGTATAGTATAGTATAAGTATAGTATAGTATTAGTATAGCATTAGTATAGCATTAGTATTAGTATAGTATTAGTATTAGTATAGTATAGTACTGGTATTACTATTAGTATTACTATTTAGTATAGTGTAGTATTACTATAGTATTAGTATTAGTATTAGTATTAATATTAGTATTAGTATTAGTATTAGTATTAATATTAGTATAGTATTGGTATTAGTATAGTATTAGTATTAGTATTAGCATTAGTATAGTGTTAGTATAGTATAATATTAGTATAGTATAGTATTAGTATAAGTATATTATAATATTAGTATAGTATAGTATAAGTATAGTATAGTATTAGTATAGCATTAGTTTAGCATTAGTATTAGTATTAGTATAGTATTAGCATTAGTATAATATTAGTATAGTATAATATTAGTATAGTATAGTATTAGTATAAGTATATTATAATATTAGTATAGTATAGTATTAGTATAGTATAGTATTGGTATTACTATTACTATTACTATTTAGTATAGTGTAGTATTACTATAGTATTAGTATTAGTATTAGTATTAGTATTAGTATTAGTATTAGTATAGTATAGTATAGTATGATGTAGGTATTGTTATAACAGTTTTTGACTTACAACCACAATTGAGCCCCACATTTCTGTTGCTAAGTGAGACATTTCTTAAGTGAGTTTTGCCCCATTTTATGGACTTTCTTGGCACATCTGTTAAGTTAGTAACGTGGTTGTTAAGTGAATCTGGCTTCCCCCCAATTGACTTTGCTTGTCAGAAGGTCACAAAAGGGGATCATGCGACTCCAGGGACGCTGCAACCGTCATAAATACGAGCCAGTTGCCACATGTCTGAATTTTGACCACATGACCATGGGGGATGCTGCAATGGTCGTGTGCGTGAAAAATGATCCTAAGTCACTTATTTCAGTGCCCTTGTAACTTCGGTCACTAAATGAACCATCTGTACAGCACAGTACAACATAGCATAGAATAATATACCCCGTTGCTATTCCTGCAGAAAAACAACAAGAAATCTATTTACCTTTTGTACACAGAAATGCCACCTTGTTCTTCAATTTGGCAGCAGAATCAAGGTGTTGGCACCAGTAGTGGGTTTCAATTTCAGTCGCTACCAGTTCGCATGTGCAGAGACGTCCAGGCGGGTGGGCGGAGCCTCCCGCCAGTTCGCTCGATCCAAGGTGAACCGGTAGCAACCCACCACTGGTTGGTACACAGCTGCAGTGCTCCCTGGGGTCTTGGGCAACAATAGATCTTCCCCATCTTCTGCAGCCTGATTTTATTTATTTATTAAATTGATCTGTCAATTTATTAGCTTATTATCTGAAGCAATTCTGGAACTAGATATGCCTAGTCTAAAAAAGAAAGAAAGAGAAGGCCGTGATAGCACTAGCAATAGCCTTTAAGACTTATATACCACTTTACAGAGCTTTACAGCTCTCTTGAAGCGGTTTACAGAGTCAGCATCTTGCCCCCAACAATCTAGGTCAGGGGTCTGCAACCTTAAACTCTCAAAGAGCCATTTGGACCCGTTTCCCATGTAGGAAGAAACATCCTTCTGGGTTCAGCTCCAAGTGGGGAAAAAGACACTGGAAACATGGAGACTGCTTCGAAAGATGGTTTAATGGTGGACAGGATCACATGGTTTGAGTTCCTGAATAGAAAAGGGGACGAGACGCAGTGAGTCCCCAAGTTTTATGCCCTCTCTGGCTTTGAACTTCCTGGGGGCCAGAAAGAGTATCCTGATTGGTTGTCAGTCTCCCAGGGGGTGGGGGTGGGGGTCTTAGCTAGCCTTGCTGGCTGATGTAATCTTCCCGGGTGCCATGTGGTGAGTTTCTGTTGCTAGATGGGTGCCTATTGTGTTGCAGATGATGGTCCATTGACAAAGGATTGGGTTTCTGCCTCTGGCCCATTGACAAAGGGTGGGGGCAAGAAAATGGGAGCTGCTTCATCTTTAAAATATGCTTCTCCATTTCTCATCCAGGGAAACATAATATTCTGCCTTTTTAATATTTCCTAAAATATTTCATTCTTCTAGGAAAGGGGTGGGTGCTAATTTCCTACACCACAGAAAAGAAATCACCGGGAGCCACAAAACCTGGGTGGGCGTGGCCAACTCCACATTACTCACTCCCACCCAGTCACATGACCACCACCCCCAGCCACGCTTACCCAAGTTTTGTGCCTCCTGGTGTTACTTTAGGTAATCGCCCTTCCCTTCTTAGGCCAGGCAAGGAGTGACTGGGAGGGGAGGGCGAGGGATGGGACCAGCCAGTGGTGGGTTCAGCGGACAGGGAGCCACAGCAGGGGGACGAAAGAGCCACATGCGGCTCCAGAGCCGCAGGTTGCAGACACCTGATCTAGGTCCTCATTTTACCCACCCTGGAAGGATGGAAAGCTGAGTCAACTGTGAGCTTGGTGAGATTTGAACTGCCAAATTGCAGGCAGCCGGCAGGCAGCAGAAGTAGCCTGCAGTATTGCACTCTAACCACCGTGCCACTGTGACAGTCTTCCAATATCTGAGGGGCTGCCACAAAGAAGAGGGGGTCAACCTATTCTCCAAAGCACCTGAAGCAGAGGTGGGTTTCAGCAGGTTCTGACCGGTTCTGGAGAAACGGTAGCGGATATTTTGAGTAGTTCGAAGAACCGGTAGTAAAAATTCTGACTGGCCCCGCCCCCAGCTATTCTCTGCCTCCCAAGTCCCAGCTGATCGGGAGGAAATGGGGATTTTGCAGTAACCTTGCTTAAAGGCTTAACGCATTGTAAGCTGCCCTGAGTCTCCGGAAAAGGGCGGCATATAAATCGAACCAATAAATAAATAAATAAATAAATAAACCTTCCCCTGGATTGGGGTGGGAATGGAGATTTTACAGTATCCTTCCCATGCCACACCCACCAAGCCCCGCCCACCAAGCCATGCCCCGCCCACCAAGCCACACCCACAGAACCGGTAGTAAAAAATTTTGAAACCCACTACTGACTGAAGGCAGGACAAAAAGCAACAGGTGGACACAGGGGTGGGTTCTAAATTTTTTTACTACCGGTTCTGTGGGCGTGGCTTATTTTCTGGGTGTGGCTTGGAGGTCATGTGACTAGGTGGGCATGGCTAACTGGTCAGAGTCATTTCTGGAAGGTCCTCGCACTTACGACCAATCCTCGCACTTACGACCCGACTCATTTGTTTGCTTTTAACACTGATCAGCTGTAGGGCGGCCCTTTGAAGCCCCGCGGCAAGAGTTTAAACAGTTTTTTCCCTCTAGTCATCAGCTGGGACTCAGGAGGCAGCAATAGATTGGGGGTGGGACCAAATAAAAGGTAAGAATAACATGGGGGGTGGGAGGGCGGGGGGGAGAACCGGTTCGGTGATGTCATATCGTCACCGCTACCGGCTGGGCCGAACCAGACCGAACTGGGAGGAACCCACCACTGGGTGGACACTAATCAAGGAGAGAACCAATCTAGAAAGAAGGAGAATTTTTCTGACAGAACAATTAATCAGATGAACAACTTGCCTTCAGAAGTTGTGGGTGCTCCAAATCTGGAGATTTTAAAGAAAAGACTGCACAGCCATTTGTCCAGAATGGTACAGGGTCCCTTACTTGAACAAGGAGATGGACTAGAAGACCTCCAAGATCCCTCCCAGCCCTATTATTCTATGTTTTATATTCTAAAATATAAAATTAAATCCATTCCATCCATTCAAATTTGCACATTTCTAACTGAAGAGGGTGAGCCTGGTATCATCTGAATGCTCAACCCCTAACGTGAATTTATTCGGGAATGAGAAGGGATGCGTCTTTTTTCCAAACCGGCTACTTTTTCTTTTACATTAAACTTTAGGTGTATTATTAATATGAAGATTGAATTGGTCTCTCTACGCTTTTCCCCCTGTCACTCTCGCCTCAGCTTCAACTTGCCTGGAGCTTCTAAATTTTCAATTAACCGAAGAATGTTTCCTCAGAGACCGCATTGCTCCGTCTTTGAAAATAAGGCTGCAATAATATTTAATTGATTGAGGGAACCAACGGATTCGTTCAGCAGCCAGCCGCTGTATTTTTTTCCCCTGAGATATAAGTCAGGGTGGGAAAACTTGAGAGCAAAATGCCCAAGTCTTTCGACATCATCTAAACTCCCAAACGTTATTTGACTTCTTCGTTTTGATGGTTTGCCATTCCTCCACTCCCCACACCCTCCAGATTCAGTCTTTTTCACCTCTGTAATGAGAGAATCTTACTTATTTATTAAATTTATATGCCGCCTGTCTCACTACCCAAAGAGACTTAGGGTGTCTTACAATAAAATCTAAACCTAAAGCCAATGCAGCACTAGGCTGCACCAACAAAAGGACAGTATCAGGGTAACGTGAAGGATTAATATAGCTTTATAAGACCTTACTTGGAATACTGCATCCAGTTGTAGTCACCATGATATAAAGATGATGTGGAGGCTCTAGAAAGAGTGGAGAGAAGAGCAACGAAGATGATTAGGGGATTGGAGATTAAAATATAGGAAGAATGGTTGCAGGAATTGGGTATGTCTATGTCAGAATGTTTACAGCGTGTGTTGTGGCCCCGCCCTCTGAGCCTGTCCCATCGGAGGAAGAAAGCTCCGAGCATGAGGAAGAGGAGTCAGCCAGGCCTCCCTCTCCAGGCCCCTCCCCTCTGGCATTGTCTCAGGTGCCGGCCGAGGGAGAGGAGATTAGTAGGGAGACAGCTGATTCGGATCAGAGTGACGAAGAAACATCATTCCTGGACGCACGCCTCCGAAGGCGTGATAAACGATTGCAGCAGCTTAGGAGGCGTGCTAGGGATTAGAACTGAGTCACTGGACCACACCCCAGAGACTATATAAGAGAGGGTAGTGGTCAGTGATCTGTGTGATGAAAAAAGCAAACCTTGGATAGTCACTAAAGCCTCGTCCGGAACTGCTGAGAGAAAGATTTATAGTGTCGGACATTTGGACTCTTGAGTATTCATCTTTCTGTTTTACTGAGAAAATAAAGTCACTTGGCAGACGGTGTGTCTATCGCTGCCAAGTGGGAGATAAGACCTGAGTGCGTTCCAAAGTGTTTCCTTAACAACACCTGTCGGCTGGCTGTGTTTGTGTGTGTGTGAGGACGGGGACAGATCAGCGTGTCTACTATTTTGAGACAACCCAGGAGCAAAGTACAAGACACAGAGGTTTGTTTTACAAACTGTTTATATGGCATATAAACCCATGGCATAGGACCTGGGTATTTGCGGGACTGCCTTCTGCCGCCGATACCTCCCACCGACCAGTACGCTCCCACAGAGAGGGGCTCCTCAGGGTGCTGTCGGCCAGGCAATGTTGCCTGGCGATCCCCAGGGGGAGGGCCTTCTCTGTGGCAGCTCCTGCCCTCTGGAACAATTTGCCCCCGGTGATAAGAAGGATATCGGATCTCCGGGTCTTTCGCCATGCCCTGAAAACTTTTCTTTTCCATCAAGCAGGGCTGGCGTGAACCCCCCCCTTTTTTTTAGTTTTTTTAGTTTTTTAGCTTTTTAGCTTTTAATCTGTCAATGGGTTTTAATTCGAATTGTTTTAAATTTGGGCCAAAGTATGTAATTCTTTTAATAATTTTAAATTTTGTATTGGTATGTGTTTTAGTTCTGGCTGTGCACCGCCTTGAGTCCACTAGGAGAAGGGCGGTATACAAATTGAATAAAATAAAAAATAATAATATACAAGACTTCCATACACATGGTAGGCACATACCAGGCAAGCAATCCAGCTTCTTCTTCAACTCTACACAGAGAACTACAATGCAGATAAATGAGGAGAGAGATACACAAGGAAAGAGAGACGCTCTCTAATGGCCTCCCTTATATAGGCAGCTTTTTAAAGGGCAATAACCCTGCTGACTCATCCTCACTCTTTAAATCTTCATTACCCTGACATCTACTCTAATGAAGAGAAGGAGGGGGGGGCTTAAAAGCAGTCTTCCAATGTTTGAGGGGCTGTCAGAGAGAAGAGGGGGTCAGTAGACCTGTTCTCCAAAGCACCTGAGGACAGGAAAGAAGTAACAGATGGAAATTTATCAAGGAAATATCCAACCTTATGGGTTTTTTAATTTGGGGGTGTTTTAACTGTGGGACAAATTAATTTAATTGGTTTTTAATATTGTTTTAATTTTTGTATTTGCTATATTTTATCTGCTGGCTGTTCACCGCCCTGAGTCCTTCGGGAGAAGGGCGGTATACAAAATAAATTATAATAATAATAATAATAACCTAGAATTAAGGATAGATTTCCTGACAGTGAGAACAATTAATCAGTGGAACTGCTTGCCACCAGAAGTTGTGGGTGCTCCAACACTGGAGGCTTTTAAGAAGAGATTGGACAGTCATGTGTCCAGAATGGTATAGGGGTCTCCTGCTTGAGTAGGGGGTTGGACTAGAAGACCTCTAAGGTCCCTTCCAACTCTGTTACTATACTGTTACTATTCTAAGAATCTTAAGAGTTGGACAATCAACCAGGCTGACACATGCTCAATGCATGAACCATGTTTAAAGCATCCTGGACAGATGCCTGTCAGATCTTTGTTTAGACATGTTGAGTAAAGAGGAGTCCACCACCAATCTGGGCCATTGTTTAAGCTATCAAAGCACCCTTCTCACTTAGAGGTTTTTGAAACTTTCAGCTGAAAGTGCCTTATTATTATTTCCATCCTTGGTTCCATGCCCTGAAATCATCATGATTCAGTCTCACTTCTTTTCAGATCTTCTCTCACTTATCTCAGATCAGCTGCCAAAAAACCCAACACAGTTCTAGGTTGCATCAACAGAGGGATAGAATCAAGATGACATGAAGTATTTACAATGTCTTGGTAAGACCACACTTATTTATTTATTTATTTTATTAATTTAATTTGTATACCGCCCTTCTCCCAGAAGGGACTCAGGGCGGTGAACAGCCAAAATTAAAAAAACATACAAATACAAAAGTTAAGATAATTAAAAAAATTAAATAATTGGCTACCCAATTTAAAACCCCAAATCCATAAAATTTAAAATCCCAGTTAAAAACCATTTAGGCTAGGCCGGCTTGATGAAATAAAAACGTCTTCAGGGCTTTACGGAAGGTCCGGAGGTCCGGGATCAGCCGTATTCCGGGAGGCAGCTCATTCCACAGGGCGGGTGCCCCCACAGAGAAGGCTTGCCCCCTGGGGGCCGCCAGCCGACATTGCCTGACCGACGGCACCCCGAGGAGGCCCTCTCTGTGAGAGCGTATTGGCCGGTGGGAGGTTATCGGTAGCAGCAGGCGGTCTCGCAAATACCCTGGCCCTAAGCCATGGAGCGCTTTAAAGATGAGAACCAACACCTTAAAGCGCACCCGGAAGACCACCGGGAGCCAATGCAGCTCGCGCAGGAGAGGTGTTATGTGGGAGCGCCACGTCGCTCCCATAATCACCCGCGCGGCCGCATTCTGCACCAGCTGGAGCCTCCGGGTGCTCCTCAGGGGGAGCCCCATGTAGAGAGCGTTACAGTAGTCCAGGCGTGACGTAACCAAGGCATGAGTGACTGTGCACAAGGAGTCCCGATCCAGAAAGGGGCGCAACTGGCGTATCAGGCGAACCTGATAAAAAGCCCCCCTGGCCACGGCCGTCATATGCTCTTCTAAAGACAGCCGTGTGTCCAGGAGGACGCCCAAGTTGCGAGCCCCCTCTGTGGGGGTCAGTGACTCGCCCCCAATAGCCAGCGATGGCACCAGCTGGCTATACCGGGACGCCGGCATCCACAGCCACTCGGTCTTGGAAGGGTTGAGCCAAAGCCTGTTCCTCCCCATCCAGACCCGCACGGCCTCCAGACACTGGGACATCACTTCGAGGGCATCATTGGGGTGGTCTGGGGTGGAAATGTACAGCTGAGTGTCATCAGCGTACAGATGGCATCGCACCCCAAAACCACGGATGATCTCACCCAGCGGCTTCACATAAATGTTGAACAGGAGTGGCGAGAGGACCGACCCTTGCGGCACCCCGCAAGCAAGGTGCCTCGAGGTCGACCTCTGCCCCCCTGCCAACACAGACTGCGACCGGTCAGAGAGATAGGAGGAGAACCACCGCAGCACGGTGCCTCCCACCCCCAGTCCCTCCAGCCGGCGCAGCATGATACCAGCATGGATGATCCTGCATCCAGTTTTGGTCGCCACGATGTAAAAAGACTCTAGAAAGAGTGCAGAGAAGAGCAACAGAGATGATTCGGAGACTGGAGGCTAAAACATATGAAGAACGGTTGCAGGAACTGGGTATGTCTAGTTTAATGAAGAGAAGGACCAGGGGAGACATGATAGTAGTCTTCCAATATCTCAGGGGCTGCCCCAAAGAAGAGGGAGTCAAGCTATTCTCCAAAGCACCTGAGGGCAGGACAAGAAGCAACAGATGGAAACTAATCAAGGAGAGAAGCAACTGAGAACTGAGGAGAAATTTCCTGACAGTCAGAACAATTAATCAGTGGAACAACTTGCCCCCAGAAGTTGTAAATGCTCCAACACTGGAAGCTTTTAAGAAGATATTGGATAACTACTTGTCTGAAGTGATGTAGGGTTTCCTGCCTAAGCAGGGGGTTGGACTAGAAGACCTCCAAGGTCCCTTCCACCTCTGTTATTCTATTCTATTCTATTCTATTCTATTCTATTCTATTCTATTCTATTCTATCCTATCCTATCCTATCCTATCCTATCCTATCCTATTCTAGACGCCATCTCTCATTGTGAGACTTAAGTTCTCGTCTCCTGATCTTCCTCACTGCCTTTCTCTGAACCTGTTCCAGTTTCTACTGAACTTCCTATAAGCATGGTGCAATACAGTTTGGTCTACTAATTAAGGCACCAAGCTAGAAAGTGGCAGACCATCAGTTCAAGTCCCAACTTAGCTATGAAAGCTAGATGGATAACTTTGGGTCAATCACCAGGAGACGGTGAATTTTAGTCCCGCCTTAGGCATGAAAGCTGGCAAGGTGATTTTGGGCCAATCACCAGGAGACGGTGAATTCTAGTCCCGCCTTAGGCATGAAAGCTGGCTAGGTGACTTTAGGCCAATGACCAGGAGACGGTGAGTTCTAGTCCCGCCTTAGGCATGAAAGCTGGCTGGGTGACTTTGGGCCAATTACCAGGAGACGGTGAGTTCTAGTCCCGCCTTAGGCATGAAAGCTGGCTGGGTGACTTTAGGCCAATGACCAGGAGATGGTGAGTTCTAGTCCCGCCTTAGGCTTGAAAGCTGGCTGGGTAACTTTGCGCCAATCACCAGGAGACGGTGAGTTCTAGTCCCGCCTTAGGCATGAAAGCTGTCTGGATGACTTTGGGCCGATCAATCTCTCTCTCAGCCCAATCCATTTCACAGGGCTGTTATTGTGAAGAAAATAGGAGGAGTTAAGTGAACTGGACATGTTTACCACCTTGAGTTATTTGTAAAAATATTAAAAGTGTGATACAAACAAACAAACAAATAAAAATTCCAACTACATGATCATGTTTCCAACTTGGACATTCTGCTCTCCAGTCGCAAGCAGGATACTTTGCTGGCGTGTTCCGCTGATTTCAAATTGAATTTGGTCATCAAAACTCATCAACCTCCTTTGTGTCTGCATCCGTGGTTGAAACGTACATTTGAACGATTTTGCCACATGAAAGGGTGGTGGCCTCCGTGCCTTTAATTGATCACATTCAATGCATTGATTCCATCGTGGATCTCAGCACGCCACGAATCCAAACTATTTCATCACAATTAACTACCCTTGAGTGCGTTTCAGTCTGTTGCTCTCCTATCCTGGATTTGAAGGGTGCTTGAGACACGGTGAGATACAAGATGACCCATAATGGAGTAACTTCGAAAACAGAGAATCAGCCGAGGCGGATGCAATTTGCCATTTTATAATGAGATGATATTTTTTAAATATTTATTTATTTATTTATTAGTCCCATTTATATGCCGCCCTTCTCCGTAGACTCAGGGCGGCTTACAATGCATTATAGCAATAGCCTGCATACTTCCATGTATATATCTGCTTATTAGGGCTTTCGCCCCCCACCCCCAAGTGCTGTTGTTCTATACAAAGCTGGTTTATTGCCCCCACAATCCGGGTCCTCAATTTACCTACCTCGAAAGGATGGAAGGCTTGAGCCTGGTGAGATTCGAACTTGCAGTACTTGCAGGCAGCTGGCAGCTAAGTGGTAGCACTTAACAGCACTTTAGTCCGCTGCACCACAAAATATAAAGGTTTTGTGTGTGTGTGTGTGTGTGTTGTGTACCTTCAAGTCAGTCTTGACTTCTGGCAACTGCCCAGACCAAGCCCTACAGTTTTCTTGGCAAGATTTCAAACATTTCAGGGTTTGCCTTGGCCTTTTTTTCTCCCAGAGTTGAAAAAGAGTGACTGACCCAAAGGCTATGCAGCTGGCTTGGTGCCTAAGGCAGAACTAGAACCATGGCAAGAAAGGTTATAAAATGGGGCAAAACTCACTTAACAACTGGTCTCGCTTAGCAACAGAAATGTCGGGCTCAATTGTGGTCGTAAGCCGAGGACTACCTGTATTTTTAAAAAGCTACTCTTTTGTGCATGTTGGCTCCCCAAAAACCAAGCCTGTGGGGCAAATGCTACTGTGTTACGTGCAGAAATGTTTTCCTCTGTAATATTTCTCTGTCTGAAATGATTTTTATAAACCTGCACTCTAAACTGGACCAAAAGAGACTGATTTTTTTTCAATATACACGTGTGACAAAGTACATTTTAGATTAAATCTTGATTTAGCCATTTTACAGAGTTAGCGCAACCTCATGAAAATCAGTAGAAAATGCACAACTCCAAATTAATTTTATTCCCACTATTTTCATAGGTTCTATGCTAAATGTTGGCTCCAATTCACCCTGCCTCTCATAGTAGACTTGAAGGTAAAATGGAGGGCTGAGAAGGTATCTATAGACCCCTCAGATTCTGGACACAAATTGTTTCAACTCCTTCCCTTGGGAGGATATTGTATGCAAAGACAACTAGACACAGGGACAGTTTTTTTCCCCTTCATGCCATGACTCTGCTGAACACCTGATACTCACAGTTGACAAAACATGGTGACTACTAAGTTCTGTCTAATCTATATATATAAAAGTGAAAACCACTCGCGCATTAATCATGAAATCTCCAGAACAGTAAACCGTAAACTTGAAATTTGCCACATATGTTCATCTTGGCTTCTAGGTGCTCACTAAGAAAGGATTTTTCGAAATGACCACCAGAGCATTAGTATTTCCTATCTTATGATTATTATGCTCTGATGCTAAGGAGTTCTACTCCCCCTCCACACCTCAAAAAAAAAACTGTTCCAAATGCAAAACACCAGCAGAGGAGAGGAGTTTCACTTTCAGTTTTACTTTCACAGCAGCAAGCAGCTTTACTACAGAACAGTTGAGCTAAGCCACGCCCAGCCTCCTTCTTGCTCACCCGGCAAATACTGTTTGAGTTTCCAAACACCCCTCAACTCTCTCACACACTGACAGGATGCTAGCCAGATGAATACCGATGGATGCTGCGGGCTGAGACATTCTACTCCCCCTCCTCCTCTGTTCCAACTGCCAGTTGCATTATATTATCACACTCTGATACTACGGAGTTACATATTCTACGTTAAGTTTCAGGCTGCAAGTGTTAATTTATCAAGCCTGAGCACATAGTTTCATAGTGAAGCACAGGTGTCAGCTAGTATATATGTATATTAGTCAGAACGTAGTAATGGCATAGTGATTAGAATGCAGTATTGCAGGCTAATTCTGCCAAGTCCAGCAGTTCGAACAGCAGAAGCTTCTGTGCATGGGCAGAAGTGCCCGCGCTCCCGTTGTGAACTGGTAGTAAAGATAAGTAGAACTCACCCCTGGACTGTAGTATTATTTATTCTTTTATTATCTCTTATTTCCCCCTTTTACTGGTTGCACACTTTTAGTATTATTCTTTTCTCTGTTGTTTTGCAAGTAGGCTGAGTGTTTCTGTATTGTGTCTAACCACATTTGGCCAAATCAAGTATTCTATTCTAGTATCTAAACTGCATGGGGAATTGGCTTTCTTGGCTGAGATTCGTGAAAATCGTAGATCCAAGACTGGAAAGCAACAGATTATCTTATTGGTTCCGATTCTTGTCAAACAATGCAGCTTCCCACTGGTGTGAATTCAGCACCCTGAATTCTTTCCAAAGTTTATGCCGATTAGGAATTGTGAGAATTGATGTCTCCACATTTAGACGATGACTTGATTGAGAAATGCCAGGATAATGCATGCATCCTGGGGAGCTCTCCGTAGTGCTGAAGAGACCATGCCAATCTGCTTCCTGGTTGCTAGTAATATCTTTCCACTGATTTCCTCTCCATCACTTAAAAAATTCAATTTTTAGTTTATACCAGGAGTGCCAAATCTTGGCAGTTTTAAGAGTTCTGGCTGGGGAATTCTGAGAGTTGAGGTTCACAGGTCTATATGCTCTTTTCTACTCTGGAAGGCTTAACAGAAATCCTCTGAAGTCAGGGCCACTTGCTTATTTATTTTGCTTCATCATTTTCTCCACTGTGCCATTATTTTGATGGTTGGAGAGTTTTCTTTCCATCACCAACACTACAAGACCACCTTGGAAGTGAAGATGCATAGAGGTTCCTGCAAAGAATAACAGAGTTGTAAGGGACTGTGTAGGTCATCTAGTCCAACCCCATGCTCAAGCAGGAGACTCTATCCCATTTCCAACAGATGGCTGTCCAGTCTCTTCTTGAAAGCCTCCAGTGATGAAGCTCCCACAACTTCTGAAGGCAACTTCTGTTCCATTGGTTGATGGTTCTCACTATCAGAAAATTTCTCCTTATTTCCAGGTTGAATCTCTCCTTGATCAGTTTCCATCCATTATTCCTTGTGTGCTTTGGAAAATAGCTTGACCCCCTCCTCTCTGGGGCAGCCCCACAAATTATTGGAAGACTGCTCTCATGTCTTCCCTGGTCCTTCTCTTCACTAGACTAGCCATGCCCATTTCTTGTAACTGTTCTTCATATGTTTTAGCCTCCAGTCCCGTGATGATTATCTTTGTTGCTCTTCTCTGCACTCTTTCTAGCATCTTAACATCTTTTTTATAGTGTGGTGACCAAAAGTGGATGAGGTATTCTAGGTGTGGTCTTACTAAGGCTTTATAGAGTGGTATTAGTACCTCGCACAATCTTGTTTGAAGCCCTCTGTTAATGCAATTTAGGATTGCGTTGGCTTTTTTTGGCGGTGGCTGCACACTGCTGGCTCATTCCTCACACCTGGCTATTATTTTAAATTCTACAACTTGCTGCGTTGGGAAGAATTTCAAAAGGCGGGGGGGGAGGGAAGGTGTTTTAAGATAGCAAGAAAACAGACTAGGTGGAAAGAGTGAGACAGCATAATAGGTGCTTGCCTGTGAAAGAAATCAAAGGTCAGGCTTGATGGTTTAGCATTTCCACACTTTTTACACCCTGAAGCTTTTATCTTGCTTTTCCAAATCCTTTAAGCACAGTCGGTTCTCTTTGAACTCTCCTCACCTGAACAGCGTGGAGATTCAAAGGAACTTTGAAAGAGTAAGTAGTCCTTAAATTACTGAGAAATTTAATGCACCAGCACCCAGTGTAAAATAGAAAGGCAATACAGCTCTCTCAAAAGCGGGCTGCATAGTGTGACATGACAAGAAAATATATCCTTGCAGGATGTCAAACACAATTCCAAAATTGTATCTCAAGGCAACATGCCATATTTTTTTTTATGAAGCCTACTTATCAAGGTCAGAGAGAGTTGGCAAGAGTTTGAGTTCACCAACTCCCCATGAGGCAAGACGGTAAACAAAGTACGAAGCGGGAGAATCAGAAATTATTTAACTGCCTTTTTGGCAGAATTACGTACATCTAGCTTAGCCCGTCTTGCGTTCTGAGTTACAGACAAAACTCTCCCAGTGGGTGTTTGAACGAAGAAATAACACCCTGGCTAATTCTACCCACTCGTTTCTTTTGAAAATATAAAATTCAGCTGGACATGTACCTCTTCTCCATCCTTGAGCAAAACAAAATCTTAAGTAGCTGGAGAGGATATACTTCAGAGAATAATTTCCCAGCTTCAGCTTGTTTATGCTTTATGAATGAATGAATACATATGATCAGTATGTATGAGCCTCGGTGGTGCAGCGGACTAAGTGCTGTTAAGTGCTAGCACTTAGCTGCCAGCTGCCTGCAATTAGTGCGAGTTCGAATCTCACCAGGCTCAAGGTTGACTCAGCCTTCCATCCTTTCGAGGTTGGTAAATTGAGGACCCGGATTGTGGGTGCAATAAGCCAGCTTTGTATAGAACAACACTACTTGCGGGGGGGGGGGGGGGGGGCAAAAGCCCTAATAAGCAGGTATATACATAAAAGTATGCAGGCTATTGCTATAATGCATTGTAAGCCGCCCTGAGTCTACGGAGAAGGGCGGCATATAAATTGGACTAATAAATAAATAAATAATAAATCAGGGTTATAAATGGAAACATTTCACCCTTTGCTTAATTTTGCTTTACTTTTTTTATTCATTAAGTTCTTGTTAGAGGAAAGAAAGGATGAGCTGTTTGGTGTTCTAGGATTAATACGTATCTTTTGATCAATCCTGTACCAGTGGTGGGATTCAGCCGATTCGGGAAAACCAATAAATTGCTGGCTAGTCCCTCCCCATCCTGCCCCTTCCAGGAGTCTCCACATGCCCCATTTTGGCTCCCAGGTAAGTGCGAGGAGGCCTACTAGGCCCAAAACAGGGTGTGGGGGGGGCATGAGGCGGCACGTCCCCCCCGTTCCCTCCGTGGCCTGTTTTTGCTCCCAGGGGGGTGCAGGAGGCCGAGTGCTGCCTGTCACACCCCTGGCCACGCCCACCATGGCCACGCCCACTCAGCCAGTCATTAGGGTAGAGAACGAGTTGTTAAATCATTTGAATCCCACCATTGCCCTGTACCAGTGGTGGGTTTCAAAAAATTTTACTACCAGTTCTGTGGGTGTGGCTTGGTGGGTGTGGCATGGCTTGGTGGGCATGGCAGGGGAAGGATACTGTAAAATCTCCATTCCCTCCTCACTCCAGGGGAAGGATGCTGCAAAATCCCCATTTTCTCCTGATCAGTTGCGACTCGGGAGGCAGAGAATAGATGGGGGCGGGGCCAGTCAGAATTTTTACTACCAGTTCTCCGAACTACTCAAAATTTCTGCTACCGGTTCTCCAGAACCGGTCAGAACCTGCTAAAACCCACCTCTGCCCTATACCTATAGGGAGATTAATAGAAAAATTGTCAGCCTTTTTTTTGCCTTGCCTGTAAACAATTGCTGGTCAGCTTGAAGGAAGAAACTTATATGTATTTCATTATCTTGTTTGGGTTTTTACCTGGAGGAACTGATTAATCAGCTGCCTGCTATAGATTGATTCTTTTAGGTTATAGAAGCTTTTTGCTTTGCTCTCCGGAAAAAAAGGCCGAGCTGATAATTTGACAACACATTAAACTGCATCTATTTTAGGAGTAAGGTGAAAAAAATACTCCTACTAATGATCTCTCAATTAAGCATGTTCCGTAACGCAGCCGCTGTCCCTCAAAGGTTATGCTATACCAGACCTGAGCATTTTACAACCCCCGGAGCCATAACTGACCCTTTGGTTGTCTCTGTCCAGCTCATGTGAGGTCAATCGAAAATTAGAAATCAAATGTAAATAAACGTATGCATAGCAAATGTATTGCTATGCATGCAGTACAACTGCATTGATTTATTTTGAAGGTGGCTGCGCTCTTATTTTTCTTCAATCCACGTATGTGCGTGCATGCCTTTGCACCTTCCCAGCCCTATTGGTTTGGAGCTCCACAACAGTCTCAGTTTCTCATGTGGCCGTCACGTGGCCCCTTGGGAGAATTAATTGTCCACCATGTTGGCTGTCGGCTATTTTTAAACTGTTTAGAGAAAGACCGGTGGAGGTTTAAAGGCAAAAATACCTCTGAAATTCTTACCAATGGACCAGTGGTGGGTGATCTGTCCCCGTCTCCACACACACACACAAACACAGCCAGCCAAGAGTTAAGAAAGCACTTGGCACGCACACAGGTCGTTATCTCAAACTTGGCAACAATATAAGCACCGTCTGCCAAGAGCTTTTACTGCAACAGATAACATAAAATTACATACGCATTGTAAATAGTCCAGCAAAACAATATCCCTTCGGCAGCTTCAGGCGTTGTTCAAGTGACTAGCCAGAGTTAGTTTTTGTTCGTCACAGTTTTATCAGCCACCACCCTCTCTTATATAGTCTCTGGGGTGTGGTCCAGTGACTCAGTTCTAATCCCTAGCACGCCTCCTTAACTGCTGCAACCGTTTATCACGCCTTCATTGGCGTGCATCCAGGAACGACGGCTCCCCTTCCTCGCTCTCATCAGAGACACCTGGCTCCTGGCTAATCTCCTCTTCCTTGGCCGGCACCTGAGGCAGTGCCAGAGGGGAGGGGCCTGGAGAGGGAGGCCTGGCTGACTCCTTTCCCTCATGTTCGGAGCCTTCTTCCTCCGATGAGATAGGCTCAGAGGGCGGGGCCACAACAGTGGGTTCCTCCCGGTTCGGTCCGGTTTGGCTGAGCCGGTAGCGGTGACGATATGACGTCACTGAACCAGTTCTCCACCCCCGCCCTCCCACCCCCCACGTTATTCTTACCTTTTATTTGGTCCCACCCCCAATCTATTGCTGCCTCCTGAGTCCCAGCTGATGACTAGAGGGGAAAAAAACTGTTTAAACTCTTGCCGCGGGGCTTCAAAGGGCCGTCCTACAGCTGATCAGTGTTAAAAGCAAACAAATGAGTCGGGTCATAAGTGTGAGGACTGGTCGTAAGTGCAAGGACCTTCCAGAAATGACTCTGACCAGCTAGCCACGCCCACCTAGTCACACGACCTCCAAGCCACACCCACAAAATAAGCCATGCCCACAGAACTGGTAGTAAAAAAATTTAGAACCCACCCCTGCAATGGACTATTTCCTCTGATTCTGGAGCTTTGGATTATTTTGACCTTCTTTCTGAAATGGGCTTAATGTTTTGGGACAGGGTTTCTCAACCTTCATAACTTTAAGATGTTGGATCACGAACTCCAGGATTCCTCAGGCAGCATGGCTGGCTAGGGAATTTTGGGAGCTGAAGTCCACAAGCTGCCAAGGTTCTCAGTCATGCAGGTCATGGTTGTCCCAAAGGTGCCCCCTTTGAAGAGGCAACTGGGCTTCCTTTGTTTTTCCTTGAAGACGTTTCGCTTCTGTTTCCCCGTCATTCAGTCAGAACTGAAGAAGCTTCTTGGATGAGAAGCGAAATGTCTTCAAGGAAAAACAAAGGAAGTCCAGTTGCCTCTTCAAAAAGCACCTTCGAGACACTAACTTCCCAATCTAGCCTGCAGACTTGGGATTTCCTGTGCTCTCCCGTTCAACGACTAACCTGGGCCTGTCTGCTTAACTTTCGGGAATCATACAAAATTCATTTGGGGCCTTCACCTGCTTTATACAGGTAGTTCTCAACACTCTTGAGTTGGTAGTTCCTGTATTGGAGGCATTGTTTACTTCTTGATTGTTGGCTTAGTGTTAATCAACTCAGACAAACAAGCTAACAGTAACCCACAGCCTAATCGAGGGACCTTCACTCCGGTGGTAGAATTCAAAGTTTTTTACTACCAGTTCTGTGGGCGTGGCATGGCTTTGGTGGGTGTGGCAGGGGAAGGATACTGTAAAATCTCCATTCCCTCCCCACTCCAGGGTGTAGGAAGAAATATCCTTCTGGGTTCAGCTCCAAGTGGGAAAAAAGACACTGGAAACATGGAGACTGCTTGGAAAGATGGTTTAATGGTGGACAGGATCACATGGCTTGAGTTCCTGAACAGAAAAGGGCTGAGACGCAGCGAGTACCCGGGTTTTATGCCCTCTCTGGCTTTGAATTTCCTGGGGCCCCGAAAGAGTATCCTGATTGGTTGTCAGACTCCCAGGGGGTGGGGGTCTTAGCTAGCCTTGCTGGCTGATGTAATCTTCCAAGGTGCCATGTGGTGAGTTTCTATCCTAGATGGGTCCCATTGTGTTAGCTTCTGTTGCTATTGTGTTGCAGATGGGTCCTATTGTCAAAGATTGAGTTTCTGCCTCTGGCCCATTAACAAAGGGGGGTGGGGAGGCAGGAAGGTGGGAGTTACTTTGTCTTTAAAACATGTTTCTCCATTTCTCAACCAGGGAAACATAATATTCTGCCTTTTTAATATTTCCTAAAATATTTCATTCTTCTAGGAAAGGGGTGGGTGCTAACTTCCTACAAGGGGAAGGCTACTGCAAAATCCCCATTTCCTCCCAATCAGCTGGGAGTCGGGAGGCAGAGAACTACTCAAAAACTACTCAAAATTTCCGCTACCCGTTCTCCAGAACTGGTCAGAACCTGCTGAAACCCACCTCTGCCTCACTCCCACCAACACTAACAGGGCAAACCACTACTATAAAAACAGAGAGCACACCTCATTCCCTTCCAGCACTGATGATGTTACCTAGTTACCTAGGAGCCTGGTGGCGCAGTGGACTAAGTGCTGTTAAAGTAGCACTTAGTTGCCAGCTGCCTGCAATTACTGCAAGTTCAAATCTCACCTGGCTCAAGGTTGACTCAGCCTTCCATCCTTCCGAGGTAGGTAAAATGAGGAACCGGTTTGTGGGGACAATAAGCTGACTTTGTATAAAAAAGAACACCGCTTGGGGGGTGGGGGGCCGAAAGCCCTACTAAGCAGGTATATACAAAAGTATGAAGGCTATTGCTTAACGCATTGTAAGCCGCCCTGAGTCTCCGGAGAAGGGCGGCATATAAATCGAAAAATAAATAGATAGATAGATAGATAGATAGATAGATAGATAGATAGATAGATAGTTTCGTCATGAAACACCTGCAAGGAAACGACCAAGCTCAGAGAGCACTGAAGACCCCACAATAATAGGCTAAACCCCTTTTCCAGATGACTGCAGTGCATTCCTAGGGATGAGAGTTTTAACCATTGTGTTCCCATGGAAACACACGACCTGCATCTTCCTTAGTGACAGATGGGTCAGACCAGAAGGAGCTACCAACTCTACCCAGTCGTAAGCAGCCCTTCTTTCGCGATTAGCTCTACCCTCTCCAATACCCAAATCTAATTTAAAAATAAAAATCTGTATTTTCATCTTTTCTCTAGGAGCAAATGTCCCCTTCTCCTCTCCTCTCCACTCTCACCACCCCACTAATTTATTTGCAACCACTGAGTCAGGACAGATTGAAAAATGGTATCTCTAGCAGAGTCATCAAGGGGCTTAAAGAGATTAATTCTACTGCAATCCAGCTTTCCGTTTCTTGGGCATTTAGCACAGGTTCCCAGCTCTCTGGGTTAAACTCACGAAAGCATGAAATTTGCAATTAAAGGAAAGGACAGCTTTACTGGAGCAGACCCTTCAGCAGTTCTGCCGTCTTAAGGCAGGTCAAGATGAAGAGTAGAAGGAGCCTGGTAGTGCAGTGGACTAAACTACTGTTAAAGTAGTATTTAGCTGCCAGCTGCCTGCAATTAGTGCGAGTTCAATTCTCACCAGGCTCAAGGTTGACTCAGCCTTCCATCCTTCCGAGGTAGGTAAAATGAGGACCCGGATTGTAGGGGCAATAAGCTGACTTTGTATAAAAAAGAACACCGCTTGGGGGGGGGGCAAAAGCCCTACTAAGCAGGTATATACAAAAGTATGAAGGCTATTGCTTAACGCATTGTAAGCCTCCCTGAGTCTCCGGAGAAGGGCAGCATATAAATCAAACTAATAATAAATAATAAATAAATAGAAAGAAAATCTGTCACACAGGGCTTCTTCCCTTAGAGGCTACTGTGTGATAGGATGGAGCAATACAGGTAATCTTTGACTTACAACAATTCATTTAGTGACTGTTTGGAATTACAACAGCACTGGGGAAAAAAAAAGACTTACAACCATTTTCCACACTTTGCCGTGTCCCGGGGGTCATGTGATCACTTTTTGTAACCTTCTGACGAGCAGATTCACTTAACAATGGGGTTACTTAACTTATCAACTGCAGTGATTCACTTAACAACTGAGGCAAGAAAGGTCTTAAAATGGGACAAAACTCGCTTCACAAATGTCTCGCTTAGCAACAGGAATGTTGGACTCAATTGTGGTCGTAGGTTGAGGAGTATCTGTACTTACTTAGTACGTTATTAAAAATAGAGAATGGGTGGAATTTAGCTGGGTTCAAATGGGACCAGATTCAAATTATCCTACAAGCAGTCCTTGATTTATGATCGTAATACAGTCCAGAATTTCTGTTGCAAGTCATGATGATTGTTAAGTCAAGGTCACCCATGTGACCGACCCAATTTTGTGGCTTTTGAGGGGGTTGTTAAGCAAATGATGTGGTCATTAAGACAGTCAATTCCTACGAGCATTTTTGCTGGCCAAAACCATTGAAAAGTGTGTCACATGACCAAGGAACACAACAGCTGGTTCTCAAGGGACCCAGTTGCCAAGCACAAGAAGTGTGGTCATATGACCTCTGTGTGTGTGTGTGTGTGTGTGTGTTGCTGTCAGAACTCAAGAACTGGTTTGCTAAGTATCTTTTGAAGGACCTGTCATAATTTCAAATGGTCGCTAAGCGACTAGTTGTAAGTCGAGGACTACCTGTACTTTGGACACCTGATGTGGTGGTCTGCCAGCAGCCTGCGGAGCTGGCAGCGGAGTCGGACAGTGAGGAGGCCGGAGAGGAACATGGGCCAGTCCTGGAGTCTGGGGAAGGCCCGGATGGGACCAGGGCCATCTGGGAGTGATGCACGGACTCCGGAGCCCCCAGAGTCGGACAGCAGAGAGGCAGAGGAACAGGAGGAGCCTGTTCCTAGTGCACGTATGCGCAGAGCTGCAGAAGGCAAGAGCAGCTAAAGCAAAAGGGGCGATTTGGGAGTAAGGCCAGGAGATGATTGCCCCCACCTCCAATAAGGCTTAAAAGAGAAACAAAGGCACTTGGGCCTTTTGCAAGAAAGCAACGTTGCTAACTCTGTTTCCAGTCAGCATCTCTTGTTTGTTTCTGAACTCCATGGGGCTTTGCCAAGTAAGGCCTTTGGCAGAGTATCAAAGAAGATAAAAGTTGGTGATTATTCCGAAGGACTTGTTTTGCAACTAATTGCGACTCAGCTGGGAATGAACGTAATTCTCAGGTGTTACAATAAAATAAGGGTTGTTTTTTTTTTGACTAATTGTGTCTTGTAATGACTCAGCAAGCCTTTTTACCTGATGTGAAAACCTAGCTGTCTGGACAAGGCTGTAATGCTGGGAAATGTGGAAGGAAGGAAGAAGAAAAGGAAGAGCAAGAGAAAGACGTATGGACTCAACGGGAGTGGCAATGGGTCCACCATTAGATGACTTGAAGGACTAAAGACAGATCATCATGGACAAAATCCACCTATGTAGTTCACTCAGACTTCCAACATGATGGCATTTTTAAGGCAAAATCTTCTTTGACAAACGCACGACTCCTGATTCATGGACTTATCTGCTTCTTGACAACGATCTGGACCTAGGTTACCATTCCTGCCTTTGGGAGATGTTTATTTGACAGGTATAGAATAGGTAAATACTTGGTTCAATAGTAGTAAGTGTGAGAAACGTCTGGCAGCGGATAAGCACTTACATATGAGCCAGCCGTGTGCTGCGGCCACCAAAAAAGCCAATGTAATCCTAGGCTGCATTAAGAGAAGGATTCAATCAAGATCACGTGAAGTGTAAATAGCACTTTATAATTGTGAAGGAGGTTCTGTGCACAATAGACTGTGATCCAATTACACACACAAACGCACTAAAGCATGCAAGTTGAGAGAGGAGTCCTGAGAAACTATTTGTTTTAATAAAAACGCATAAAAGCAAAGCCTACAAGAAAACACCAACAGCCAAAAGCTCTCCTCTTAGTGAAGTCCATCAGCTCTTCATGGAGTCTTCCCTCAGCACAGGGAGTTCTCGGTCCTTTGTCTGCTTCCTCGGGAGCAAGGCAGTGACTCAGCTCTTTTGCTCCATTGAAGTGACTTCAGCCCTGGAGGCTCTGTGGCGTATGCAAGTCTCTGTCTCTCTCTCTTCGTCTATGTGAGCCTGTCTCTGAGTCTCTCTTTTGGCTGGGAAAGCCCTCCCTTATATACTTCAAGAATGTCCGTTGGAAAAAGCCCCAGAAAAACTTGATATCAAATACTGCAGCATGATTGGCCAGTTCAAACTTACAAGCTAATAACCAATCAATAGTTACCTGAGAGAACTTATCTCTCACAATAATGCTTTGCAAAGACCCCATTTGGAATCCTGCATCCAGTTTTGGTCGCCACGATGTAAAAAAGATATTGAGACCATAGAAAGAGTGCAGAGAAGAGCAACAAAGATGATTAGGGGGCTGGAGGCTAAAGCATATGAAGAACGGTTGCTGGAACTGGGTATGTCTAATTTGATGAAAAGAAGGACTAGGGGAGACATGATAGCAGTCTTCCAATATCTCGGGCTGCCCCAAAGAAGTGGGAGTCAAGCTATTCTCCAAAGCTCCTGAAGGCAGAACAAGAAGCAACGGATGGAAACCAATCATGGAGAGAAGCAACTTAGAACTAGGGAGAAATTTCCTGACAGTTAGAACAATTAATCAGTGGAACAACTTGCCTCCAGAAGTTGTGAATGCTCCAACTCTGGAAGTTTTTAAGATGTTGGATAACCATTTGTCTGAAATGGTATAGAGTTTCCTGCCTGAGCAGGGGGTTGGACTAGAAGACCTCCAAGGCAGTGGTGAAATCCAAATTTTTTTTACTACCGGTTCTGTGGGCGTGGCTTGGTGGGTGTGGCTTGGTGGGCGTGGCAGGGGAAGAATATGCAAAATCTCCACCCCACTCTGGGGCCAGCCAGAGGTGGTATTTGCCGGTTCTCTGAACTGCTCAAGTCTTCTGCTACCGGTTCACCAGAACCTATCAGAACCTGCTGGATTTCACCCTTGCTCCAAGGTCCCTTCCAATTCTGGTTTGTTTTTTGTTTGCTTTAATTTATATGCCGCCCTTCTCCGGAGACTCAGGGTGGCTTACAATGCGTTAAGCAATAGCCTTCATCCTTTTGTATATTTATACAAAGTCAGCTTATTGCCCCCACAATCTGGGTCCTCATTTCACCTACCTTCGAAAGGATGGAAGGCTGAGTCAACCTTGAGCCTGGTGAGATTCGAACTTGCAGTAATTGCAAGCAGCAGATGTTAATAACAATGCTTCAGTCCACTGTACTACAGGCTCTTATTGTTCTGTTCTGTTCTGTTCTGTTCTGTTCTGTTCTGTTCTATTCCTATTCCTATTCCTATTCCTATTCCTATTCCTATTCCTATTCCTATTCCTATTCCTATTCCTATTCCATTGAAAAGAAGGACTAGGGGTGACATAATAGCAGGACAAGAAACAATGGAGGGAAATTAATCAAGGAGAGAAGCAACCTGGAATTAAGGAAAAACTTCCTCACAGTGAGGATAATTAACCAGTGGAACAACTTGCTTTCAGAAATCATGGGTGCTCCATGACTGGAGGTTTTTAAGAAAAGACTGGACAATCATTTGTTTGAAATGGTATAGGGTCTCCTTCTTGAGCAGAGGGCTGGACTAGAAGACCTCCAAAGTCCCTTCCAGCTCTTTTCTGATTGATCAATTGCTTTGGAGCAGTGGTGGAATTCAAATTTTTTTACTACCGGTTCTATGGGTGTGGCTTGGTGGGCGTGGCAGGGAAAAGATACTGCAAAATCTGCATTCCCACCCAACTCCAGGGGAAGGATATTGCAAAATCTCCATTCCCACCATACTCCTTGGGGGAAGGATATTGCAAAATCTCCATTCCCACCCCACTCTGGGACCAGCCAGAGGTGATATTTTCCGGTTCTCTACTCAACGAACTACTCAAAATTCCCGCTACCGGTTCTCTCAAACCTGTCAGAACCTTCTGGATTTCACCTCTGCTTTGAAGTGAAAACCATCAAGTTTGTTTATTCAGCCATCAATGCAAATTTTTAGGAAGGTTTTGCATGTTCTGAAACGATCAAAGGAAAGGAGCAATTAGTTAAGGGAGAGGAAAACCTGGATCGGTTTTTGCCTTAGGCTGGGAGATGGGTAGAAAAATAAATGATATAAAAGCCTTTTGAAAGCCGACACGGATTTCCTGAAAAAAAAACAGCGCGAAATGAGTAGATAATGAAACGACGATGCCAAGGTTGCTATTCAATTTGAAGACAGTGCACCTTTTCTCCGTTTCTGAGTGGATCAAAATGGGACATTAAAGCTGTTTACACCAGAGGGCAACCTGGAGCAACTCTTGGAAGAAATAAAATTGCTTTCAGACTTAATTAGGCCAGGTTTTCTGTGGGGGGGGGGGGGGGGGGGAAGTAGTTTGTGCTGGAAAAGGCTGCAGGATTATAATTTATAATGTAGAAAACAGAGGGGTGGGGGTGGGGGTAGGGACAGGAGATTTATGTCTGTGAAGATATTATTCAGATAGTTCCCAAGGTAATATTGTTTTTTTACTAAACGTTTCCAATAGCCATCAAACCTAATTGTGTGCGCTGAAAAGTCCGTGCATGAGCATCAGCAATGGGATTCAGATGTGCCATGTAGGCATTTGAATCTCCTTGAGCAGGGGTGTCCAACTGGATTTCTTTGAGGGCCGGATCAGCATTGGAGTTTTCCTCCACGGGCTGGCTGGGGAGGAGGTGGAGACAGGATGGACAACCTCCTGCAGCGTTCTGCTGGCCAAAACGGGGCATGTGGGGGGGCATGCAAGGACCCCACACACTGTTTTGGCCAACAGGGTGCTGCAGGAGGCTGTCCAGGACATGAAGGAGGCATGGGGGGAAGGGGGCTGTGTGAGACAGCCCCCCCCGTGCCCCGTTTTGGCCGGCAAAGTGCTGCAGGAGGCTATCCAGGCCGAAAACGGGGCACTGGGGAGGGTGGCGCATGCCAGGGGTGGGTTCTAAATTTTTTTACTGCCGGTACTGTGGGCATGGCTTATTTTGTGGGTGTGGCTTGGAGGTCATGTGACTAGGTGGGCGTGGCTAGTGGTCAGAGTCATTTCTGGAAGGTCCTCGCACTTACGACCCGACTCATTTGTTTGCTTTTAACACTGATCAGCTGTAGGGCGGCCCTTTGAAGCCCCGCAGCAAGAGTTTAAACAGTTTTTTTCCCTCTGGTCATCAGCTGGGACTCAGGAGGCAGCAGTAGATTGGGGGTGGGACCAAATAAAAGGTAAGAATAACACGGGGGTACGGGGGTGGGGGAGGGGAGGGGGCAAAACCAGTTCGGTGACATCATATCGTCACCGCTACTGCCTCGGGAGAACCTGGCCAAACTGGGAGGAACCCACCACTGTAATATAGCGATTATACTATTAATCTCTCAATATCAGTGTATATTTTAAGTATAATTTTCCTTAGACCTACAACTGGAACTGTTTATAAGCCTCTCCAGGGGCATACAGACAAAGCTTCGGATTATCTTTTTTTCCCCCTTTTTCCATTATTCAGAGAATAATTACGCCGGAGGTTGCCAAGAAGGAATCACAGCTTACCGATGTCTTGGGTTGAATTCCACCTCCTGCTGAAGCATTTCAGAAAAGACGAGAGCTGTATAGAATTGTAAAGTTGGAAGGGGCCATTTAAACCATTTAATCCCATTTTGAGTGTGGCCTTCTCCCAGTCGTTTACCTGCGGGCCAATTGGTTACCTGGAAAATCTGCACGTTTTCTTCTGCGCATTGCAACTTTAATCAGAAGCTGTTGAGAGAATTTTAGTTCTTTCTCCCCTATTTCCAACCTCAGTGTTGTTGGATACATCGTGACCGTCCACCAGAATAAAGGAGGGATCATTTGGTGTCCTACTTTCAGAAGAACAGGGTGGGAAGGGACCCTGGAGGTCTTCTAGTCTAACCCTATACCAGGGGTGCTTAAATATGGCTTGCGGGACCGGCCTGGAAATATCAAAGGATGAGCCCACGGCCCATTTTCGGCCTCCACAGCCATTTGCAACACTCCGCCGGCCAAAAAGAAGCTGTGTGGGGGATTTGTGCCTCCCCCCACCATTTTAGCTGGCAGGATGCTGCAGAAGGCGTCCATCTTGTTCCACCCCCTGACCCACGGACAACTATGCTGATCCATCCCTTGAAGAAATCCAGTTTGACACCCCTGCCCTATACCAGGGGTGGGTTCTAAATTTTTTTACTAGTGATTCTGTGGGCGTGGCTTATTTTGTGGGCGTGGCTTGATGGTCATGTGACAATTCTTTAGATTTAGCATAGGTACTGGTCTACCAGGCTTTTAACTGCTTGCAGAGGCACTGGTCTACCCATTTGTTTTTTGGAGGTACTGGTCTACTCATTTGTTTTTGGAGGCACTGGTCTACCCATTTGTTTTTGGAGGCACCGGTCTACCACCACACTGCCTTTTAACACTGATCAGCTGTAGGGCGGCCCTTTGAAGTCCCGCGGCAAGAGTTTAAACAGTTTTTTTTTCCTTCTAGCCGATCAGCCGGGACTTGGGAGGCAGCAATAGATTGGGGGTGGGGCCAAATAAAAGGTAAGAATGGGGGGGCGGGGTGGGTGGGAGGGTCCAGCTCCCAAACAAAGAGAACCGGTTTGGTGGTCATATTGTCACAGCTACTGGCTTGGCCGAAGCGGACCGAACCGGGAGGAACCCACCACTGCCCTATACCATTTCAGACAAATGTTTGTTCAATCTCTTCTTAAAAACCTCCAGTGTTGGACCACTCACAACTTTTGGTGGCAAGTATTCCAACTGATTAATTGTTCTGTCAGGAAATTTCTCCTTAGTTCTAGATTTCTTCTCTCCTTGACTAATTTCCATCCGTTGCTTCTTGTCCTGTCTTTAGGGCCTTTGGAGAATAGGTTGACCACCCCCCTCTTCTTTATGGCAACCCCTGAGATATTGGAAGACTGCTATCTTGTCACCCCTAGTCCTTCTTTTCATCAAACTCGACCAGGGGTGGGATTCAAAAATGTTAGCAAGGGGTTCTCTGCCTGGTTGGTGGGTGGGCAGGGCCACAGTGGGCGGGGCCTATTCAGCCTCCTGCACCACAGGGGCGGGGGTGTTTTCACCCTCCCCAGGCTCTGGAGGCTTTTTTTGAGCCTCCAGGAGGGCAAAAACAGGCTCCCTTGGGCTCCAGAAGCCCTCCAGAGGCTGGAAACGGGCCCATTTCTGGACTTCCTGTAGGCCTGTTTTTTGCCCTCCCAGAGCCTCCGCACGGGCCCTGCACTTACCCGGCATCCAAAACGGGCTGCGTGGAGACTCCTGGAAGGGGCAGGGTGGGCGGGGCCAGCCAGTCCTTGCAACTACCGGTTCGGCAAACCAGATGTAAAATTAGCATCCGGTTTGCGTGAACTGGCCTGAACCATCTGAATCCCACCCCTGAACTAGACATACCCAATTCCAGCAACCGTTCTTTGTATGTTTTATCCTCAAGCCCCCTAATCAGAGGTGGGTTTCAGCAGGTTCTGACCAGTTCTGGAGAACCGGTAGTGGAAATATTGAGTAGTTCGGAGAACCGGTAGTAAAAATTCTGACTGGCCCCACCCACATCTATTCTCTGCCTCCCGAGTCCCAGCTGATTGGGAGGAAATGGGGATTTTGCAGTAACCTTCCCCTGGAATGGGGAGGGAATAGAGATTTTACAGTATCCTTTCCCTGCCATGCCCACAAAGCCATACCACGCCCACAAAGCCACACCCAGAGAACTGGTAGTAAAAAATTGTGAAACCCACCACTGCCCCTAATCATCTTTGTTGCTCTTCTTTGCACTCTTTCTAGAGCCGTGATGGCGAACCTATGGCACGCGTGCCACAGGTGGCCCTCGGTGCCATATCGGTGGGCACGCAAGCTCAGCTCCCGCCACCTGATTTTTGGGCCTTCTGGGCCACCAGAAGTAGGGAAACAGGCTGTTTCTAGCCTCCGGAAGGCCTCGGGAGGGTGGGGAAGGCACATTTTTCGTTTCTCCCAGGCTCCCTAAAATGGCCTTCTCCACACACACACCCGAGGCCAGGAACTTGGCAAATGGGTCATTTCCGGCGCCGGAGGGCCTCCATGGGGGTGGGGAAGGCCATTTTTGCCCTCCCCAGGCTCCTAGAAAGGCTCTGGAGCCTGGGGAGAGCAAAAAATGGGCCCACCGTGCGATCTCATGCCAAAAGCAGGGGAAGCACGGGGGGGGGTCATGCACGCATGCGCAGGGAGTATAGAATTATGGGTGTGGGCACACGGGCGGGCGGCCCCCCCATACTCCCCCCGCTTTTGGCACATGATGGCAAAAAGGTTAGCCATCACTGTTCTAGAGTCTCAACATCTATTTTACATCATGGTGACCAAAATTGGATGCAGTATTCCAAGTGTGGCCTTATCAAGGCATTATAAAGTGGTATTAACACTTCACTTGCTTTTGATTCTATCCCACTATTGATGCAGCCTAGGACTGTGTTGGCTTTTTTGGCAGCATCAGCCCACAGCTGGCTCATATTCAAGTGTTCCTCCACTGGGATCCATCTCTTTTCTGCTATGTACATAAAAGGCTTAAAACTGAAAAGATTAAAAGCTTTTGCGCGTTAGAGGCTAGTTACCCACAATATTGATTCCAATGACTTTGGAAAGCTCTGCCATTTGATATGTAAATACATACATAGATACAGATAGTCCTCACAACAACCACACTTTCCTTTACCAAGCAAAGTGGTTAAGTTAGTCACGCCCAATTTTTGCTTCCTTTTTTTTTTTGTTGCCATGGATGTTAAATGAATCACTGCAGTTGTTAAGTAAGTCATTCAGTTGTAAAGCAAACTCAGCTTCCGCCAGGGGCTCGGCTTGTCAGGAAGCTGGCTGAGAAAGTCGCAAATGGCAAATTACGTGTCCCCGTCATAAATAAATGCTGGTTGCCAAACGCCCAAATTGTGTGGTTATGTGACTGTGGGCATGCTGCTGTGATGTGCAAGAACTGGTTATAAGTGACTTTTTTCAGTGTTGTAACTTTGAATAGTTGCTAAATGGACGGTTGTAAGTCGAGGACAACCTGTATTCTAAATGGCTTACCACTTGGGCTATTAAAACCAGACTTAGCAGGGTGTTTCCATGTATAGTCAAAAATTGTATCTGGACACATTTTTCTTGTCTTGGAAAGTGTTGGCATCCTAGATCAGCAGTCTCCAACCTTGGCAACTTTAAGACCTGTGGACTTCAACTCCCAGAATTCCACAGCCAGCTTTGCTGGCTGGGGAATTCTGGGAATTGAAGTCCTCCAGGCTTAAAGTTGCCAAGGTTGGAGACCCCTGTCCTAAACGAAACTAAATCCCAAAAACCCACTAGGGAATTTCTGGATGCCTGGCATTCAGAACAAATCAGCCATCAATAGACACATAGAGATAAACTGCATTTACACACCATTCAAAAGAGATAAAAAGGAAACAAAAAGACCAGAACACATCTTCACCAGTAACAAACATGCAGATAAACAGGGATTGACACTAGACAATCAGTCAGGCAGAAAACAATACCCTAATCAAGAATCTACCGCACCGACTTCCGGTTTGCTGTTTGTCCCCGCTGGACGCTCCTTTGGGATCGTCCCACCCACTGCCTGTAAAGAGCCGCCTTTATAGCGGAATGGCGGCTCGAAAAAACTCCGTTTCCATGAGGAAACGGAGATAGAGCAGGCTGGGGTGGGTTGAGTCCTCTGCCTAATCCCAAAAGTTTTTTTTTTACTTTTGGGACGGAGCGGAAGAGACTCCCCGTATCCCCAGCCGATGCTCCGGGCTCTGGGAGATCTCTGCTATACGCAGAGCTAGGTGGCAAAAGCAAGCCTGTAAATTTGTTAAATTAACTCAAGAAGACGTCAGTTGGACCTCTGATCCTGAAGCGCAAGTATTCTTTTTATTGGAAAAGTTATTGAAGTTGTTTAAGAAGTGAAAGGAAAAAAGATTTTTAAAATGGCGATTGCTGCTGCGACTGCTGCGGCTTGAAGAGAGGCTGAAAGGGAAAGTCCTTCCGTTTTCTATTACAAAGTAGCGGAATGAATACTTCTGGCCGTAATTGAGGCAAAACCTCACTCTCACTCTTGCTTTTTTTTCCTTTTTTTTTTCTTGGGGATCTGATATTGATCTTGGTTGGAAACAAGCTTTTTTTTTTCTCTCTTTTCCACTAAATCTTGTCTGTGTGGGAAATGGCACCGGGACTCACACAGCTAGACAAACAGGGGGGGGAATCTCCCCCATTAATAAATTACACCAACAAGTTTTAACTCTCCAGTGTCAGAAACCTGATTTTAATATAATAGAATTTCTTCTTGAAGAGATTGTAAAAAGGGATGAGATTGTGAACCAGCAACTCGAAAAATTTAAGCAGGAAATTAAAGAAATTGGTGAACTGGTGAAATCAAAGTTTGACTTTTTGAATCGAAAGATTTTAAAAACAGCTAATGGTTTATCAGACTTTCTGATTCGGGTGGATGCAAAGACTAAATTATTAGAGTCTAAAATGAAGGAAACTGAGGAGAATTTGGATGACAAGATTCAAAAAATTAAAAAGGATTTGGTAAACATTCAGGATAATAGCTCAGAAGACAAACCTAAATTGGAGGTTGACCAAAAGACTGGTAATGAAGAAAATGTGCAACAGAGGATTGAAAGAGAAGTTTTAATGATTCAATATAATTTTACAGAATATGCAATTAGACTGAGAGGTTTGCAGGAAAATAATAGAGATGACTTAAGGAAAATATCTTCTGAAATTCTGGCTGGGATTTTAAAGGTTCAACCTGATGAAGTGTATTGCAGGATTGATAGAATTTACAGAATAAACTCCTGGTTGGCAAAGCAAAGGCAATTGCCTAGAGATGTGGTGATCTATTTTACAGATAAAGAAATTAGGAATAATATTGTGCAGAACTCTTTTAATTCTACTTTGCAATTTCATGGAAGAAAGATTTGGATTTTTAAGGAGCTCCCGACTAAGATGTTAATGGAGAGGAAGAAATTTGGCTTTCTAGTGACTGAGTTAAAAAAAAGAAATATCCTATTTAGGTGGAATGCCCCAGTTGGTTTAATATTGAGACACCAAGGAGTAAGATATCAACTGAACACTGTTGAAAAAGCGGAAGAATTTTATCAAAAAATTTTAAAAATGAATTTAACATCTTTAGGCATAATACAGGATAAGCAAAAGGAGTTGGAAACAAAAAGAAAATATCAAATTACAGAGGCTGTGGTGGATAAGTTGTCTTTGGACTCTCTGGATACCCCAGCTGGACTGTCTATAAATAAGAGAGCAGTGTCATCCGACTCCAATGTGATGAACCATCAAGTCACAGACAAGTGCGCAAATCAACCAGTTGATATACAAGTGATGGAGAAGAAAGATGAGATGATAAAACTAACCCAACAAGATCAACTCACAAAGCAGAATGAAAATCGATCAGCTGATACACAATTGGTAGGCACGAAACGAGGATGGAAATTCAACCCGCAAAAGAAAAAGAAAAGAAATAGATCTCATAGAAACAGCAATTTCTAAACCAAGCAACAGTGAAGCCAGGGACTTTAAAAAATGAATGAACATCTGAAAAGATAGTGGAGGCGAACAATTGTTTAATACTATCCTGAGGATTGTGGCAGATCTCTGTAATGCCGTGATTTTGGGATGTGAAAAGAGCCTTACCTTGTTGGATTTGAATTATCTACTCTGGATTTCTTTTACTGGTGAATATATTATGATTATTTTGAGTTACAAGGCAAGAGAGTCACGCTGGGGCATGCAGAAGATCTGGTTGTTACCCATTAGGATGATGGGAATCAACAATCCTGATGAATACCACAACTATAACTATATGGATATAATTATAATGTCACTCGGGTGGTTGTTTTTACTTTTATATATATATACGAGGATATCTACTACTGATGGGGGCAGAAGATGATTGAAGATTTTGAACAAACTGTTGCACCAGCATGTTATTTTACCCTATTATGGGTGATGGATTTAACGATCCAGTGGAAAGACATCAAAGAAGATATTATATGGATTATAAATTTAAAGTTATTGTCTTTTTTTTTTTATAAAATGGAATGCATATATAGATATGTGTATATTTTAGTAAAGTGGGCAGTGGGTTATATTTAGAATTGTATTGCATGATTTTGTAGGAATTGAAGGGTTGAAATAGGTTAGTTTACTGATTGATTAGTCTAAGAAAAAGGATCCTTAAGTCATATATTTAGGGGAGTGGAGGAATTGGATAGAACTGAATAAACGTTAAATCTGGATGTAGGGAGAAGGCTGCTTTAAAATGTTATATTAATATATATAAAAGATTAAATGTTAAATTGTAATAATACACTATAAGTTTAGGGGAGGAGAAAAAGGGCAGATTATCGTAAAAATGGGAGTTATAAGAATAATATGCTAAGGGTCAGTATTCTGAGGAGGGAGTAAGGGAAAGGAAAGATATTATGTATGTAATTAGTTATGAAATAGCCTATTGTTGTGAAGAAGTCACAGGGGGGGGATGGGTGGTGAGGGGGGGTTAGGGAAGGGGGGGAAAAAAGGGGGAAAAACTTGTATTTGAAAACTTTTTCAATAAAAAAAAAAAAAAAAGAATCTACCGCACCAACTCTGACCGGGCAAGATGCTTTATATAAACCGAGAGCAAACCCCACTCCCTTCTACCATTGATAATGTTACTTAGTTTGGTAATGAAATGTCTGCAAGAAAATAACCAAGGTCAGACAGCAACAGGGACCCCACAGTGCAATCCTATGATAGAGATTTTCTTCTCTTGGACAGCCTACAGTAGTGGCCAAAATTGTGGAAACCTTTTGAGAAAAATGTATTTTCTAAAACTAGCTAATAACACCACTTTTTTTGTAGTAGTAGTACCATAAAATGATATATCAATGGAAAGATAATTTAATCAAGAATGTAATGCAATAACTTTTTATCAAGGATTTTCTATTAGAATAGCAGTTACAGGATAAAGAAGAAAAGTGAAACACGTAGAAAAAACGAGATACACAAAAATTATCACATCAGTCAATACTTAGTTGGGGAATGTTTAGCATGAATGACGGCCTTACAACGTCTTCCCATGGAGTGAACCAAGTCTTTGAGTTCTGCAGTTGTTATTATGTGAAACCAAGATTGAATGATGGCTTCTATTAACTGGGTTTTATTGCTGGATCGCTTCTGACTAACAAGTTTCTTTAGTTGGCTCCATAGATTTTCAATTGGGTGAAGGTCTGGGCTATTCCCAGGCCATTCCAGCAGTGGAATAGGATTATCTTGAAACTCCAAAAAAAAAAAAAGTGGTGTTATTAGCTATCAAACCTCAAAAATACACCTTTCCCAAAAGATTTCCACAATTTTGGCCACTACTGTACTTTTAAATGAAACTGGCAATATCTGGCACTTCCTTAATAGCAACTACCTATCAAAAAGAAAAAAAATGAAAAGGATGATTGCAGGGAGTAAAAAAAAAAAGCTTTGCCATTAATCAGCAAAAGAGATCTAAAGTAATTTAAAATGTATAGGCAAGCTTTTGTTCTGTCTAAAACAAACCTATTAGTATAGTTTCCCCTTCATTTATCAGGGAAGAACTGCTATATTTTCCCCCAGTGGTCAGTTCTCACCTGGTGCTTGGCAGCATTACCTAAATTGTTTGTTGTTGTTTTTTAATTTGATTTATATGCCGCCCTTCTCCGAAGACTCAGGGCGGCTTACAATGTGCTCAGCAATAGCCTTCATCCTTTTTGTATATTTATACAAAGTCAGCTTATTGCCCCCACAACTGGGTCCTCAATTTACCTACCTTAGAAAGGATGGAAGGCTGAGTCAACCTTGAGTCTTGGCGAGATTCGAACCTGCAGTAATTGCAGGCAGCTGGTCTTAATAACCAGCTTAATAACAGGGTGCCTTAGACCACTGTACTACCAAGGCTCAAGGTTTAAGCAAAGCTATGCTGTTTATCGAAAGGGACAGCTGGACCTTTGCACCTTTTCTCCTGTGACTTCCCAGGAGACAAACTGCATTAAAGAGTGAGATTTGTTCAGTACTTTCTTGCCTCTGGCTTCTGTTTTCTTTTTTCCGTGTTATGGAGAAAACAGCTTATCTAGAGTCCCTTCAATCAGGTTTCAGGCCTGGATGTAGTACTGAGACAGTGGTGGACATGCTTGCTGGTGATCTCTGATGGAGTTACGATGCAACCATCTTGGCTGATCTTGTTGTGGCCCGCCGGTGGCCAGCGGAGCTGGCAGCAGAGTCAGACAGTGAGGAGGTTAGGGAGGAACATGGACCAGTCCTGGGGGCTGGAAAAAGCTCAGACGAGGGCTCTGCGTTAGAGGCAGAGAGGGAGCTAGACAGCAGTGAGGCAGAGGAATAGCTGGAGCCCGTTCCCATGCACAGAGCTGCCAGAAGACAAGAACAATTCAGAAAGCAGGGTCGACTCGGAGTAAAGCCACACCTTGGAGGTGATTGGCTCCTTCCATAGGAAACAAAAGAGAAGCGAACGGGGAGGGGAGCTTTTGCAGGAAACAATTTATTCGTTCCATGACTCTGAGAGACTCTGTGCCAAGTTTGGCCTTGTACTGCGGTTGGAAACAAGTTACGTGGCAGCTTGCCAAACAAGATGAGGTGTGTTGAGAAATATTCCTTTGAAAAACTGATTGGACAAACCTTGCTGACTGTGAATGAACGTAATTCACTGTCGTGCAAATAAAAGAGGTTTTGCTGGGATCAATTCCTGCCTCCTGCTTGTTAAGGGAGCCGAGGTCAGAACAGATCTTTTGATCCTTTGTCCCAAAGGTGCCTTTTTCAAGAGGCTTATTGAAGCTTCTTGGATGAGAAGCGAAACGTCTTCAAAGAAAAACAAGGAAGTCCAGTTGCCTCTTGAAAAAAGCACTTTTGGGACAACCATGACCTGGATGTCTGAGAATCTCCATAGATATTTTTGAGCCTTTGATCTCTTAGTGGCTTTCAATGCCTTTGACCATGGTATTGTTTGGTTTACCAGTGGAAATTAAGAATGGGGACAATTTTGTGGTAGTTGTCTTCCTTCCTCTGTTATGGTTGCTGTAGGTGTTGACAAGGAGAAGAGAACAGGTCCGTGGTCCCTGATGTGTGGGGTGCCTCAGTGTTTGACACTCTTGTTCCTTTTGGTAAATATCTGATTGGAGTTGAGTGGTCATCTTCCAGTTTTTGGTCAAGTCTCATCATAATGTAGACCAAGGCAGTGGTGGAATTCAAATTTTTTTACTACCGGTTCTGTGGGCATGGCTTGGTGGGCGTGGTGTGGCTTAGTGGGCGTGGCAGGGGAAGGATACTGCAAAATCCCCATTCCCACCCCACTCCAGGGGAAGGATACTGCAAAATCCCCTTTCCCTCCCCACTCCTGGGGGAAGGATATTGCAAAATCTCCATTCCCACCCCACTCTGGAGCCAGCCAGAGGTGGTATTTTTTTTTAAAAAAAATTTGATTTATATGCCACTCTTCTCCGAAGACTCAGGGCGGCTTACAATGTGCTCAGCAATAGCCTTCATCCTTTTGTATATTTATACAAAGTCAGCTTATTGCCCCCACAACTGGGTCCTCAATTTACCTACCTTAGAAAGGATGGAAGGCTGAGTCAACCTTGAGTCTTGGCGAGATTCGAACCTGCAGTAATTGCAGGCAGCTGGTCTTAATAACCAGCTTAATAACAGGGTGCCTTAGACCACTGTACTACCAAGGCTCAAGGTTTAAGCAAAGCTATGCTGTTTATCGAAAGGGACAGCTGGACCTTTGCACCTTTTCTCCTGTGACTTCCCAGGAGACAAACTGCATTAAAGAGTGAGATTTGTTCAGTACTTTCTTGCCTCTGGCTTCTGTTTTCTTTTTTCCGTGTTATGGAGAAAACAGCTTATCTAGAGTCCCTTCAATCAGGTTTCAGGCCTGGATGTAGTACTGAGACAGTGGTGGACATGCTTGCTGGTGATCTCTGATGGAGTTACGATGCAACCATCTTGGCTGATCTTGTTGTGGCCCGCCGGTGGCCAGCGGAGCTGGCAGCAGAGTCAGACAGTGAGGAGGTTAGGGAGGAACATGGACCAGTCCTGGGGGCTGGAAAAAGCTCAGACGAGGGCTCTGCGTTAGAGGCAGAGAGGGAGCTAGACAGCAGTGAGGCAGAGGAATAGCTGGAGCCCGTTCCCATGCACAGAGCTGCCAGAAGACAAGAACAATTCAGAAAGCAGGGTCGACTCGGAGTAAAGCCACACCTTGGAGGTGATTGGCTCCTTCCATAGGAAACAAAAGAGAAGCGAACGGGGAGGGGAGCTTTTGCAGGAAACAATTTATTCGTTCCATGACTCTGAGAGACTCTGTGCCAAGTTTGGCCTTGTACTGCGGTTGGAAACAAGTTACGTGGCAGCTTGCCAAACAAGATGAGGTGTGTTGAGAAATATTCCTTTGAAAAACTGATTGGACAAACCTTGCTGACTGTGAATGAACGTAATTCACTGTCGTGCAAATAAAAGAGGTTTTGCTGGGATCAATTCCTGCCTCCTGCTTGTTAAGGGAGCCGAGGTCAGAACAGATCTTTTGATCCTTTGTCCCAAAGGTGCCTTTTTCAAGAGGCTTATTGAAGCTTCTTGGATGAGAAGCGAAACGTCTTCAAAGAAAAACAAGGAAGTCCAGTTGCCTCTTGAAAAAAGCACTTTTGGGACAACCATGACCTGGATGTCTGAGAATCTCCATAGATATTTTTGAGCCTTTGATCTCTTAGTGGCTTTCAATGCCTTTGACCATGGTATTGTTTGGTTTACCAGTGGAAATTAAGAATGGGGACAATTTTGTGGTAGTTGTCTTCCTTCCTCTGTTATGGTTGCTGTAGGTGTTGACAAGGAGAAGAGAACAGGTCCGTGGTCCCTGATGTGTGGGGTGCCTCAGTGTTTGACACTCTTGTTCCTTTTGGTAAATATCTGATTGGAGTTGAGTGGTCATCTTCCAGTTTTTGGTCAAGTCTCATCATAATGTAGACCAAGGCAGTGGTGGAATTCAAATTTTTTTACTACCGGTTCTGTGGGCATGGCTTGGTGGGCGTGGTGTGGCTTAGTGGGCGTGGCAGGGGAAGGATACTGCAAAATCCCCATTCCCACCCCACTCCAGGGGAAGGATACTGCAAAATCCCCTTTCCCTCCCCACTCCTGGGGGAAGGATATTGCAAAATCTCCATTCCCACCCCACTCTGGAGCCAGCCAGAGGTGGTATTTTTTTTTAAAAAAAATTTGATTTATATGCCACTCTTCTCCGAAGACTCAGGGCGGCTTACAATGTGCTCAGCAATAGCCTTCATCCTTTTGTATATTTATACAAAGTCAGCTTATTGCCCCCACAACTGGGTCCTCAATTTACCTACCTTAGAAAGGATGGAAGGCTGAGTCAACCTTGAGTCTTGGCGAGATTCGAACCTGCAGTAATTGCAGGCAGCTGGTCTTAATAACCAGCTTAATAACAGGGTGCCTTAGACCACTGTACTACCAAGGCTCAAGGTTTAAGCAAAGCTATGCTGTTTATCGAAAGGGACAGCTGGACCTTTGCACCTTTTCTCCTGTGACTTCCCAGGAGACAAACTGCATTAAAGAGTGAGATTTGTTCAGTACTTTCTTGCCTCTGGCTTCTGTTTTCTTTTTTCCGTGTTATGGAGAAAACAGCTTATCTAGAGTCCCTTCAATCAGGTTTCAGGCCTGGATGTAGTACTGAGACAGTGGTGGACATGCTTGCTGGTGATCTCTGATGGAGTTACGATGCAACCATCTTGGCTGATCTTGTTGTGGCCCGCCGGTGGCCAGCGGAGCTGGCAGCAGAGTCAGACAGTGAGGAGGTTAGGGAGGAACATGGACCAGTCCTGGGGGCTGGAAAAAGCTCAGACGAGGGCTCTGCGTTAGAGGCAGAGAGGGAGCTAGACAGCAGTGAGGCAGAGGAATAGCTGGAGCCCGTTCCCATGCACAGAGCTGCCAGAAGACAAGAACAATTCAGAAAGCAGGGTCGACTCGGAGTAAAGCCACACCTTGGAGGTGATTGGCTCCTTCCATAGGAAACAAAAGAGAAGCGAACGGGGAGGGGAGCTTTTGCAGGAAACAATTTATTCGTTCCATGACTCTGAGAGACTCTGTGCCAAGTTTGGCCTTGTACTGCGGTTGGAAACAAGTTACGTGGCAGCTTGCCAAACAAGATGAGGTGTGTTGAGAAATATTCCTTTGAAAAACTGATTGGACAAACCTTGCTGACTGTGAATGAACGTAATTCACTGTCGTGCAAATAAAAGAGGTTTTGCTGGGATCAATTCCTGCCTCCTGCTTGTTAAGGGAGCCGAGGTCAGAACAGATCTTTTGATCCTTTGTCCCAAAGGTGCCTTTTTCAAGAGGCTTATTGAAGCTTCTTGGATGAGAAGCGAAACGTCTTCAAAGAAAAACAAGGAAGTCCAGTTGCCTCTTGAAAAAAGCACTTTTGGGACAACCATGACCTGGATGTCTGAGAATCTCCATAGATATTTTTGAGCCTTTGATCTCTTAGTGGCTTTCAATGCCTTTGACCATGGTATTGTTTGGTTTACCAGTGGAAATTAAGAATGGGGACAATTTTGTGGTAGTTGTCTTCCTTCCTCTGTTATGGTTGCTGTAGGTGTTGACAAGGAGAAGAGAACAGGTCCGTGGTCCCTGATGTGTGGGGTGCCTCAGTGTTTGACACTCTTGTTCCTTTTGGTAAATATCTGATTGGAGTTGAGTGGTCATCTTCCAGTTTTTGGTCAAGTCTCATCATAATGTAGACCAAGGCAGTGGTGGAATTCAAATTTTTTTACTACCGGTTCTGTGGGCATGGCTTGGTGGGCGTGGTGTGGCTTAGTGGGCGTGGCAGGGGAAGGATACTGCAAAATCCCCATTCCCACCCCACTCCAGGGGAAGGATACTGCAAAATCCCCTTTCCCTCCCCACTCCTGGGGGAAGGATATTGCAAAATCTCCATTCCCACCCCACTCTGGAGCCAGCCAGAGGTGGTATTTTTTTTTAAAAAAAATTTGATTTATATGCCACTCTTCTCCGAAGACTCAGGGCGGCTTACAATGTGCTCAGCAATAGCCTTCATCCTTTTGTATATTTATACAAAGTCAGCTTATTGCCCCCACAAACTGGGTCCTCATTTCACCTACCTTAGAAAGGATGGAAGGCTGAGTCAACCTTGAGCCTTGGCGAGATTCGAACCCTGCAGTAATTGCAGGCAGCTGGTCTTAATAACCAGCTTAATAACAGGGTGCCTTAAACCCCTGTACCACCAAGGCTCCAAGGTGGTATTTGCAAGTTCCCCCAACTACTCAAAATTTCCGCTACCGGTTCTCCAGAACCTGTCAGAACTTGCTGAATTTCACCCCTGGATCAAGCCTTGGTGACTTTAAGACCTGTGGACTTCAACTCCCAGATTTCCTCAGCTAGCCATGCTGGCTGGAGAATTCTGGGAGTTGAAGTCCACAGATCTTAAAGTTGGCAAGGTTGGACACACCTGAGGTAGATGATACCCACAGGTCTATTGGGGGTACTGTCAAGTGTCAAGAGGATGTGGGGAACTGGAAGGGGAAAATGGGCCAAAGATCATCCCAACAAGATCAGGTGGCTGTGGGATGAAACATCTTACATCAGAGGTGGGGAAAACGATGGCCCTCTAATGACTTGTGGACTTCAACTCCCAAAATTCCCAAACCAGCATGGCAGGCTCCTGGAATTCTGGGAGTTGAAGTCCACAAGTCATTAGAGGGCCATCGTTCCCCACCGGTCTTAAATGTTCCATCTTTAATCTTGAAGGGAATTGCATTTCCCCCCCATTAGGTCTACTGTCCAATTTGGGACTATTTGACTCTCATTTCTTCCTCAAGGAATAGGTGGCAGCTACTGCTAAGGTCTTCACACACAAACCAGTGGTGAAATCCAATTTTTTTTACTACCGGTTCTGTAGGTGTGGCTTGGTGGGCGTGGCAGGGGAAGGATATTGCAAAATCTCCATTCCCACCCCACTCTGGGGCCAGCCAGAGGTGGTATTTGCCAGTTCTCCGAACTACTCAATATTTCCACTAACGGTTCTCCAGAACCTGTCAGAAGCTGCTGGATTTCACCCCTGACACAAGCCCATTTTGTGCACCGACAGCTCCCTTACTTGGAGCAGGGTGGCCTTCCTTCATCCAATCACTCCTGTTTTGATCTGGACTACTGCAGCGGGGTTGCCTTTGAAATCCACTTGGAAGTTGCAGCCGGTCCAGAATGTGGTGGCCCAAGCAATTTGTGCCTTTGCTTCGTGAGCTGCAGCGGTCGCTGATATACTTCCAAGTGCAATTAACAGTGCTGGTTTATCACCTGTAAAGCCCTCACTGGCATAAGGTCCACTTATCTAAGGAAACATTCCATGTCCTGTGTTTCCTGCACATCCAGTCCTTGTTCTCGACGTTGATTAAATTGATCTGAACTACACTGCGCCTCGGCCCTCAAGGGGGTCAGCAAGGAAACCAGCATATATGTTGATGCTTTCTAGGTGGTTTGGCTGACCACTTGTTTGGGAGGGCACCTTTCAACTGAGTCCATCTGGACAACTAGTGCAGGCCATGCGCTGTTAGCCAAGAGTGAGAAAACACAAACTCTGCCCTGAGCCTCTTGGGCCCAGTTTCACATCTCCCCCCCCCCCACTCAAAAGCAATGTTTTCCAGCTTCTGTCAGCAGTTTGTCTGTCTGTCTGTCTTCTTTTTATTCCTGCTCTAATTAATTCCAGGGACTGTTGCAGGAATGATCCATCTTCTTCCATCACTGGGGTCTGCCTTCCATGGCCATTTGGTCCTGTGCTGCATGGCTATCTCTTTCTGAACTGCCTTTCCTTTCCAGAATGAAACAGGGAACCACTGTTTCCCTTCTTTCTTCTTCTTTTCATCTCATCTCTCTACTCTCCCACCCCAGAGCCATAACCCCCCCACCCAACAGCACCCAGCTGAAGTGATAAAAAGAATATTAACACTGTGACTGTTTTTTTTAATGATTTAGTATTTAAAAAATGAATTTCCTTCCTTCTTTCCATCCAGATCAACCATTCTTCCTCATCAAGATCTTCCTTCTTTCCTTCCATCCATCCATGCAGTCCTCTCTTCCTTCCTGATCAACCTTTCTTCCTCATCAAATTCTTCCTTCTTTCCCTTCCTTCCTTCTTTCCTTCCATCCATCCATGCAGTCCTCTCTTCCTTCCAGATCAACCTTTCTTCCTCATCAAGATCTTCCTTCTTTCCTTCCATCCATCCATGCAGTCCTCTCTTCCTTCCTGATCAATTCCTCATCAAGATCTTCCTTCCTTCCTTCCTTCCTTCTTTCCTTCCTTCCATCCATGCAGTCCTCTTTTCCTTCCTGATCAACCTTCCTTCCTCATCCAGATCTTTCTTTCCTTCCTTCCTTCCATCCAGATCAACCTTTCTTCCTCATCAAGATCTTCCTTCCTTCTTTCCTTTCTTCCATCCATGCAGTCCTCTTTTCCTTCCTGATCAACCTTCCTTCCTCATCCAGATCTTTCTTTCCTTCCTTCCTTCCATCCAGATCAACCTTTCTTCCTCATCAAGATCTTCCTTCCTTCTTTCCTTCCTTCCATCCATGCAGTCCTCCCTTCCTCATCCAGATCTTTCTTTCTTTCCTTCCTTCCTTCCTTCCTTCCTTTTACAACCATTGTGGCATACCTGTGGTCATGTGATCAAAATCCAGGCGCTTGAATGGCAAAAATTGTGGTTGCAAAATTATAAAATGACAATGTCTATCTACAGCATATAAGGAGAATTTGTATAAGATGTTTTACAGGTGGCATCTACCCCCGACGGAGATAGCCAGAATGTTCAAGAATAAATCGGAGAAATGTTGGAAGTGTCATCAGACTCCAGGATCATATTACCATATGTGGTGGACATGTGTAGAAGCTAAGAGATATTGGACTAAGATACACACGTGGTTGGAAAAAACGATAAAGAAACTCATTGACTTTAAACCAGAGATATTTTTATTAGGGATCTTACCAGAAACATACAATAGAGAATTGCAATATTTAATTGTGAATGTTTTAACAGCGGCTAGAATCACATTTGCTAAAAATTGGAAAGGAGAGAAGTTACCTACTGATGATGAGGTTATTAAGGAAAATTATGGAATGTGCTGAAATGAGCAAATTGACATTTGAAACTAGAGAACAGGAAGATAAACAATGTTATTTGATATGGGATTTGTTTGATCAATGGATAGATAATAAAACATGGAGATGAAATATGAAGTTGATGTAAAGATAAAATAATGTGAAGTTCTTTTTCATGAGAAATAAGCTTTTGTCACAAATTGGAACTTTTGAAGATGGGGTTAAGCAAAAAAGAATGCTAACCGATCGACACGCGGTCTGTAATTGTTTGGAATGAAGATGGTTTTATGTTTTGTTTTTGTTTTAAAATAAAAAAAAAATTCAAAAAAAAAATTTCAGGCGCTTGGGAACCAACTCGTATTTATGACTGTTGCAGTGTCCCGGGGGGGAGGGGGTGTCATGTGATCCCTTTTTGCAACCTTCTGACAAGCAAAGTCAATGGGGAAGCCAGATTCACTTCACAGCCATGCTACTTGTCAGGGCGCTGATTAATCCCATTCTGCTTTTGGGATAATCGCACCTTGATTAAGAGGAGTGGATCGAGACCTTTCCTTGCCAGCATACTGTCAGCATTTCAACGCTGGCATCGAGAGCAGGGGAGAGAGAGAGAGAGAGAGAAGCTCTGAACTTTTGCCTGCTAAATCCCTTTGAAGTTGGGTTGTCGTGGAAATGAGGAGGGGAGGCATTCCTGGGAAATGACGAGACAAGAAGTCTGAAGAATGACTTGGAAGATAGCCAATGAGAAGCAGAGATTTGGGGATTGGAAAGGGAGGGATTGGGGGGCAAAAGGTCAGTCTTGTCCACATCGAGTCATGATCCAGTGGCTGTGCTCAATTAAAGAAAAGATTTCCTTAAAGATTGGCAGTTTGGAAATTCATTTATTTTGAGATAACATTGAAGTCTGACACATACTTTAAGAAAACAAAACCCGAAGATATATCTTCTAAGAAAACTCATTTATTTGTTATAAAGAAAATAAAACATCTTACTGATCTAATAGTTAAATTTTTGATAAAGTTCGTGCCGGCCACCTCTCTGTGGTCGGACTTCTTGGCAGGAGAAGAAAAAAAGTGTGTGAGTGTGAGAAGGAATGTGGGTGGAGAGACACGCGCAGTTTAGCTTACTGATAACAAAAGTTGGCAAGCTACGGAAAGTCTGATAGTCCAGAAATGAGAGCTCAGCTGGTAAATAAAAAAACGCAGTGACAGTAACTTAACAATTAAAGGAAAGGACAGCTTTACTGGAGCCGACCCTTCAGCAGCTCTGTCGTCTTAAGGCAGGCCAAGATGAAGAGTCGAAAAGAAATCTGTCACACAGGGCTTCTTCCCTTAGGGGCCAGTGTGTGATAGGATGGAGCAATACAGGTAGTCCTCGACTTACAACAATTCATTTAGTGACTGTTCGGACAGCACTGGAAAAAAAATGACTTACGACCATTTTGCACACTTATGGCCTTTGTAGCATCTCCATGCTCACGGGATCAAAATTCAGAGGCTTGGAAAACTGGTTCGTATTTATGACCGTTGCTGGGTCCCAAGGTCATGTGATCCCCTTTTGCGACCTTCTGACAAGCCAAGTCAATGGGGGAAGCCAGATTCGCTTAACAACCGTCTTACTAGCTTAACAACTGCAGGGATTCACTTAACAACTGAGGCAAGAAAGGTCTTAAAATGGGGCAAAACTCACTTAGCGACAGAAATTTTGGGCTCAGTTGTGGTGGTAGGTCGGGTGCTATCTGTAACTGGCTATGATCTTGCTTGACATTTGGAGATCAGCAAAGAACCAGCTGCAACTTCCTACAGGCATTCTAGGCATGAGTGCGATTGAAAAATTTTAGCAACCGGTTTGCTGCCCGGTTGCTGGGTGGGCACGGCCATGGAGGTGTGGCCTACTCGGCCTCCTGCACCATGGCGGGGGGAGGCGTTTTCGCCCTCCCCAGGCTCCAGAGGCTTTCCTCGAGCCTCCAGGAGGGCGAAATCGGCCTCCCCTTGGCTCCGGAGGTTGGAAATGGACCTATTTCCAGACTTCCGGTAGGCCCATTTTTCACTCTGCCCAGGCTCTGGAGGCTTTCTCAAGCCTCTGGGAGGACAAAAACAGACTCCCCTGGGCTCCAGAGGCCCCCCGGAGGATGGAAACGGGCTCATTTCCACATTTCCGGAACTTCCGGGAGCCCTGTTTTTCGCCCTCACAGAGCCTCCGCACAGGCACTGCACTTACCTCGCATCCAAAATGGGCCGCATGGGGACTCCTGGGAGGGGCGGGACAGGGTGAGTGGGGTCAGCCAGTCCTTGCAACTATCGGTTCGGCGAAAGAGATTAAAATTAACCTCTGGTTCGCACAAACCGGTCCAAACCGGTGAATCCCACCTCTGATTCTAGGATCAGATACCCTTGTAAGCCTCAAAATATGGTTCAAATCCAGCATGAGATGGGATACAAATAGCGTCGCATGGTCGCTCGGTTTGGCTTAGTCAAAAGAAGCGCCGTATTTCTCCGATCGGATTTAAAGTTTCCACACACGCCTGGCCTGGCACATCGTTTTCCTCAGAGAAGCCGTAGGACTGCAAATCTTTTCGCCGATTCTCCGCTTTCCCTCTTTCCCAGAAGCAGGGAGAGAAAGCGTCGCTTGTTTATTGATCGTCCAGATTTTTAACGCATTGGCTGAAAAGTTCCGGGCATCCTGCCAGCGTTGAGCAAATAATAATGACTATGAATGTCACTCATTTTCAGAAGAGAACAAATGGAATTCTCCAAGGGACAGTGCTTGCAGTCCTAAGGAAAGAGCTCGGTTCATTACCGGCAATGCTGAAACCTCCTTTGATAACTGTACATACTACGTTGAGACATTTTTTTTCTTTTTCTTTCTTTCCATTCCTTCAGTTTTAAGGGCTGAATGGGAGACTTTGCTGCTGGCTTGCTTGTGGCATTCAAAACCTCGGTGGCGCCAGACTACAGGACTCCAACTCTCATCTCTGCTGCCTTTCCTTAACCCTTTGGGTTTTGGCTCGTTCCATACCGCATTCCAAACATTATTGGTTGAAATCACATTAATTCCCCAAATCTTGCTTCATTTCTTGTTTGTACTGGGATGTTTTGGCTCTTTTGGGGAGGAGGGTGGGGGGAAGGTAGAGATAAAGGTAAAGGTTCCTCTTGCACATATGTGCTAGTCGTTCCCGACTCTAGGGGGCGGTGCTCATCTCCGTTTCAAAGCCGAGGAGACAGCACTGTCTGAAGACGTCTCCGTGGTCAGGTGGCTGACATGATTCAATGCCAAAGGCGCACGGAACCCTGTTACCTTCCCACCAAAGCCAGTCCCTATTTTTCTATTTGCATTTTTTACGTGCTTTCGAACTGCTAGGTTGGCAGAAGCTGGGCCAAGTCACCGGAGCTCACCCCATTAGGAGGCGCTAGGGATTCAAACCGCTGAACTGCCGACCTTTTGATCGACAAGCTCAGCGTCTTAGCCACTGAGCCACCGCGTCCCCTGGAAGGTGGAGAGAACAAGGCAATTCCATAGCAAGCTTGAGAATGAGGAATTGAAAACCATGGTGGTAATTCAAGGACCCCCCCAAAGAGAGACTTATTCTCAATAAAAAATCAAAATATATATTTGTAGCTCAGGGATGAAATGTGGGTTTTTGTTGCTCTCTGAGCTTGGTTGTTTATTTGCTGATGTTACGCTACCCCCAGCTAAGTAACATCATTAGCACTAATGATGTTACCTAATTTGGGCAATGAAACATATGCAAGAAAATAACCAAGCTCAGAGAGCACCAGGGTTCAATCCTGAATTACAAAGTCTTCCTCCTCCTCCTCCTCCTCCTCTCCGCAAACCCCTCTCTCTTCTAGACCTGATGATGTTACCTAGTTTGGGTAATGAAACATCTTTAAGAAAACAGCCAAGCTCAGAGAGCACCAAGGACTCCTCAGACTTGTTCTCTCTCGTCAGGAATCAAATGTGGAAGCCAATGAGGAGTACAATATTGGGGAAAAATGCTCAACATATTGACTGGACTTGATTGGTTAAATGAGTAGTCGTACAGTAGCAATAGGTACTTAAGATAGTAACCAATTGGCCTTGATTTCTGCTAACTGCACAGACTAGTACGTCTCAGTCTCAACTCATGCAATGTTGAGAGGTCTAGACTTCAGTTCCCAGAAGAGCCTTGGTAGTACAGTGATCTAAGGCACCCTGTTATTAAGCTGGTTATTAAGACCAGCTGCCTGCAATTACTGCAGGTTCGAATCTCGCCAGGCTCAAGGTTGACTCAGCCTTCCATCCTTTCTAAGGTAGGTAAATTGAGGACCCAGTTGTGGGGGCAATAAGCTGACTTTGTATAAATATACAAAAGGATGAAGGCTATTGCTGAACACATTGTAAGCCGCCCTGAGTCTCCAGAGAAGGGCGGCATATAAATCAAATTTAAAAAAAAAATAAAATTCCACATCCAGCTTAGCCATGAGTGAACATTCTGGAAGGAGGGTCCCATTCCGGCCAAGGCAAATGGCTTACATTTCTGCTTTTCTTTAGTAATAACTTCTACCTCTTCCGAGAATGGTCCTATAATTTATTTCACCCCAGTCACCTATAGCAGGGGTCTCCAACCTTGGCAACTTTAAGCCTGGAGGACTTCAACTCCCAGAATTCCCCAGCCAGCAAAGCTGTCTGGTGGAATTCAATTTTTTTTTTATACTACCGGTTCTGTGGGCATGGCTTGGTGGGCGTGGCAGGGAAAGGATACTGCAAAATCTCCATTCCCACCCCACTCCAGGGGAAGGATACTGCAAAATCCCCATTCCCTCCCCACTCCTGGGGGAAGGATATTACAAAATCTCCATTCCCACCCCACTCTGGGGCCAGCCAGAGGTGGCATTTGCCAGTTCTCTGAACTACTCAAAATTTCTGCTACCGGTTCTCCAGAACCTAGTCAGAACTTGCTGGATTTCACCCCTGGTTGGAGACCGGTGACCTTAACTATCTGTCTTCTCTCAGTCTTGCCAAGCTTAATGATGTTTTCTCACCTATCACCAGCTCACGTGCTATGTCCAATATGAGGTTGTGGCGGCTGATCATCCATTTTTATTACATTTTTATTTATAATTGATCTTCTTATGGTCAATACTATTCTTAGTAACCACCTCATCTATCCATATCTTCTCTCTCTCTCTCTCTCTCTCTCTCTCTCTCTCTCTCTCTCTCTCTCTCTTCTTTCATGGTGACAAACTTTCATATCTGTGCAGTCAAAGTAAAGTCTCAACTCACCTTTGGCCATATGCACAATTTTATTGATTTATTTACTTATAAAATGTACTATCTTGCCACACATGGTAACTCTGGACGGCTTACAATATTAAAATTTCAGACGAAGCTGGTGCCAAACTCACTCTGGGATGTGGAGATAATAATTCATTCAAGATGTTAAGCTAATTTTGCCCCTTTCTAATTGAGAAGAGGCCATCTCGCGATCTTACAAATCTCTCTCTGTTTTGCCGAACTAATCCATTTCCAGTCAAAAAAAGATTAGCCCAACCAGACCCGCTTGCAACGATTCCTGGAAAAAGGGCTTAGATTTGTGTGATCAATTTCCAGTGCACCAAGTAATGTTTTTGATTTATAAATGGAGTCTGCTGTAACAATGAAACATCCTTGCTCTAGCACCGAATAAAGGATAATAAGGGTGATTTATTGTTCTGCATTGACTTTGGCAATGGGTATTATTACTTAAATAAGCAATGCTGAGGAAACAAAGATCATCCACATACCTTAAATTTAAAACACACAAAAAATGGCATTATTTCATAAAGGCCTCTCTGACGAGAATCTGATGCAGTTGCTGTGCTAAGTTAAGCAGCCAGCATTGAGTTGGAAAATAAATGGGGCTTAATCAAGCTGGGAAGAAGTTATTGCCTTCAAGGCTGAATTCATTTTAGACAGCATTTTTTTTTAAAAAAAATCTAAACAGAAGGAAGGGAAAAGGGAAAGAAAGTAATTATGAAAAAAGTATGAAAGCTTTCCATCATCTGCTCAGGTAAACTAGGCCAGCATACTAAGTGAGATTATCCCAAAAAAAGTAACCTTGGCTTGTTTGCAATCCTGTAACCGGCTATCCAAAAGACCTCTCTAGTTTTAGTACTCCATCTGGTGGAAAGCAGAATTTTAAAATCACAGCTTTGGGGCAGAAAATGCCCTCTGTTTCTTTCCAGGCTGATATTTATTTAACAATTTCTGTAGATAGAAGTTGCGCAAAGCAGTGTTATGTGCCAACTTTGCAAAGGGATCTCAAATAGGATATAGGGACTGGCAGGTACTTCTTGGTTAGAGTAATACGGGCAACCTATTGTTGACTACAGATTTAACAGATTAACAGAGATGGAAGGGACCTTGTAGGTCATCTAGTCCAACCCACTGCCCAACCAGGAGACCTTACACCTGTGATGGCGAACCTATGGCACATGTGCCACAGGTGGCACGCGGAGCCATATTGGTGGGCACGCGAGCTCAGTTCCGCCGCGCATGTGCACACCAGCCATCTGATTTTCGGGCCTTCTGGACCCACCGGAAGTTGGTAAACGGGCTGTTTCCAGCCTCTGGAGGGGCTCCCGGGGGGGTGGGGAAGAGGCCGTTTTCGCCCTCCACAGGTTTTGCTTTCCACAGGGGAGAGCAAAAAACAGGCCTTCTGGTCCCACTGGAAGTTGGCAAATGGGCCATTTTCGGCTTCCAGAGGGCCTTTGGGGGTGGGTAGGTGGGGAAAGCCATTTTCCCCCTCCCCAGGCTCCTAGAGAGGCTCTGGTGCCTGGGGAGAGCAAAAAAAACGGGCCTACCGGGTTCAGTGTGCCATCACATGCCAAAAGTAGGGGGAGTGCAGGGGGGGGTCAAGTGTGTATGTATGGGGTGCGGGATGCATAGAATTATGGGTGCGGGCACGCGTGCAACCCCCCGCACTCCCCCCGCTTTTGGCACGCAATGGCAAAAAGGTTAGACATCGCTGCTGTACACCATTTCTGACAAATGGCAGTCCAATCTCTTCTTGAAAGTCTCAAGTGATGAAGCTCCCACAACTTCTGAAGGCAACTTCTGTTCCACTGGTTGATTGTTCTCACTGTCAGAAAATTCCTCCTTATTTCCGGGTTAAATCTCTCCTTGTTCAGTTTACATCTATTCTTCCTTGTCTGACTAGTGAGAAGGTTTCTCTAGAGCAGGGATCTCCAAACTTGGCAACTTGCGGACTTCAAATCCCAGAATTCCCCAAGCAGCCATACTTAAAGTTGACAGTCTTAAAATTGCAGAGGTTGGAACTCGCTGCTCTAATGTATGGATCCTAGCTTGCATACAACGACCACAGGATGCTTTCTGGTTTTAATTATTGTGCAACTCAATTAATTAGGACTTAATTATTGTTGTGAGCCACCCTAGTAAGACGGGCAACCATTTATGGAGTTCAAATAAATAAATCTTAATGAAAATGAGGAGAAAGCATGCAGGGTGTGGCTTCTAGAATCCTTTCCAATTCCCTTCAAGAGAGAACCCACAGGAAATATCTAAATTCTCTGTGGTGTAATAGAGTAGAAGCATTGTGCTTTTACGTGCGTTTTTTGCTGTACCCTTGAATTGTGCGAATGTGTGTGTGTGTGTGTAAGTGCATGTGTGTGTGAACTGGAAACCATCGGGTGGGCTGCATACAGTAGTGGCCAAAATTGTGGAAACCTTTTGGGAAAAGTGTATTTGTGAGGTTTGATGGCTAATAATAACACCACTTTTTTGGGGGAGTTTCAAGATAACCATATTCCACTGCTGGAATGGCTTGGGAATAGCCCAGACCTTCACCCAATTGAAAATCTATGGAGCCAACTAAAGAAACTTGTTAGTCAGAAGCGACCCAGCAATAAAACCCAGTTAATAGAAGCAATCATTCAATCTTGGTTTCACATTATAAGAGCTGCAGAACTCAAAGACTTGGTTCCCTCCATGGGAAGACGTTGTAAGGCTGTAATTCATGCTAAAGGTTACCCAACTAAGGATTAACTGACATGGGGATCATTTTCGTATATCTCGTTTTTTCTATGGTGATCATTTTTGTATATCTCGTTTTTTCTACGTGTTTCACTTTTGTTCTTTATACTGTAACTGCTATTCTAATAGCAAATCCTTCATCAAAGTTATTGCATTACATTCTTGATTAAATGATCTTTCCATTGATATATAATTTTATGGTACTCCTCCAAAAAAAAAAAAGTGGCGTTATTAGCTATTTTTAGAAAGTACACTTTTCCCAAAAAGATTTCCACAATTTTGGCCACTACTGTACATTCTGCTCTGAATAATTGGTCTGCAATGACTCCACCGTACAGTAGTCCTTGACTTACGGTAGTTTAGTGACCGTTCAAAGTTACAACGGCACTGAAAAAAGTGACTTATGACCGTTTTTCACAGTTATCACCTTTGCAGCATCCTCAAGGTCACGTGATCAAATTTCAGATGCTCGGCAACGGGTTCATATTTATGATGGTGGCAGCGTCCCAGAGTCATGTGATCCCTTTTTGCGACCTTCTGACAAGCAAAGTCAATGGGGGAAGCCAGATTCACTTAACAACCGAGTTACTAGCTTATCAACTGCAGTGATTCACTTAACAACTGAGGCAAGGAAGGTCAAAAAATGGAGCAAGAGTTACTGAACAAACGTTCAAAATTACAATGGCACCGAAAAAAGTGACCAATGAGCGTTTTTTACACGACCGTTGCAGCACTCCCATGGTCTCATGATCAAAATTCAGATGCCTGGCAACTGACTCATACTTATGACGGATTGCAGTGTCCCCGGGGACATGCAATCCAATCCTCTTTTGCAACCTTCTGACGAGCAGGGCCAGCTAGGAGTGGGATTTGGGGGTTCTCTGAACTGCACAGAATCTTAGCTAGAGGTTCTCCCGAACCCCTACGAACCCCCAGCAGCCCCACCCCTGGATGCTTGGAGTTTTGTGGTTGTCAGTTTAGGTTATTTTAAGCTTCTCACTGAAAGAGAGGAATACTCAAGGTATTTTTGCACTGGAGTAACATATAAAAGCCTAGTAAATAAATTGAATATGTAAAAATGTTGAAAAGCAGTTTGGGGAATTCATTCTTGTCCATGTAAATCAGGAGAATATGATTGCTTTTCCTGCCAACTGTTTCATCACTAATCCCCAAAAGGCAAGTGATACAATGATAATTACTTTCCATTGGAAACTTTTACTTTCACCCGGATTATTTACAGCTTTGAATGAAATACAAAAGCTGAACTTAGAGGTGTTGTAAAAGCCTGCTGGATAACAGGCTGCGCAAAGCATTTGAAAGGTGTGCTTTGCTTTCTAATGCCTGAGAGGCTTACCAAGTGCTCCTTTTTTTGAGACTTTAAAGCAGCCGCATCTTTAAATGTTGTAAAGTAATACGCCTCCACTATAATCATCCTGTGTTACGCGATTCCATTATCTTACTTGGATCGGAAATAATAATTTAAAGCAAACTAATATTAATGTATCTACCCTCCAAAGTCACAGGATTGAAAGAATTTTTTATAAGTTTTCTTAGGGAATTGTTGAAGAATTCAAAGACATCAAAATGCCTGGTTTAGCTCAACAGACAGAAGCACTGTAATTTAAGACCGGCTGTCTGCAATTAAAGTAAGATCGAATCTCGCCAGGCTCAAGGTTGACTCAGCCTTCCATCCTTTCTAAGGTAGGTAAATTGAGGACCCAGTTTGTGGGGGCAATAAGCTGACTTTGTATAAAATATACAAAAGTATGAAGGCTATTGCTTAACGCACTGTAAGCCGCCCTGAGTCTCTGGAGAAGGGGGGCATATAAATTGAAAAAAAAAAAAAAGGCTTTGTAGCATAGATAGACTATGGTCAGGCAATGAACTGAGCTAAATGCCCTTCCTTAGTATTTAATAGTAACAGAGTTGGAAGGGACTTTGGAAGTTATTTAGTCCATGGGTCACCAACTTTTTGGACCGCAGGGACCACTAAATTCATAATTTTAAATCCCGACCACTAATATGATCTGCCTAATGACCGGCTGGGTGGGCGTGGCTAGGTGGTCATGTGAATGGGTGGGCATGGTCAACTCGATGTCACTCATGTGGAGGGGCACCTCGCCGGCCTCTACTTGCCCCTCCCCTCCCAACCTCTCCTCATCTGCCCGCCCGGAATCCTTAGGGCCCCAACAGGAAGCAGATGTTGGAGCTAAGCAGCCACCATGAGAAAGAGTTGGCAAAACAGCTGGCCCCACACCAGGAGGCTGAAGCAGACCCCAAATCAGAATTTCTGCCCCCCTCCAACCCGCACAAAAAGACCCCAAAGGGGGAGACTCTCTGCAGCAATACAAACATTCATTGCACATATCCGGCCCAGCAGTGGTGGGTTCCTCCCGGTTTGGCCAAGCCGGTAGCGGTGACGATATGACGTCACCAAACCGGTTCTCCCCCCCACCCCCCCACGTTATTCTTACCTTTTATTTGGTCCCACCCCCAATCTATTGCTGCCTCCTGAGTCCCAGCTGATGACTAGAGGGAAAAAAACTGTTTAATCTCTTGCCGCGGGGCTTCAAAGGGCCGTCCTACAGCTGATCAGTGTTAAAAGCAAACAAATGAGTCAGGTCGTAAGTGCGAGGACCTTCCAGAAATGACTCTGACCAGCTAGCCACGCCCACCTAGTCACATGACCTTGAAGCCACACCCACAAAATAAGCCACGCCCACAGAACCAGTAGTAAAAAAATTTAAAACCCACCCCTGCGGCCCAGGGGCCGTAGTTTGAGGACTCTTGATTTAGTGCAATATAAAAAAATGCAAATAATTTGTCTGCGGACCACCAAATTTTTCTTGAGGACCACCAGTGATCCACCGAGCACCAGTTGGTGACCGCTGATCTAGTCCAATCCCCTGCTCACACAGGAGACCTGCACTAGGCATTCGAACCACCAAACTGCCGACCTTTTTGATCGACAAGCTCAGTGTCTTAGCCACTGAGCCACCTAGTCAGGCTATATAACATATAGTATATAACAAGGTTGTGAAGACAGCTATTGGTCTAAAATGCTGGAGTCCCAAATTCTGCAGCCAAAAAATTAGGGAGCCCATGGGGACCATCGCAAGAATTGCCAAGCTCCACGTCCCACCAAATTTTTGACTTAAAAAAAAATGACACAAAAGATATTCTGAAACATTAATTCCATCTTAAGCATTAGTTTTTGTTTGCAAAAATGACCCAGGGCCACAAATGGATTTCATAAACTTTCTGAGTACATAAATATGCTGGGTAATTGCATCTTGCTTAATATATTTGGAATGCCATCTTCTGCAAGAACCCAAGTCTTATACTTTGTCAGCGATACCCAATACATGCCTTCCAAGATATTTATTTACTTATTAAATTTGTATGCTATTGAAGTTCTAACAAGTCTTGGCAGCTCAAAGGTAAAACATGCACAATGACAAAAAGCAGCAAAAATAAATGAAAATGAGCAACTTATTTATGTATCAAGTTAATGTAGGCACCACCAATATAACTACCATGCCTACAAAGTTAAACATTCGGAAAACAATTCAGAATCAACCAAAAAAAATAACGGCAAAAATCATTAAAAAACAATAAAATGAAATGTCAGTCGACAAAAGGCAGATTGGTCAATATTGGAAGAGGGATGTTATGCCTACTATTGAAGAATGGACTTTGAAGATGGCCAGTTTTGCAGAAATGGCGAAGATATCAGCATACCTAAAAGATCGGACTCAAGAGTCTTATATATGGGAGTGGGAGAAATGGATAGATTATGTGCAGAATAAATATCAAACTAGGAAGTATCAGATAGCTTTTAGCTGAATGTTGTGTAGAAATGTATAGTATATAGGGGGTAGAATAGTTGAATGTCATGTAGAAATGTATAGTACACGGGGTAGAATAGAGGGGCGGTAAAATATGATATAATATGATTTGGATTTGGATTTCATCCTGGGGAAGTCATGGGGGGAGGGGAGGGTTAGGGAGGGAAAGGGGGGGGGAATGGGAAAATTTGTATTTGTAAAACTTTTTCAATAAAAAAAAAAAGATTGTAAACTGCTCAAGGTCTTTTAGCAGCATATAAATCTAAGGAATGGAATAGGAAGTAAAATCTCTTGAGGTTGTCGCTCCCATTACCACCCGCGCGGCCGCAATCTGGACCAGTTGGAGCGTCCGAGTGTTCCTCAAGGGGAGCCCCATGTAGAGAGCATTACAGTAGTCCAGGCGGGAAGTGACGAGGGCATGAGTGACCGTGCATAAGGAGTCCCGATCCAGAAAGGGACGCAACTGGTGAATCAGGAGAACCTGATAAAAAGTCCTCCTGGCCACAGCCGTCAGATGCTCTTTTAAAGACAGCCGTGCGTCCAGGAGGACACCCAAGTTGTGAGCCCTCTCTGTGGGGGCCAATGACTCCTGTTCTGTTCTATTCTATTCTATTCTATTCTATTCTATTCTATTCTATTCTATTCTATTCTATTCTATTCTATTCTATTCTATTCTATTCTATTCTGTGGAACAACTTGCTACCAGAAATTGTGAATGCTCCAACACTGGAGATTTTAAAGAAGAGATTGGACAATCATTTCTCTGAAATGTTATAGGGTTTTCTGCCTGAGTAGGGGGTTGGAGTAGAAGACTTCCAAGGTCCCTTCCAACTCTTTTTTGTTATATCTTTATTACGGTCATAGATCAGCATATGTACTAGATTAATCACTGGCCTCAGTCACATTGCAGTGAAAACCAAAAAGTACAAGCTGTTATTATTCTGTTAACAGTCCATTCAGAACAACCATAATTAATAATTTAATAATACTAAATTAGGCAGAAGAAGACAGCAATTTGCTTTTCCATTTCGTGCCGATGTGGGTCGAATCAATTCTCTTGCTGTGTTCAAACTTGGCAGTTTCTCCCATGATGGAGAATGACAACACTCAAGCTATTTTCAGTGGGCACACAAGAATGTATCGCAATCTCTTGAAAAGCTTCTACACAACACTGTCCTCAGACACAATGCCCTCCATTAAACTTAGTGGAACAGACATGAATAGATTCAGGGCTATTTTTGAGAATCTGGTACATTTTAGAATACTCCACCAGTTCCAAAAATTTTGACTAGCAAGTTGAGTGACCTTGAGTCTACGAAGTGCAAATCCATCTGACTTGTTTTTTGCAGATAAATGTTGAAAAATGATAATGGAAGATTGTAGGAATTGAGTAAAAAGGGATGTTTTTCTCCTTATTTCCCTTTACTACAAATATACCAAAACATATTATAGCAATAGCAATTAGACTTATATACCGCTTTATAGCCCTCTCTAAGCGGTTTTACAGAGTCAGCCTCTTACCCTCAACAATCTGGGTCTTCATTTTACCCACCTTGGAAGGATGGAAGGCTGAGTCAACCTTGAGCCTGATGAGATTTGAACGGCCAAATTGCAGGCAGCCGGCAGTCAGAAGAATTAGCCTGCAGTACTACAGTGGCTCAGTGATGACGTGGTGGATCAGTGGCTAAGACACTGAGCTTGTCGATCGAAAGGTCGGCAGTTCAGCGGTTCGAATCCCTAGTGCTGCGTAACAGGGTGAGCTCCCGTTACTTGTCTCAGCTTCTGCCAACCTAGCAGTTCGAAAGCAGGTAAAAAATGCGAGTAGAAAAATAGGGACCACCTTTGGTGGAAAGGTAACAGCGTTCTGTGCATCTTTGGTGTTTAGTCATGCCAGCCACATGACCACGGAGACGTCTTCAGACAGCGCTGGCTCTTCAGCTTTGAAATGGAGATGAGCACCGCCCCCTAGAGTCAGGAACAACTAGCACATATGTGCGAGGGGAACCTTTATCTTTACTGCACTCTAACCACTGAACCACAGGGCTCAATATTATGAGAACAGAAGAGAATAACAGAGTTGGAAGGGACCTTGGAGGTCTTCTAGTCCAACCCCCTGCCCAAGCAGGAGACCCTATATCTGCCTCTACCTAGGATCGAATTCACAACCTCCTGATTGTGAAGCAAGAGCTCCAGCTCTAGGCCATAGCAGCTGGATTCCGCTGATCAATTGTTCAAACTGTCAGGAATTTTCTCCTTAGTTCTAAGTTGCTTCTCTCCTTGATTAGTTTCCACCCATTGCTTCTTGTCCTACCCTCAGGTGCTTTGGAGAATAGCTTGACTCCCTCTTCTTTGGGGCAGCCCCTGAGATATTGGAAGACTATCATGTCTTCCCTGGTCCTTCTTTTCATTAAACTAGACATACCCAGTTCCTGCAACTGTTCTTTTATATGTTTTAGCCTCCAGTCCCCTCATCATCTTTGTTGCTCTTCTCTGCACTCTTTCTAGAGTCTCCACGTCGTTTTTACATCGTGGTGACCAAAACCGGATGCAGGATTCCAAGTGTCGCCTTACCAAGGCCTTATAAATTGGTATTAACACTCCACGTGATCTTGATTCTATTTATTTATTTATTTACTTATTTATTAAATTTATATCCCGCCCTTCTCCCCGAAGGGACTCAGGGCGGTGAACAGCCGAGAATTAAAATAACATGCAATATAAAAGTTAAAATAATTAAAAATAAATTAAATTAAATGGCCGCCCCAATTAAAAACCCCTAGCAATACAATTAAAAAAAACCCCTAAAACCTATTCAGGCCAGGCCAGCTTGCTGAAATAAAAGCGTCTTCAGTGCCTTACGGAAATTGCGGAGATCCGGAATCAGCCGTATTCCGGGAGGTAGCTCGTTCCAGAGGGCAGGTGCCCCCACAGAGAAGGCCCTCCCCCTGGGGGCCGCCAGCCGACATAGCTTGACCGACGGCACCCTGAGGAGCCCCTCTCTGTGAGAGCGTATTGGCCGGTGGGAGGTTATCGGTAGCAGCAGGCGGTCTTGTAAATACCCTGGCCCTAAGCCATGGAGCGCTTTAAAGGTGAGAACCAACACCTTGAAGCGCACCCGGAAGACCACCGGGAGCCAGTGCAGCTCGCGCAGGAGAGGTTTTATATGGGAGCGCCATGTCGCTCCCGTAATCACCCGCGCGGCCGCATTCTGGACCAGTTGGAGCCTCCGGGTGCTCCTCAAGGGGAGCCCCATGTAGAGAGCATTAGCGTAGTCCAGGCGAGTCCTATCCCTCTGTTGATGCAGTCCAGAACTGTGTTGGCTTTTTTGGCAGCTGTATTCAAGTACTTCATGACAAACATATTGGGGCTCCTCATAATTCTCAGTCATAGAACCTCCTTAGGGGTCTTTGTTCCTCCCTCAGCCCAGCCTAGCTTACAGGATTGTGGGTGGATTTAGACTGGGCAACTCTGATTTCAGTCCCCCCCACCCCCTCAGGCACCAAAGTCCTTTTGGGACTCTAGGCTGCACCTTCCCCTCAGTCCGGCCTACCTCGCAGGGTTGTGGTTACCTTTTGAGTCCCGCTTGAGCCAAAGAAACTTTCTGGGTCATATAGGACTAGTAACCTCACTCAGCTCAGCCTACCTTACAGGGGTGGGGAGGGTTGTGACTGAGAAGGGACTCAAAATCCAGCCACAACCCTGCAAGGTAGGCTGGGACTGCAGCCTAGAGTCCCCGAAAGGATTTTTTTTTGTGCTGAGGGCAGGTTCAGTTTTGAGTCCCTTGATCTAAATCCAACAACAGCCCTGTGAGGTAGGCTGGATTGAGAGAGAGAGAGAGGACTGGTCTTAAGCCACTTCATAAATTACTTCAGCTAAATAACAACTCACAATCCAACCACAACCCTGCAAGGAAGGCCGGACTGAGGGGTAGGTGCGGCCTAGGATCCCCAGGCAGCTTTTGTGAGCTGTGGGGGGGACTCGAATCTGGCTCCCTCTGCCTAAATCCAACAACAACCCCGAGGCTTAACACCCTAACCCCTCCTTCCTGCCCCCCCCCCCCGCAGCAGCCCAGCCTACCTCACAGGGTTGTGGGATTTCAAGTTCCCCCCTCAGTCACAAAATCCACCCCCCCCCCCCGTTACCAGCCCCCTTTCCTCGCCCCCCCACCCCCGCGGCAGTAGTCCAGCCTACCTCGCAGGGTTGTGGCTGAATTTCAAGTAACCCAACTCACAACACACACACCCAGGCTTAAGACCAGACCCCCCTTCCACGCAGCCCCCCCCCCCCCCACGCAGCAGCCCAGCCTACCTCGCAGGGTTGTGGCTGGAATTTGAGTCTCCCCCTCAGTCACAACCCTCCCCCCCTCGGCTTAAGACCAGCCCACCCCCTCCTCGGCCCCTCCTGCAGCTGCCCAGCCTACCTCGCAGGGTTGTGGCTGGATTTTAAGTAACCCCTTAACTCACAACACACACCCCCAGGTTTAAGACCAGCCCCCCCTTCCTCGCAGCCCCCACGCAGCAGCCCAGCCTACCTCTCAGGGTTGTGGTTGGAATTTGAGTCTCCCCCTCAGTCACAACCGCCCCCCCCCGGCTTAAGACCAGCCCACCCCCTCCTCGGCCCCTCCTGCAGCTGCCCAGCCTACCTCGCAGGGTTGTGGCTGGATTTCAAGTAACCCCTCAACTCACAGCCCCCTCCAGGCTTAAGACCAGCCCCCACCCCTTCCTCGCCCTCTCCTGCAGCAGCCCAGCCTACCTCGCAGGGTTGTGGCTGGATTTCGAGCCTCCCCTCTCAGTGTCACAACCCCGCCCCCTGGGAGTCTTAAGACCCGCCCCTCCTTCTCGCCCCGCCCTCCCTCAGCAGCGGAGCCTCCCTCGCAGGGGCGTGGCTCCTAGCAAGGCGGGAGGCCGCGCTCCGCCTCTAGGCTCCGCCCTCGCCCCGCCCCCGCGGCCTATTTGCCTTCATCCTCCTCCGCCGCCATCATGGCCGCCATGGCCGCTTCGTCGGCGGCGTCTCCCGCCTCGGGTTCCTCTGCTTCTTCCTCCGGCGGCGCCCCGGCCGGTTCGAGCTCCTCGGGGGCTTCTGGCGGCGGCGGCGGCGGGGCCTCGGGGCTGACGGCGGCGTTGACCGGCACCATGAACCGCAAGAAGAAGCCCTTCCTGGGCATGCCGGCCCCGCTGGGCTACGTGCCGGGGCTGGGCCGAGGGTGAGCAGCCGGGTTGGGGGCTCCAGGACTTCCCTGAGCATGTGCAGAGGGTCGCCTTGCATACCAACGACCATTCCGGCGGACGTTTCCATTCCCACGACCGGCCTGGTTTTCTTCGTTTAGGGGCGGGTCGCTTTAAGATGGTGGAAGGAGGACTTCAACTCCCAGAATTCCCCAGCCAGTTTCCCCAATGTGGAGCATTCTGGGAGTTGAAGTCCTCTCTCTCTCCCCCCCATATCTTAAAGTTGCCCAGCTGGAGAAATAATGTATTTTAAGAATGGTGAGATTTGTCCACAAAGACACGTGTGTGGACTGAAATGAAGCTGTGTTGGGTGTGTGAATCCGTGTTTCGGCCCCTGCTGGGATTGGGCTGTGTAATAAGAAGATCCAAGGGAAGATCTCTTTATGGCTTGCAGTTTTTTTGGCACACTTTGGTGGAGTTATCTTGCTGGTTTTTGGTCTCTGGTTTGCTTTTTGTGGTGGTGGTGTGCTTTGCCTGTGTGCAGGTTTGTGGTTAAGGCTTTGGGCTTATAAAGCAAGAGATCTTAGAATAAAATAGGAATGGGAGTTGGAAGGGACCTTGGAGGTCTTCTAGTCTAACCCCCTGCTCAGGCAGGAAACCCTATGCCAGGGATGGCGAACCTTTTCTGGAATGTTTGTGCATATGTGCGCCAGAAACCCAAAAGCCATCTGGCCGGTGTACGTGTGCCTATTTTTTGGACATTTTCAGGCCGTTTTTTGGGCTGTTTTCCAGGCCTGTTTTCTGGCCTTTTTCAGGTTGTTTTTTGGGCCAAAAATGCCCCAAAACAGCCCAAAAAATGGCCAGAAAAACAGCCCAAAACCAGCCTGTTTTTTGGCTGTTTTTGGGCCCATTTTCAGGCTATTTTCCAGCACCCGCAAAAAGCAGCTGGTGACAGCGCATGTGCCCACAGAGAGCACATGTATTATAAATTCGCCATCACAGCCTTATGCATTTCAGAGAAGTGGCTGTCCATTCTCTTAAAAACTTCCAGTGTTGGAGAATTCAGAGGGAGTTCAGGTTCCACCTGGGCCATGAAAGCCAGCTGGGTAACCTTGGACCAGTCCATCTCTCTCAGCCCAGCAGCCCACCTCACAGGGTGGTTGTGATGGGGAAAATGCAGATAGTCCTCAATTTACAACAGTTTAGTGATCGGTCAAAGTTACAACGGCACTAAAAAAAAGTGACTTATGGCTGTTTTTCACACTTGCGACCGTTGCAGTATTCCCCATAATCATGTGATCAAAATTCAGAATGCTTGGCAACTGACTCGTATTTATGATGGTTGCAGTGTCTTGGAGTCATGTGATCCCCTTTTTTGAACTTCTGACGAGCCAAGTTAATGGGGAAGCCGGATTCATTTAACAACCATATTACTAACTTAAGAACTGCAGTGATTCACTTAATACCGTAATTGTGGCACCAAATGGGGCGTAAAATGGGACAAAAATCCCTTAACAAATCTTCCACTTAAGAACAGAAAATTTGGACTCAATTGTGGTCGTAAGTCGACGACTACCTGTACTTCTAAAAATAATAAAGACGAGATACAAATAAATAAACAAATGTTTAGCTCATTTATTGTGTCCTAAACCAAAGCTGTGCGTTTGGGTTGTAGTTGAAGCTGCCCCACGGTCTGTATCCAAGAGCTTCTCTGTGTTTAGTGGCACAGCCACTAGTGGCCCCGTGGGTGAAGAACAGAAGGTGCTGACACCTGTTTTGGGGGAAAAAAAACAACTACCCAACAATTTGTGATGTTAGCTTTTGCAGGAAGTTACCTTTGGATTGCCATAAAAAGGGTTCCCTGTCCGAATGAAATGAAGCAGACAGAATAAATGTGTTTTCTTGACAGCTGGGAAAGCTCAACTCACAACCACAATTGAGCCCAAGTTGTATGTTGCAAGTGAGAAGTTTGTTATGTGAGCCTTGCCCCATTTTACGATTTTTGACGCATTTGTTAAGTGAATCACTGCTGTTGTTAAATTACCGTGTTTCCCCAAAAATAAGACCCTGTCTAAATATTTTTTTGGACCCTGAAATAAGCACTTGGCCTTATTGCCAAGCGCTCAAAAGCCCGATTGGGCTTATTATCAGGGGATGTCTTATTTTGGGGGAAACGGTAGTAACACGATTGTTAAGTGAAACTGGCTTCTCTCATGGACTTCGCTTGACAGAAGGTTGCAAAAGGAACTGGGCCACAGAAGTGAGGGACAAGCGTGTGCGCGGGTCCCCACTTGGGCGAGCAGCCGTCGAGTGTGCTACGCTCCATTTGCACGAGTGGCGGGCACATATGCCTGCCGCTCGTGCAAATGGAGCTGTGCATGCACCTGTCCCACCACTCGCACGGAACCAACCCCTCCCCCTCCCAACCGGGCCACAAAGCCAGAAAGGGACCTTGGAGGTCTTCAAGTCCAGCCCTGTGCTCAAGCAGGAGAACCAATAACATTTCAGATAGGTGACTGTCTAGACCAGTGATGACTAACCTTTTCGGCACTGAGTGCTGAAAATGGAGCGCGTGTGAGCGCCGGAACCCAGAAGAGAGTAGCTAGCCAGTATACATGTTTGTGGCGGCCAGCCGTTCTCTTCTGGGTTCCATCATGTGCATGCGTGCTGGACAGCTGGTCCTACACACATGCACGCCAGCCAGCTGCTCTTCCGGGTTGCATCGCATGCATCCATGCCAGCCAGCTGGTCTGGTGCTCATACATGCCAGCCAGCTGCTCTTCTGGGTTGCATCACATGCATCCACGCCAGCCAGCTGGTCTGGTGCTCATACATGCCAGCCAGCTGCTCTTCCGGGTTGGATCGCATGCATCCACGCCAGCCAGCTGGTCTGGTGCTCATACATGCCAGCCAGCTGCTCTTCCGGGTTCCGTCGTGTGGATGTGCACTGGACAGCTGGTCTGGCACGCATGCACGCCAGCCAGCTGCTCTCTTCCGGCTTCTGGTGCACACATGCGCACTGGCGCAAACCCAGAAGAGCAGCTGGCGACGGCACGTGTGCCCACAGAGAGGGCTCTACGTGCCACCTCTGGCACACGTGTCATAGGTGTCACAATTCTTTTTTTTTTTTAATTTGATTTATATGCCGCCCTTCTCCGGAGACTCATGGCGGCTTACAAGGCGTTAAGCAATAACGCCTTTTAAGAAGAGATTCTAGACTTTTCTTACCACAAACAGCCTCCCACCGGCTGGTACGCTCTCATAGAGAGGGGCTCCTCCGGGTGCCGTCAGCCAAACAATGTCGACTGGCAGCCCCCAGGGGGAGGGCCTTCTCTGTGGGGGCACCTACTGTCTGGAACGAGCTCCCCCCGGAGATACGGAGGATCCCGGATCTGCGCACTTTCCGCCGTGCTCTTAAGACCCTCTTATTCCAGCAAGCCGGCCTGGCCTAATTTTCTCCCCTTTCTTTTAAATTTTTAAACTGAAATTTTAATTTGTTTTAAATTATTGGGATTTTTAATTGTCTTGGGCTAAATTATTTAATTTGGTTTTAAATTGTTTCTAACTTTTGTATTTCTGTATTTTATCCTGTGCCTGTTCACCGCCCTGAGTCCTTCGGGATTAGGGCGGTATACACATTTAATAAAACATAAACAAACATAAACATAAAAACATCCAGTGATGGAGCACCATTTTCCTGAATTCTCCCCCCCCCCAATTTTTAACTTAAACTTCATCAAGAGAAAGAGTGTGCTCACACTCTTCTTGTTGTTGTTGTTGTTCTTGCTGATCTAGGAAAGGGGGCTCAATTCTTAATTTTACAAACCTTTGCTGCTTGATAGCCCAGAGGTGATAATCGTGGCAAATCTGAATTTAGGAAGAATTTTAGATTAAAACAAGAACCACAACAACAACTCGCCCAGCCACGTCTGAATTCCCTCTGAATCTATTGCGATTTTCCTTCTTCCGTAGAGCCACCGGTTTTACCACCCGTTCAGATATTGGTCCTGCCCGGGATGCTAACGACCCCGTGGATGATCGTCATGCTCCCCCAGGGAAGAGAACCGTTGGGGATCAGATGAAGAAAAATCAGACAGCGGATGACGATGATGAAGATCTGAATGATACTAATTATGACGAGGTGATGTCGGTTTGTCACACTGGTCCATGCTGCCGATGAATCTATATTTGAAATATAGAGTCATGTCCGACTCTTCAGGACCCCATGGACCACAGCACGCCAGGCTCCCTTGTCCTCCCCTGTCTCCCAGAGTTTGCCCAAATTTATTTTCATTGCGTTGATGACGCTATCTAACCATTTCATCCTCTGCCGTCCCCTTCTCTCCTTTCGCCTCCCATCATCCCCAACCTCAGGGTCTTCAAGGCGTCCTCTCTCTTCTCTTTCGCTGGCCAAAGTATTTGAGCTTCAGCTTCCATATCTATCCTTCCAGAGAACAGTCAGGGTTGATTTCCTGTAGGATTGACTGATTTATGTTTGCAATATCGTCATGCTTTATTCAGCTTCCACAATTCACTCAAGGATTGATCAGTAGTTTTTTCTTTTATGTGGAGTGCTATAGATTTGCCCTTGTTCTTTTTTCTCCCTGCATGACTGCTTATATGACTTTCCTTGCCCTTCCTCCTTAAGGCTATCTGTCTGTCTGTCTTTTATCTATCTATCTATCTATCTATCTATCTATCTATCTATCTATCTATCTATCTATCTATCTATCTATATCTATTTATCGCTATCTCTCTATCTCATCTATCTATCTATCTATCCATCTATCGCTATCTATCTGTCTATCTATCTAGCCATCTATCCACCCACCCACCTACCTACCTATCTTTGTCTGTCTGTCTGTCTATCTATCTATCTATTTATCTATCTATCTACATCCATCCATCCATTTTGGTAGGTTACATTAAGGGGATAAAATAAATTGACATCTGTTGTCCTGCACAGTTCAGTGGAAGCTTGCTCTTAAGGCTATCTAATCTATCTATCTATCTATCTATCTATCTATCTATCTATCTATCTATCTATCTATCATCTGTCGATAGGTCTGTCTGTCTATCTAATGTCTGTCTACATTAAGGGGATAACATGAGTTGACATGACTTTCTTGTCCTGTGCAGTTCAATGGATACGCTGGAAGCCTGTTCTCCAGTGGACCTTATGAAAAAGACGATGAAGAAGCAGATGCAATTTATGCCGCTTTGGATAAAAGGATGGATGAAAGAAGAAAAGAGAGAAGGTAGGTTTTTTTTTTAAAAAAAAAAAAAAGCATGAGAGATGCTTTTTCCCCTGTACTTTGATTTGAAACCTGCATGTTCAAACGTTAGCTGTTGAGTTTTTAAGTTTTGGTGCATGATTTAGTCTTGGCTGTCTCAAATATTTAAATACGTCAAAGATAACCAGGATAAAGGTTGGATTGGCTGAAGTATTGGCTGCACCTTTTATTTTCTAGAGAACAGCGTGAGAAAGAGGAGATTGAAAAGTACCGAATGGAACGACCAAAAATTCAGCAGCAGTTCTCGGATCTGAAAGTAAGGAGACAGCAATATGCATTTGATTCCAGAAATAAAAATGCAAAGATAGGGCCTGAAATTTGAGAAAAAAATTATACATATACATATATAAAAATGGCAATGTTAATGCAGAAAATATGCTACGATATTACTCTCTCTTCTCAATGTATTCTTAGGATCATAAAATCTGTTTAGAGGGATCATGATTAGTACTCCTCACTGGTTCAATTGTCATCTATATCTATATTATATCTATATCATCCCTTATCTCTATATCTCTATATCTTCTGCCTGCCTGCCTATCAATCTATCTATGTATGATCTATCTATCTCTACATCTACCTCTATATATTTACGATCTCTAACATTTATTTATATCATCTCTCTCTCATATCTATCTTTCCTCTCTCCAGATCTGTCTGTCTGTCTGTCTACCTACCTACCTACTTACCTACCTATCATCTATCTCCATCCATCCATATCTATCTATCTAACCTATCTATCTATCTATCTATCTATCTTATCTATCATCTATCTATCATCTATCTACCTACCTACCTACCTATCTACATCCATATCTATCTATCTAATCTATCATCTATATCTATCATCTATCTATCTGCCTACCTACTTACCATCTATCTCCATCCATCCATATCTATCTACCTAACTACCTACCTATCTATCATCTTATCTCCATCCATATCTATCTATCTATCTACCTACCTACCTATCTATCTATCTATCTATCATCTATCTCCATCCATCCATCCATCCATCCATCTCTATCTATCTATCTATCTATCTATCTATCTATCTATCTATCTCTTATCTATCTTTGATGTGTGCAACTGAATCAGTGAGATGATTCTGGGAGCTGAATCCCACCCAGGGTTGATTGAAAGATGAGTGACTATAGCAATATTTTAAATAATTAAGCTTTAGGATTGAAGTAGCCTTCAATAGAGCCTTGGTAGTACAGTGGTCTAAAGCACCCTGTTATTAAGACCAGCTGCCTACAATTACTGCAGGTTCGAATCTCGCCAGGCTCAAGGTTAACTCAGCCTTCCATCCTTTCTAAGGTAGGTAAAATGAGGACCCGGATTGTGGGGGCAATAAGCTGACTTTGTATAAATATACAAAAGGATGAAGGCTATTGCTTAACGCACTGTAAGCCGCCCTGAGTCTCTGGAGAAGGGGGGCATATAAATTGAAAAAAAAAAAAAAAGGCTTTGTAGCATAGATAGACTATGGTCAGGCATTGCAATGAACTGAGCTAAATGCCCTTCCTTAGTATTTAATAGTAACAGAGTTGGAAGGGATTTTGGAAGTTATTTAGTCCATGGGTCACCAACTTTTTGGACCGCAGGGACCACTAAATTCATAATTTTAAATCCCGACCACTAAGGTAGGTAAAATGAGGACCCGGATTGTGGGGGCAATAAGCTGACTTTGTATAAATATACAAAAGTATGAAGGCTATTGCTTAACGCATTGTAAGCCGCCCTGAGTCTCCGGAGAAGGGCGGCATATAAATCAAATAAAAAAAAAAAAAGTAAGAAGCTCCATTAAAACCACACACATGCAGGTAGTCTTCGACTTAATGACCACAATTCAGCCCAAAATTTCTGAGTGCCAAATGAGACAGTTAAGTGAGTTTTGCCCCATTTTATGGCTTTTCTTGCCACCGTTGTTAAGTGAATCACTGCAGTTGTTAAGTTATTAACACGGTTATTAAGTAAAAGTGACTTCCCAATTAACTTTGAATAGAATAGAATTCTTTATTGGCCAAATGTGATTGGACACACAAGGAATTTGTCTTGGTGCATACACTCGGTGTACATAAAAGAAAAGATACATTTGTCAAGAATCATAAGGTACAACACTTAATGATAGTCATAGGGAACAAATAAGCAATCAAATCATATTAGGAAACAGTCAGTATAAATCTTAAGGATACCAGCAACAAGGTTACAGTCATACAGTCATAAGTGAGAGGAGATGGGTGATAGGAACGATGAGAAGATTAATAGTAATGCAGACTTAGTAACTAGTTTGACAGAGTTGAGGGAATTAGTTGTTTAGCAGAATGATGGCCTTTGGGAAAAAACTGTCCTTGTGTCTAGTTGTTCTGGTGTGCAGTGCTCTATAGGGTCGTTTTGAGGGTAGGAGTGGAAACAGTTCATGTCCAGGATGCGAGGGGTTTGTAAATATTTTCACAGCCCTTTTTTGACTCGTGCAATATACAGGTCCTCAATGGAAGGCAGGTTGGTAGTAATTGACTTTGCTTGTCAGAAGTTTGGAAAAAGTGATCACATGACACTGCAACTGTCATAAATATGAGTCAATTGTCAAGCATCTGGATTTTGATCACATGACCATGGGGATGCTGCAATGATCATGTGAAAAAACAGTCATAATTCACATTTTCGGTGCTGTTTGAATGATCAGTAAAAAGGCCAGAATTTGCAAGCTAAAAGTCAAAAGATGAGAAAAGGGAAGGAGGGGACAATTTAAATGCCATGTAGCGATTTCAATTCCAGATTGTGATTGTTGTTTTGATAGAGAAAACTGGCTGAAGTTACCGAAGAAGAATGGCTAAGTATTCCTGAAGTTGGCGATGCCAGAAACAAGCGCCAGAGGAATCCACGTTACGAAAAACTGACGCCTGTTCCAGACAGTTTCTTTGCGAAGCACTTGCAATCGGGAGAGAATCACACATCCGTGGATCCTCGGCAGACGGTGAGATACTCCGCTGAGATTTCTTGGTTTCAACGGGTTTTCTTGAAATAATGGCTTGGCAAGGGACCTCCAATTGATACCTATTTCATTATGTCAGAACTTCAGGAAAGTTTCAAGGGGAAAATTATTAATTTAAATTTTAAACGATTTTTAAATTTATTTTTTGCGACGCTGTAATCCCTTTTATTAGGGTAGCCCCATGCAGGCCCACATTGATGGTAGAGATAATTCTGACCAGCAAGTCATTCTGTCTGTATGTCAGTCCCAGAGGGCATTGCAAAAGATGGATAGTTGTTTAAACCAGGGGTCTCCAACCTTGGCAACTTTAAGACTTGTGGACTTCAACTTCCAGAGTTCCTCAGCCAGCAAAGCAAAGGTGGCTGAGGAACTCTGGGAGTTGAAGTCCGCAAGTCTTAAAGTTGCCAAGGTTGGAGATCCCTGGTTTAAATAGTGCTACATTCGCAGTAAATATCCTTGTCCTCAAGGAGAGACCCCCATTTTTCTATGTGCTCTTTAGTTCTAGCCAAACCACATTCTATTTAAACATCTCCAAACCATCCACTCCTCCTCCAGGCAAGTCCTGGAGAGAACCAGAAATAATAGAGAGATTGGCTGAATTTTTGACAAAAGATTAAGAGAGGTCAACCCCATTCCTGCAGAACTTCGCTGCAGTGAGAAGCCCTGAACTTTGGTTATGCTTTTCCTCTGGCACAAATAAATGGCTGTTTGTAACCTCACTGAGCTTCTGCACTGGGATCTTTGCAATATTTAAACCTTTTCTTGGTTGCTTAAACAGAGGCATAGAATCAAAATCATGTGAAATATTAATACTGCTTTTATAAATCCCGCCTGGACTACTGCAATGCTCTCTACATGGGGCTCCCCTTGAGGAGCACCCGGAGGCTCCAACTGGTGCAGAATGCGGCCGCGCGGGGAATTATGGCAGCAAAGGGGTGCTCCCATGTGATTCCTCTCCTGCGTGAGCTGCATTGGCTTCCAGTGGTCTTCCGAGTGCGCTTCAAGGTGTTGGTCACCACCTTTAAAGTGCTCCATGGCATGGGATCTGGGTATTTGCGGGACTGCCTTCTGCCCCGATAGCCTCCCACCGACCAGTACACTCCCACAGAGAGGGACTCCTCAGGGTGCCGTCAGTCAGGCAATGTCGGCTGGCGACCCCCAGGGGGAGGGCCTTCTCTGTGGCAGCTCCCGCCCTCTGGAACGATTTGCCCCCGGAGATACGAAGGATATCGGATCTCCGGGTTTTTCGCTGGGCCCTAGAAACTTTCCCATCAAGCAGGGCTGGCGTGAAACCCCCTCCCCCCTTTTTCAGTCTTTTTTAGCTTTTTAAATTGTCAAATGGGTTTTTGTTTTCAATGTTTTAAATTTTTGGGCCACAGTTATTTAATAATTTTAATAATTTTAAATTTTGTATTGATACATGTTTTAGTTCTGGCTGTGCACCGCCCTGGGTCCACTAGGAGAAGGGTGGGATATAAATTGAATAAATAAATAAATGAATAAATAAATAAAGCCTTCGTAAGACCACACTTAGAATGCTGCATCCAGTTTTGGTTGCCACAATACAAAAAAGATATTGAGACTCTGGAAAGAGTGCAGAGAAGAGCAACAAGGATGATTAGGGGACTGGAGGCTAAAACATATGAAGAATGGTTGCAGGAACTGGGTATGTCTAGTTTAATCAAAAGAAGGACTAGGGGAGACATGATAGCAGTCTTCCAATATCTCAGGGGCTGCCCCAAAGAAGAGGGAGTCAAGCTATTTTCCAAAGCACCTGAAGGCAGGACAAGAAGCAATGGATGGAAACTAATCAAGAAGAGTAACAACCTGGAATTAAGGAGAAACTTCCTAACAGAACAATTAACCAGTGGAACAAAAGTGACCTTCAGAAGTTATGGGTGCTCCCATCACTGGAGGTTTTTAAGAAGAGACTGGACAGCCACTTGTCTGAAATTGTATAGGGCAGTGATGGCTAAACTTTTCCAGACCGAGTGACCAAAGTGCGCCTGAACCCCCAAAATGCAATGCTTGTGCGGCTCCCACACATGCACCCCCGAATTGGCATGCTGCCCCCGCATGTGTCCCACCCCTGTGCATGCACGCCCCCCCCCCGCCCCGCATATTATTTATTTATTTTTATTTATTAGTCCAATTTATATGCCGCCCTTCTCCGTAGACTCAGGGCGGCTTACAATGCATTATAGCAATAGCCTGCATACTTTTATGTATATACCTGCTTATTAGGGCTTTCGGCCCCCCCAAGCGGTGTTGTTCTATACAAAGCCGGCTTATTGCCTCCACAATCCGGGTCCTCAATTTACCTACCTCGAAAGGATGGAAGGCTGAGTCAACCCTTGAGCCTGGTGAGATTTGAACTCGCACTAATTGCAGGCAGCTGGCAGCTAAGTGCTAGCACTTAACAGCACTTAGTCCGCTGCACCACTTAGACCAGCTGGCCTGTGGGAGGTGCATGCACATATGCGGCGGAGCTGAACTGGGGCGACGGTTCGCGTGCCCATAGAGAGGGCGCTGTGTGCCACCTATGGCACGCATGTCATAGGTTCGCAATCATGGGTATAAGCCTCTTGCTTTAGTAGTGAGTTGGACTAGAAGACCTCCAAGGTCCCTCCCAGCTCTTTGATTGGTTGAGTCCACACAGCAACTGCTTCTTTTTATTGATAGAATTTGAAGTTCCTTAACGCTCTCTCTTCCTCCCTTTCCCCCCTCCCCCAAACCCGGTTTATCTTGCAGCAATTCGGTGGTCTGAATACCCCTTACCCAGGGGGCTTAAACACACCTTATCCAGGTGGAATGACCCCGGGACTGATGACTCCTGGCACAGGGGAGCTGGACATGAGGAAGATTGGACAGGCGAGAAACACCTTGATGGACATGCGTCTCAGCCAGGTAAGGACACGAAGGGCGCCGTGGGGTGTGTGAGGAATGTTAGGAAATGATTTTACCTAACTTGTTGGATTGGCAATATATAAACCATGCATATAGCTTTAAGATTGCTGTATTACTGTATTGCATCATACTCTGTCCTGATTGGTTAGCTCTGTAGCCAATGTCCTTAAGAGGGTGCTAGAAACATGGTTTGTTTTCTCTCTGATTCTCTGACTCTTTGACAGCTCGTTGAAGCTATTTTGCTGTTTGCTACTATTTGCAACTGTTTATGTGTATGACTACAACAACTGGTAAGAAGACTTTGTATATTGGAATATCCCTGGACTATTGTTTTACTATCTACTGCTTTATCTATGTATGACCTGGATTGTTTATTGGACTGTGCCTTATTACTATTTCCTAAAAGTAAACACAACTCAGTGTGTGTTGACTGTGTTATTTCCTAACTACTCTCAAATCGCTTTTCATGTGCACACCCTTGCTACTCAAGGGTTGCTCTGCGAATTCCTCAACAAGAAATATAAGTAGTCCTTGACTTACAACCATTCTCTAAGTGATCTTTCCAAAGTTACGGTGAACCCTGAAAAAGCCAGTTGCAACCTGAATTCGAATTCCCTTAGCCATCTTCTGCCTCCCCCGCCCCACAGTCACGTGACATCATTTGGGGGGGGGCTTGTCAACCGGCCCGCAATTATGACGTTTGCAACGTCCTGTGGGCACATGACCACAATTTCTAGCCTTTTTGTAGGAAACTGGTTTTTTTAACGTCTGGTTTTCCGCAAAAAATGCCCATAGAGAACAGTGGGTTTTTTTTACGACCGAGGCGTTTACTTTATGACCAGCGTGAAAACGGTCATAAAATCAGGTGCGGTCCCAGTAACCCCCTTCTCAATGACTTGTCAGGATTGACAGCCATCATCGAGGACTCAATTACAGTCGTAAGTCAAGGACTGCCTGTAGCGATGTTGCTTATCAGACTGAGTACACATCAGGGTGCTACATTGCAGCTTCTAAATGTGGCATCTCCAAAAAAAATTTTTTTTTTTGCTAGGGTATTTGGGATAAATTTATTGTCAAGGTTCCAAGTAATGCATCCCTTTCAAGAAGAACTCCAAAGCAATTTCCTCAAAGCTATCCAGGCTCAAAGGAGCCTGGATAGCTCAACAGACAGAGCACTGTAATTTAACTCCAGCTGTCTGCAATTAGAGTAAGTTCGAATCTCATCAGGCTCAAGGTTGACTCAGCCTTCCATCCTTTCTAAGGTGGGTAAAATGAGGACCCAGTTTGTGGGGGCAATAAGCTGACTTTGTATAAATATACAAAAGAATGAAGGCTATTGCTTAACGCACTGTAAGCCGCCCTGAGTCTCTGGAGAAGGGCGGCATATAAATCAATTTTTTTTTAAAAAAAGAACATTTTATTGGGACATTCCAAATTGGCACATTCCTGGTAGAAAAACCGGCTCTAAATTCCCACCGGTTTTCCACCCAATTAAACATTTATATAATTTTAAGAGTCTTCTCTTTTCTTTATATCAGGAGTTTCCAAATGAAAAGCAATTTCAAGACTTGTGGACTTCAACTCCCAGAATTCTGGGAATTGAAGTCCACAAGCCTTAAAGTTTCCAATCTTGGACAGACCTGCCTTATATGAATGTTGTGAGTCTCCCAGAGCTGGGCAGCATGCACGCTAAATAAATTAATATATGGGGATGATCTTTTCTAAAGATAATGATACTTGGAAAGGGTAATAGGTAGTCCTCAATTTACGACCACAATGGAGCCCAAAATTTATTATTATTATTATTATTATTATTATTATTATTATTATTATTAGTTAATCTTTAGTGAGATTCACAGCCTTTGAGGCTGGTTAATAATTCAGCAGCTCGAGTCCTAACCAAGGACCTAGGAACTGTTAAGGTATCATCGGAGGATGTAAGCTGTTCCGAGTAAGGTGGTTTTTTGTAGAGTCAAAATGTTCAAGTCCGGCAAATTTAGAATTTCTAAATAGTGGGGTAGCCCTTTGGGTATTGCTCCAAGGGCTCCAATTACAATCGGGACAACACACGATTTCTTTTTCCACAGTCGCTCAACTTCAATTTGCAAGTCCCGGTACTTTGTGGTTTTTTCTTGCTGCTTATCTTCAATCCTTGCATCACCAGGTATTGCAATGTCAATGAAAGATACTTTTTTCTTTTCAACTATTGTTATGTCAGGTGTGTTGTGGACCAAGTGCCTGTCAGTCTGAATCCTAAAGTCCCATAAGATCTTGAGTTTCTCATTCTCTAAAACTTTCTCAACCTGATGTTCCCAGTGGTTTTTGCTGTACTCAAATCCAAACTTCTGGCACAATTTCCAGTGAATTATCTTAGCAACACGGTCATGGCGTTGTAGGTAGTCAGTTTGTGAAATTTTGCTGCACCCACTGATCAGGTGGTCGACTGTCTCATCTTTCTCATTGCAGAGGCGGCATTTGCTGTTGGTGGTAACATGTTGAATTTTTGCCTTCATGCAGTTTGTGGCTAGGGCTTGTTCTTGAGCTGCCAAAATAAAGCTTTCTGTTTCTTTTTTCAGTACTCCTGATCTTAACCAGTTCCAAGTTAGTTTCTGGTCAGCTTTGCCTTCAATACTTTTCAAGTATTGGCTATGCAGAGCTTTGTGTTTTCTAAAGATTATTATTATTATTATTATTATTATTATTATTATTATTATTATTATTATTATTTATTGAATTTATATCCCGCCCTTCTCCCCAAAGGGACTCAGGGCAGTGAAGAGCCGAAAATTAAAATAACATACAATATAAAAGTTAAGATAACTAAAAATAAATTAAATTAATCGGCCTCCCAATTTAAAACCCCAAGCTATACAATTAAAAAACTAACCCCTAAAACCTATTCAGGCCAGGCCGGCTTGCTGAAATAAAAACGTCTTCAGGGCCTTACGGAAAGTGCGGAGATCCAGAATCAGCCGTATTCCGGGAGGTAGCTTGTTCCAGAGGGCGGGTGCTCCCACAGAGAAGGCACTCCCCCTGGGGGCCACCAGCTGACATTGCTTGACCGAATTTATGTGGTTAAGTGAGAAATTTGTTAAGAGTTTTGCCCCGTTTTGACGACTTTTCTTGCTGCAGTTGTTAAGCGAATCACTCGGGTGAAATCCTACCGGTTCGGACCGGTTTGGGCGAACTCCTTGGGATTATGGGCATCACTTCGCCAAACTGGTAGTAATTACCCCTCCTTGGCCCCACCCACCCATGCCCGGCCGGTTGCCACTCACCTCTTCTGGCCGCTCGATATTCCACAGAATTCACTGTTAAATGCAGCAGAGAGAATGCTAACTTTTCTCCGTCCATTCAGAACGGAGCTGCTGCAGCCTGTCCCTTTAAGGTAGTCCCCAGGAGGGAGGGGGATGCGGGGGGGAGCATCTGGAATGGAGCCATTTTTGTGAAAGGCAGGAAAATGGGGAAGGGGATTTTCCTGCCTGTCATCCATTCCTCAATCTCAGCACAGACTAAGGGAAGGATGGTAGGCAGGAATATTCCCCTCCCCATTTTCCTGCCATTCACGACAAGGAGTGGCTGGGAGGGGAGGGGCCGGTGAGGAGCCCGTCGATGTGAGTGATGTCGAGTTGGCCACGCCCACCCAGTCACATGTCCTCCCCCAACAGGCCACGCCCACAGAACTGGTAGGGGATTTTTTTTTTAATTTCACCCCTGGAATCACTGCTGTTGTTAAATTGGCAACGCGGCTATTAAGCGAAACTGGTTTCCCTGTCGACTTTGCTTGTCAGAAGGTCGCAAAAGGGGATTGCGTGACTCCTGAACCCCGCAACCGTCGTAAAGATGAGTCTGTTGTCAAGCATCCGAAATGTAAATCACGCGGCCATGGGGATGCTGCAATGGTCGTAAGTGTGAAAACGGTCCTAAGTCACTATTTTCAGTGCCGTCGTAACTCTGAACAGCCCCTAAAGGAACTGTTGTAAATCAAGGACTACCTGTCCTTAGTGATGGGCATAATATGGTTTACCCTTTCAGTGCTTTTATGGGAAAATGTCTGTAGTTGTTAAGGAATTCGCAGAGTAACCCTTGAATAGGGTGTACACATGAAAGCGATTGAGAGTAGTTACGAATAAACACAGTCAATACACAGATACAGTGAGTTGTGTTTACTTTTCAGGAAATAGTAAGGTACAGTCCAATAAACAGTCCAGGTCATACACAGATAAAGCAGTAGATAGTAAAACAATAGTCCAGGGATATTCCAATAACAAAGTCTTCTTACCAGTTGTTGTAGTCATACACAATAAACAGTTGCAAACAGTAGCAAACACAGCAAATAGCAGTAACGATCAGCACAGAGCAGTAATGGTCAGCAAAGATCAGCAGAGAGAAACAAACCATGTTTCAAGCTCCCTCTTAAGGACATTGGCTACCGAGCAGGCCAATCAGGACACAGTATGATGCAATACAGCAATACAATCTTAAAGCTATAATGCTGGTTTATATATTTCCAACCCAACAAGTTAGGTAATTATCATTTCCTAACGGTAGTCATTAGCTTTTTACCTTGGTTTTGCTTGTTCTGTCATCTTAACAAGGCTTTGGTTAACCCTCAGGTATCCGATTCGGTGAGCGGCCAGACAGTGGTGGATCCCAAAGGATACCTCACGGATTTAAATTCCATGATTCCCACACACGGCGGAGACATCAAGTAAGACCATAGGCGTTGTACTTGTATAATAACTATAGAACAGCGATGCCGAAATGGTCATGCAGAAACATCATGTGTGCGTGCACTTGTCAGGGCTCCACTCTGGAAAAGTTGAACTTCCGGGTTCTAGCGCGCATGTGCTCCCAACAATAAGCTGGCCAGTTTTAAGCAGTGCCACGCACGCAAAGGACATGTGTGCCAGAAACCCGGAAGACAAAACAGGCAAGGCCATGCGTGCCATAGGTTCTCCACCGCAGCTATAGAAAGAATAGAAAAGGCAGTGTTGAAAAGGCTGCATGAATATGTAGAAGTCTTTCCTCCTTTCCGAGAAACTGCAACCTATCCTAAGGCTACCTTTGCCAGTGTCTTCTCTATCCCTGCATGTAGGTCTAATTTTAGTGGAAGATCGGTGTGATAATATTGTCCCCAATTGCGGGTAGAACGAGGCTGTACAATACTTTGGGTCAGGGGTGAAATGCTCCCGGTTCAGACTGGATCGCCCGATCCGGTAGCGATGGAGGCGGGTGGTTCGGAGAACTGGTAGCAAAAATCCCTGCCCCCCCCCCCTCTCATGGCCACCTGAGCCGCACAATCATTAGAGGCTTTTGTTTTACTTTTAAAAGCATTTTTTCTACAACCTCTTCGGCCGAAAAAGTGCTTTTAAAAGTAAAAAAAAAAAAAAAAAAGCCTCTGATGATCGCGCGGCTCACCTGAGATCGGCAAAGGCTTTTAAAAGGAAAAAAAACCCCTTTTTTTCTTTTAAATGCCTCTGCCGATCAGGCAACTCAGCTTGGATCGGCAGAGGCATTTAAAAGAAAAAAGGTTTTTTTTTTTCTTTTAAATGCGTCTGACGATCCCAGCTGAGTTGCTTGATCGGCAGAGGCATTTAAAAGAAAAAAAAGTCTCGGCCAATCAGGCAACTCAGCTGGGATTGTCAGAGCCTTTTGAAAGCATTTTTTTTACAACCTCTTCGCCGAAGAGGTTGTAGAAAAAATGCTTTTAAAAGTAAAAAAATAAAAATGGCCACGCCCACTCAGTCACATTACCCTCCCACCAACACCAAACCACGCCCACAGAACCAGTAGTAACAAATTTTAGATTTCACCACTGCTTTGGGTCCAAAGTCAGAAAGGTGATTGTGGAGGAGTGAATGGGGAGTCCTTGGTGCTGTCTGAGCTTGGTTACTTTATTGCGGGTGTTTTATTACCCAACTAGGTAATATCATTAGCACTGATGATGTTATCTAGTTGGGTAGTGAAATCTCTGCAGGAAAAGCTCGGAGAGCATCCAGGACCCCACTCCAGTGGTGGGTTCCTCCTGGTTCGGTCCGGTTCGGCCGAGCCTGTAGCGGTGACAATGTGACATCACCGAACCGGTTCTCCCCCCCCACCCACCCACGTTATTCTTACCTTTTATTTGGTCCCACCCCCAATCTATTGCTGCCTCCTGAGTCCCAGCTGATGACTAGAGGGAAAAAAACTGTTTAAACTCTTGCCGCGGGGCTTCAAAGGGCCGCCCTACAGCTGATCAGTGTTAAAAGCAAACAAATGAGTCAGGTCGTAAGTGCGAGGACTGGTTGTAAGTGCGAAGACCTTCCAGAAATGACTCTGACCAGCTAGCCACGCCCACCTAGTCACATGACCTCCAAGCCACACCCACAAAATAAGCCACGCCCACAGAACCGGTAGTAAAAAAATTTAGAACCCAACCCTGCCCCACTCCTCCTCCTCCTCCTCCTCCCTACTCTACTCGACTCACAAGCCCCCACTCCCTTCTAGCACTGAGGATGTTATCTAGTTGTGCAATGAAACATCTACAAAAACACAACCAAGGCCTTCACAGTTGTCCTTTCCTCCTCCCTCCCCCCTTCCTCCCCCTCCCCTTCCCCCTTCACTCCATTCCACAAACACCACTCTCTTCTAAGTAGCACTGATGATGTTTATTATTTATTTATTTATTTATTAGTTCAGTTTATATGCCGCCTTTCTCCAGAGACTCAGGGTGGCTTACAATGCTTTTAAGCAATAGCCTTCATATTTTTATCTGCTTAGTAGGGCTTTCGGGGCCCCCCAAGCGGTGTTCTTTTTTATAGAAAGTCAACTTATTGCCCCCACAATCCGGGTCCTCATTTTACCTACCTCGGAAGGATGGAAGGCTGAGTCAACCTTGAGCCTGGTGAGATTTGAATTTGCAGTAATTGCAGGCAGCTGGTGCTGCTTAACAGCGCTTTAGTCTGCTGTGCCACCAAGGCTCTTCCCCTTCCCCTTCTTCATTCCACAAACCCCACTCTTTTCTAGCACTGATGGTGTTCCCTAGTTGGGTAATGAAACGTCTAAGAAAAAGACCAAGCTCAGAGAGCACCAAGGACTCCACAGTTCAAACCTGACCCTTCTCATTTTGATATTGTGTGTGTGAAAATGAAGCTTTTTGCTTCTTAACGGTTTTTCTCTCTCCCTTAGTGACATCAAGAAAGCACGCTTACTTCTGAAATCCGTGCGAGAGACTAACCCTCACCACCCACCGGCCTGGATCGCTTCGGCCCGCTTGGAAGAGGTGACGGGGAAGCTGCAGGTGGCTCGAAATCTCATCATGAAAGGAACCGAAATGTGTCCCAAGGTGAGGGCTCTTTTGCAGAAGTTTTAAATTTTCTGGATCCTTAAGACACAGCTAGTCCTCGATTTAGGGCCATTCGTTTAGTGACCATTCTCAAGTTACAACGGCACTGGAAAAAAAAGCGACTGATGACCATTTTTCACACTTAACGACCGCTGCAGCGTCCCCCATGGTCATGTCATCAAAATCCAGCCTCTTCGCAACTGACTCATATTTATAACGGTTGCCGGGTCGCATTTTGCGACCTTCTGACGAGCAAAGTCAACGGGGAAGTCAGATTCACTTAACCGTGTTCCTGACTTAACAACTGAATAATAATCTGTATGATAGAATAACAGAGTTGGAAGGGACCTTGGAGGTCTTCTAGTCCAACCCCCTGCTCTGCAGCGACTCACTTAACAGCTGTGGCAAGAAAGATTGTAAAATGGGCCAGACGTCACTTAACAACTATCTTGCTTAAGAATGGAAATTCTGGACTTAATTGTGGTCATAAATTGAGGACTCCCTGATATTGGTATTTCTCGTGTTCCTCACACGCCCTCCCTTTAAAGCAGGGGTCTCCAAGCTTGGCAACTTTAAGACTTGTGGACTTCAACTCCCAGAATTCCTCAGCCAGCAAAGCTGGCTGAGGAATTCTGGGAGTTGAAGTCCACAAGTCTTAAAGTTGCCAAGCTTGGAGACCCCTGCTTTAAAGAACTTGGATCCCATAACCAATAAGCCACCAAACTTCCTTTATTCACTGCCTTTCTCCAGAGCGAAGACGTATGGTTGGAGGCTGCGCGTTTGCAGCCCGGAGATACCGCCAAAGCCGTGGTGGCTCAGGCCGTCCGTCACCTCCCCCAATCGGTCCGGATTTATATCAGAGCCGCCGAGTTGGAGACTGATATTCGAGCCAAGAAGAGAGTCCTTCGGAAAGGTGAGACGAGTCCGTAGAGGAGAAACTCAGTTGGTTTGAAAAGTGGCACCTCGTTGTGTTCTGACCTTGGCTCCCTTAACAAGCAGGAAGCAGGAATTGATCCCGGCAAAACCTTTTTTATTTACACAGCTGCGAATTAACGTTCATTCACAGTTAGCAAGGTTTGTCCAAGCAGTTTTCCAAAGGAATATTTCTCAACACAGACCTTATCTCGTTTAGCAAGCTGCCACGTAACTTGTTTCCAACCGCAGTACAAGGCCAAACTTGGCACAGAGTCTCTCAGAGTCACGGAACGAACGAATTGTTTCCTGCAAAAGCCCACTCCCCGTTCGCTCCTCTTTTGTTTCCTATGGGAGGGAGGGGCCAATCACCTCCGAGGTGTGGCTTTACTCCTGAGTCGCCCCTGCTTTCTGAGTTGTTCTTGTCTTCTGGCAGCTCTGCGTATGGGAACGGGCTCCAGCTGATCCTCTGCCTTGCTGCTGTCTAGCTCCCTCTCTGCCTCCGATACAGAGCCCTCGTCTGAGCTTTCCCCAGCCCCCAGGACTGGCCCATTTCCTCCCCAACCTCCTCACTGTCCAACTCTGCTGCCAGCTCTGCTGGCCACCTGCAGGCCACAACACGTTGCTACCTGGGAGAGGGACTGGGGAATTCTGGGAGTTGAAGTCCACTCACCTTAAAGTAGCCGAGGTTGAGAAACACTGCTTTATGGATTTTGAGATCTTTTAAAGCCAGGGGAAGTTGAAAATCCAGTTCCCAGAAGCTCTGATGAGCACATCTGGTAGGAAGGGATGATGGGAGATGCAGTTCAGTAACACCTAGAGGACCAGATGTGTATAGGTAGCCTTTTGATTTATGGCTAGTGATTTAGTGACCATTGTTTACGAAAGAACAGAAAAGAGGACCTATGACTTACAAAAGTTTTGATAGCTTTCTGGTTTTTCTCTGAAGCTTCCTCTCTTCCAAGAAGCTTCTTCAGCTCTGACTGGATGGTGGGGAATGGAAGGATTTATATTCCTTGCAGACAGCTGGTCATTTTTGCATCCTTTTAGATAGACTCAGGATCACCTGAGTAGTTAACAAACCCATCAAAACTAGATTCAACAGTCCATCCGCATTTAAAACACAAAGTGCCACTCTTTTGAAGGCAGCGAAGTCCACATTTTGGACAGAGAGGACCAATGGTTTGAAAGAGATCAAAGAGGCGAACAGCCCTCCCTCAATAGAGGAGGAAGGATACGACATCATCTATCTCCAGTCTACAACACAGTCCTTTTAGCGGTTCCAAGAAGGCTCCACACCCATTTGCACCACTCAGGTGACACTGAGGACACAGACAAACCTCCAGGTGGCCTCAACGATTCTTTAAAAGGATGCAAACGACCAGCTGTCTGCAAGGAGTATCAATCCGTCCGTTCCCCACCATTCAGCCAGAGCTGAAGAAGCTTCTTGGATGAGAAGCGAAACGTCTTCAAAGAAAAAAACCAGAAAGTCCAGATGCCTCTTGAAAAAAGCACATTTGGGACAACCATGACCTGGATGACGGAGAATCTCCATAGGCATCTCCTGCGGTTGTTTAATAGTTCTTGGCCTCCAACTCCTGGGATGGAGCTTATAAGGACCTCTTTTCATAGCTTTTAAGTGAAAGGAGTCGCAGTCTTAAGTGGCGACACAGATGGCTTGAGTCTCTGCAAGGCTTCAGAGATCTGTTGTGCTCATACAGACCCGGTTTATGTAGACCTAGTGATTCAGGCACCAAGCTTTATGTAGAGCAGAGTTTCTCAACCTTGACAGTTTGAAGACGTGTGGACTTCAACTCCCAGAATTCCCCAGCCAGCAATGCTGGCTGGGGAATTCTGGGAGTTGAAGTCCACACGTCTTCAAACTGCCAAGGTTGAGAAACTCTGATGTAGAGACTTTTGTTAATTGGGGAAAGTTGGCTAGGTGACCTTGGGACAATTATAAGAAGATGGTGAGTTCTAATCCCTCCTTAGGTATGAAAGATGGCTAGGTTACTATGGGCCAATCACCAGGATACTGTGAATTCTAGTACCGCCTTAGGTGTGAAAGCTGGCTGGGGGGATGTTGGATCAATCACCGGGAGAGAGTGAATTCCTGCCTTAGGCATGAAAGGTGATTGGATGGCTTTGGGCCAATCACCAGGAGACTGTGAGTTCTAGTCCCTCCTTAGGCATGAAAGCTGGGTGGGTGACTTTCGGCTGATCACCAGGAGACTGTGAGTTCTAGTCCCTCCTTAGGCATGAAAACTGGGTGGGTGACTTTCGGCCAATCACCAGGAGACTGTGAGTTCTAGTCCTGCCTTAGGCATGAAAACTGGGTGGGTGATTTGGGACCAATCACCAGGAGACTGAGAGTTCTAGTCCCTCCTTAGGCGTGAAAGCCAATTGGGTGACTTTGGGCCAATCACCCTCTCTCAACCCAACCCACCTCACAGGGTCCTTGTGGGGAAAATAGGAGGGAGAAGATACGTTACAAATGTCCCCTGCCTTGAGTTATTTGTCAAAATAATAAAAGATGCGATACAAATAAAATAATAAAAACTATCAGCCCCCCCCTTCCCCCCAATGCAGGGGAAAAAGAGACCAAAGTTCTCCCCTACACACCCACTTACTCTAGAGTAGCTCTGCAGGCTGCTGGCCCTCACATGGCCCATAGTCTTCCCATTGTTGTTATGATCTCTCTTTTACATTCCAGCCCAATTATAAGCACAGACCCATCATTGCCGGCCAGACCTGAATACGAACAGATTGAACAATGCATTGAGCTGGCATTTCCTTTGCGTGGCATTGGTTGGGTAGAAGATCGAAAAAGTGGGGTGGGTGGGAGAAATGCCTGGCATATGAGCCCGATTCTTAATGTGTGAAAACAGAACACTTTGGTTGCCAGAACACACTGTCCCAGCCTGTCGTTCCGCACTTTATAGTCTCTTGAAGAATTTCCCGCTGAAGCTATAAACGTGATGGAAAGTGGTTTTCCATCCAACTAAATCAGAACGTGATCACCATAAATTTTCCATGGATAACGCAGTCGTCATTGTTGGTCGGCCATTAACGGGCATAATTGAAGTCACCGCCCCAGCTTGGTATTTTAAGAGCGGAGTAAAAAGCTATTACAGTTTTTTGCATTGAGAGGTCAATGCTTAGCATCTTCTCCGGGGGGTGGGGGGGTGGGGGGGGTTTAACTTCCTGTTTCAAACAATAAAATTAAAAAGAGAGGATAGATGTCTTTTTCAGAGTCAGCAACTGTGACTTGGTTCCACATTGTGATCCTAAGTCAGGGGTCTCCAATATTGGCCACTTTAAGCTTGGCGGACTTCAACTCCCAGAATTCTGGGAGTTGAAGTCCACCAGGCTTAAAGTGGCCAATATTGGAGACCCTGCCCTAAGTGGTTTGCTTATTTATTAAATTTATTCACTGCCCTTGCTATCATACAACTCCGGGTTGCTAACAGCCGATAAACCTGTAGTATAAAAATTTAAACAGTAGAATAATAAATACATTAACATTAAAAAGAAATATACCATATTTTTTGGAGTATGACACACTTTTTCCCCCCTAAAAGAAAGTGAAAATTTGGGTGCGTCTTATATCCTGAATGTAGCCCCGCCCACCTGCTGGCTCCCACCCTTTGGCCTCTGCCTCCCAGCAATTTGCCTCCTTGCAGCAAACAGCCTGTTTCAGCTTCAGCACAGCCTGATTAACACAAGCAGTTGATTGTCGGTTGGATCGGCCTCCCAACCCTCAGCTGTTTCAGGCTGCAGAAATTGCCATTTTCTATTGCCGCGTGGCCTCCGCTGTTTGCTGCAAGGAGGCAAATTGCTGGGAGGCAGATTTTTTTTTCTTGTGCTAATCAGGCTGTGCTGAAAATGAAACTGAAACTAAAGAAGGTTGTTTGCTGTTTGCTGCAACGAGGCAAATTGCTGGGAGGCAGAGGCAGATTTCTTTTTCTTGTTTTCTTCCCCAAAAAAGATAGATGTGTCTTATAGTCCAGAGCGTCTTATACTCCGAAAAATACAGTAGGTAATCCTCGACTTAACAACCATTTGTTTAATGACCATCCAAAGTTACAAAGGCCTAGGAAAAACGTGACTTAGGACCGGTTTTTACAGTTAACGATTGTTGCAGCGTCCTTGTGTTTATGTGATCAAAATTCAGGTGATCGGCAACTGGTTCATATTTATGACGATCGCAGTGTCCCGGGGTCACTTTTTGTAACCTTCTCACAAGCAAAGTCCATCGGGAAGCCAGATTCACTTAACAACGGGGTTACTAACTTAACAACTGCAGTGATTCACGTAACAACTGTGGCAAGAAGGGTCGTAAAATGTGGCAAAACCCACTTCACAAATAACTCGCTTAGCAATGGAAATTTGGGACTTAATTGTAGTCGTAAGTCGAGGACTATCTGTGATTAAGTTGGCAGCGAGTATGCAATCAAATGGAGATGAGATCTTCCATTTAATCCGTTGACCACCTCCAATATAGGAGGCATATATAACTCTGCCCACTGTAGTTCGATCCTGACCGGCTCAAGGTTGACTCAGCCCTCCATCCTTCCGAGGTCGGTAAAATGAGCCAGATTGTTGGGGGGCCACATGCTGACTCTGTAAACTGCTTAGGAAGCAGCTTTGTAAAGCACTGTGAAGCAGTATATAAGTCTTTTTTTTTTTTTTATTAAAAAGTTTTATAAGAAATACAAACAATTTTCTCCCCGCCACCCTTCCCCTTCCCCACATAAATTATACATTTTCTTATACATAAGAAATCCTCCATATACATATTTCCCTTAAAGAAAGCATTACAATAAAACATTTTAATTATCTTCGGAGTTGTTCTCCTTCTTCCCTCATTCCACAACAAACCTTCTTCTCCTCCTCCTTTCTTTCCCATCCCCCCCTCCTCTTCCCTCCTACCTCTTCTCCCACCTCATCCTACTTCCTTTCCCTTTCCCCCACTTCTCTCTTCTTTTCCCCCTTCTCGCCTTCACTCCTACTCCTGTCCCCTTCCCTTCCCTTCCTCCTCTCCTTTCTTCCATTCCTCTCCCTCCCTCTCCTCTTCCTACCCCCTCCTCCTCTCTCCTTTCTAACTTCTTTGCTGTGAAATATTTTCCTCCTTTAGTATCTGAGCAACTCCTATATTCTAGAATACACTTTCTTCTGCTAAGACATTTCACTATTCATCACTTCCCCCCCCTCGCTTATCCCCCCCTCCCCACCCCACCCCTGACTTCCCAGAGCAAAAACAGGGTATAGCATCTAACAAACATATGCTAAAATAAACTAACAAATTATAAAGTTCAAAGCTCCCACATGTTCTTTAACTCCCTTTGCTCCAATTCAACAACCTCCCTTTTATAAATTCTCAATACCAATTAAATTAAATTCATTCTTCCTACTTATATAGAAAAAAAAGAAAAAAAAACCTTTTTCTTAATGCATAATCCGATACTTTAGCAGTCTTACAAACAATAAAAATCATGAATAAATTCCATTTCTATACCAGAAAAAAAATTTTCATCTTAAAATCTTGCACATTTTATCTCATATATCTGTAGTTCGATCCTGACCAGCTCAAGGTTGACTCAGCCCTCCATCCTTCCGAGGTCGGTAAAATGAGCCAGATTGTTGGGGGGGCCACATGCTGACTCTGTAAACTGCTTAGGAAGCAGCTTTGTAAAGCACTGTGAAGCAGTATATAAGTCTTAAGTGCTATTGCTGTTAAGGATTTTAAGGACCAAGATGGTGGGGGGCAGATTTCGCCTCAAGTGGTATGATGTTTCAAAGGGCTGGAGCCACAGCAGAAAAGGCCCTGCCAACCAAAATTCTTTGGCCAACGGGGTCTGTAACATGCTTCTACTGCTGGCGCACGTGGGGCAGGTTGGTCCCATTGGGGTGAGATCAGGGGTGAAATCCAGCAGGTTCTGACAGGTTCTGGAGAACCAGTAGCAGAAATTTTGAGTAGTTCGGAGAACTGGCAAATGCCACCTCTGGCTGGCCCCAGAGTGGGATGGGAATGGAGATTTTGCAATATCCTTCCCCCAGGAGTGGGGAGAGAATGGGGCTTTTGCAGTATCCTTCCCCTGCAGTGGGGTGGGAATGGGGATTTTGCAATATCCTCCCTCCAGGAGTGAAGAGGGAATGGGGATTTTGCAATATCCTTCCCCCCAGGAGTGGGGAGGGAATGGGGCTTTTGCAGTATCCTTCCTCTGCAGTGGGGTGGGAATGGGGATTTTGCAATATCCTTCCTCCAGGAGTGAAGAGGGAATGGGGATTTTGCAATATCCTTCCTCCAGGAGTGGAGAGGGAATGGGGCTTTTGCAGTATCCTTTATTAAATCCCAATAATTTAAAACGGATTAAAATTTCGATTTAAAAGAATTTTAAAACGGGGGAGAAAATTAGGCCAGGCGTGGAATAGAAGAATCTTAAGGGCACGGCGGAAAGTGCGTAGATCCGGGATCCTCCGTATTCTGAGGTGATATGGCAGGCTAAGAAGTTTGCAAGACTTCATTCTGGAATTCATTCCAGCTTCATTCTGGCTTCCCTCGAGCTGCCTCTTACTTACTTGGTTAGTTAGTTAGTTTATTATTATATTTATATACTGCCCTTCTTGACAGCCTGCCTATCAAATAAACCCGGGGTATATGGTCCACCAGGATTAGAGTTTGGAGCCTGCAGCTATTCTTAAATCTTTATAGTTGGTATATTTTTATCGAGGCTTCTGAATAAATCCGAGCAATTGAGAAATGCCAGATTTTAATGACCTTTTTTGGTTAAGCAAAGCATTTGCCTTTGTTAAGTGAATCACACAGTTCCCTTGCAGCTACGTAGGGATTCTAGACTGGTTCCTCTTTTGACTCCCTCCTCCCCTCCCGGTTCTGTCTCCCTCCTTCGACACCGAGTCCCTTACATTCATGCTTCCAAGTTTCTCTTTTTTTATTAAATTTGCAAATTGCATTACACCTGGCAGCTTGGATATTGTTTGGTCCTGGGTAAAGAAATTCTGTTCTCTACCCCCTTCCCCCTTTCATTTCTCTTTCTTAGCACTGGAGCATGTTCCGAATTCAGTCCGCTTATGGAAAGCGGCTGTTGAATTAGAAGAACCGGAGGATGCCAGGATAATGCTGAGCCGGGCCGTGGAATGCTGCCCCACCAGTGTGGAAGTAAGTGGGCAGATTGGTTTTGTACACAGAGAGGGGACAACCTATTCTCCAAAGCACCAGAGGGTAGGACAAGAAGTAATGGGTAGAATATCAGTAAAGAGATCCAACCTAGAACTAGGGAGAAATTTCCTGACAGTTAGAACAATTAATCAGTGGAATGGCTTTCCGGTTTCAGCTACTGAACTTCTGGTTTCAGCTACCGAACTTCCGGTTTCAGCTACTAAACCTCCGGTTTCAGCCACTGAACCTCCGGTTTCAGCCACTGAACCTCCGGTTTCAGCCACTGAACCTCCGGTTTCAGCCACTGAACCTCCGGTTTCAGCCACTGAACCTCCGGTTTCAGCCACTGAACTTCCGGTTTCAGCCACTGAACTTCCGGTTTCAGCCACTGAACTTCCGGTTTCAGCCACTGAACTTCCGGTTTCAGCCACTGAACTTCCGGTTTCAGCCACTGAACTTCCGGTTTCAGCCACTGAACTTCCGGTTTCAGCCACCGAACTTCCGGTTTCAGCCACCGAACTTCCGGTTTCAGCCACCGAACTTCCGGTTTCAGCCACCGAACTTCCGGTTTCAGCCACCGAACTTCCGGTTTCAGCCACCGAACTTCCGGTTTTAGCTACTGAACTTCCGGTTTCAGCTACTGAACTTCCGGTTTCAGCCAGCTACTCTTCCAAGTTTCTGGTGCACATGCGCACACGACGATCAGCTAGTTGGCACACATGCTTACACAGGAACACAGAAGACCACCTCTTCTAGTTTCCGGCACTGCCGCATGCAAAAAGGCCAAGCTGATTATCACACCCGCATGTGCACCAGAAGCCCAGAAGAGCAGCTGCCTGAAACCGGAAGTTCAGTAGCTGAAACCGGAAGTTCATTTTTAGGCGTGCGAATGCACCCTGGGCAGCTCCTCTTCCAGGTTGCGGCCAAAGCGCACGCGCACGATCAGCTGGCTGGTGCGCATGCTCACGCGGGAAGCATGAGGAGATTCAAGGTGCTGGTGTTAACCTATAAAGCCCTTCATGGCTTAGGTCCAGGCTATTTGTCGGACCACGTGCAACCAGCGTCAACTTCCCATCGCCCGGTACGCTCTCACAGAGAAGGCCTACTCAGGGTGCCGTCGGCTAGACAATGTCGGCTGGCGACACCCAGGGGCAGAGCCTTCTCTGTGAGCGCCCCCACCCTTTGGAATCAACTTCCCTTGGAGCTCCGGTTGACCTTCGTACCTTCCGCCGTGAATTAAAAACCTGGCTATTTATGTCCCCCGGCTTGGACTGATGGGGTAGTATTTTTTAATTTTTTAAAATACTTTTTTAAAAAAAATTGTATGTATATTTGTTGGTTTTAACAGTCGCTTGGTTGATTGTTGTTGTGAGCCGCCCTGAGTCCTCGGAGATAGGGCGGCACACAAATTTTATAAAATAAATAAATAATAAATAAAACAAAAGACCAGCTCTTCTAGTTTCCGGCAGTGCCGCATGTGAAAAGGCCAGCTGATAGTCACGCGCCAGAAACCCAGAAAAGGAACAGGCAATGCCGTGCATGTCAGACATGGCTCTGGGTGCCACTTTGGGCATGCGTGCCATAGGTTGGCCATCACGGCTCTAGAAGTTGTGCGTGCATCTCCTCCATTGGAGGTTTTCAAGGACAGACTGGATCTCCATTTGTCTGGGATCCCAAAGGTGCTTTTTCAAGAGGCCACTGGACTTTTCTGGTTTTGCTCCAGACTCCTAGAGAGGCTCCTAGAGACTCCTAGAGAGGCTCCTAGAGACTCCTAGAGAGGTTCTGGAGGCTGGGGACAGCAAAAAATGTCACTTCCTGTCCTACCGAGAGTTGGGAAATGGGCCCTTTCAGCCTCCGTAGGGCCTCCAAGGGAGTGGGAAAGGCTGTTTTCGCCCCTCCCAGATACACAGAGAGGATCTGGAACCAGGTAAGAAAGAAAAACGGACCTACCAGGCCATCATGTGCCAGGAGCGGGGGTGGGTGGGGTTGCATGTGCATGGGCACATGCGCGCACGACCCTCCCCGCCCCCCCTCTCCTGGCACGTGATGGCAAAAAGGTTAGCCATCACTGGTATAGGGTCTCCTGCTCGATCAGGGGGTTGGACTAGAAGACCTCCAAGGTCCCTTAATTAATAGATCCCTCTATTAATCTGTTATCCCATTTAGTGATTGCTAAAAATTAACAGTGGCACTGAAAAAAGTGATTTATGACCGTTTTTCACGCTTACGAACGTAGAATTCCCCATGGTCACATGATCAAACTCTGGACACTTGTCAAGCAACTTCCCCATTGACATTGCTTGTCAGAAGGTTACAAAAAGTGATCGCATGGCCCTGGGACACTGCGGTCGTCATATATACGAGACAGTTGCCAAGCGTCCACAGTTGGATCCCAATCTGTTTGTTTGTGTCAGATGCATCACAGTTGAAAAAAGACATGCCGTACAGCATAAAATTTAAAATAGAAGATTAAAATATGTACAAGTTAAACAAATCTTGTCCAGAAACACGAATTGGCTTCCGTCGTGCTGCCGTGAGATCTTCAGCACCCAAAAGCGCATTTTGGATCACTTGACCACAAGTTTGTTGCAACAATCGTAAGTGTGAAAAACGTATGTCATTTTTTTTTTCCTGTGTCCTTGTAACTTTGAAAGGTTACTAAACGAATGATTGTAAGTCGAGGATTCCCTGCATTCTGTAGTATCAATCAGCAAAAGTCTTTGTTATGAGTCAGCTGGGTAGCCTTCACGACAGAGGTGTTTATTCAGTTGGTTCAGACCGGTTCACCCGAACAGGTAGCGGAAATCGTGGGTGCCCAGCCCCGGCTCTATTTCGTCCTATTTAGGCATGTTTTTGAGGCTGGGCGCATGCATAGAAGGTGCGCACGAGAGCAAAGTGCATGCGTGGAAGCACGTGTGAACCGGGCGTGCACGGGGGGGGGAGGGGGGCGCGAACCGGTAGTAACATAGAGTGAAACCCACCACTGCTTCACATCCACTCTTTTCGTTTCCTTTGTTCCAGCTGTGGCTCGCCCTGGCAAGGCTCGAAACCTACGAAAACGCCCGTAAGGTCTTAAACAAAGCCCGTGAGAACATTCCAACCGACCGGCACATCTGGATTACAGCTGCCAAGCTCGAGGAGGCCAACGGGAACACTCAAATGGTGGAGAAGATCATTGACCGAGCCATCACCTCCTTGAGGGCTAATGGGGTGGAAATCAACCGAGAACAGTGGATCCAGGTACCTGCCAAGGAGGATCTCTCTCTCTCCCTCTCTCTCTCTCTCTCTCTCTCTCTCTCTCTCTCTCTCTCTCTCTCTCTCTCTCTCTCTTATTTATTTCTTTTTTATCTCATCTTTATTATTTTTATACATAATTGAAGGAAGAGAACATACCTAATACTCCTTCCGCCTCCTGTTTTTCCACCCCCCACAACAGTCCTGTGAGGTAGATTGGGCTGAGAGAGAGAGGGACTGGCCCAAAGTCACCCAGCTGGCTTTCATGCCTAAAGCGGGATTAGAACTCACTATCTCCTGGTGATTGGCCGAAGTCACCCAGCTGGCTTTCATGCCTGAGGCGGGACTAGAACTCACCGTCTCCTGGTGATTGGCCCAAAGTCACCCAGCTGGCTTTCATGCCTGAGGCGGGACTAGAACTCCCCGTCTCTTGGTGATTGGCCCAAAGTCACCCAGCTGGCTTTCATGCCTGAGGCGGGACTAGAACTCACCGTCTACTGGTGATTGGCCCAAAGTCACCCAGCCGGCTTTCATGCCTGAGGCGGGACTACAATTCACTGTCTCTTGGTGATTGGACCAAAGTCACCCAGCCGGCTTTCATGCCTGAGGCGGGACTAGAACTCACCGTCTCTTGGTGATTGGCCCAAAGTCACCCAGCTGGCTTTCATGCCTGAGGCGGGACTAGAACTCACCGTCTACTGGTGATTGGCCCAAAGTCACCCAGCTGGCTTTCATGCCTGAGACGGGACTAGAACTCACCGTCTCCTGGTGATTGGCCCAAAGTCACCCAGCCGGTTTTCATGCCTGAGGCGGGACTAGAACTCACCGTCTCCTGGTGATTGGCCCAAAGTCACCTAGCTGGCTTTCATGCCTAAGGTGGAATATTATATGTGTTCAGGGTGGGTGCTACTATATGATTTGGAATAGCATAAACAGATGTGTAAAATCTATTGCAAAATGTCTAACGTTGCATTTCATAACGATTTCTGTGGCACTTAGGACCACGAGAAATATATGAGTACGAATAAAGTAGAATATTTGTAACTCTGGGTTGAAATGAGGTTCCTTGATGTCTTCCAAGCTTCGCTGTTTTATTGCAGATTTTTCATTACTCAAAGTATGATGTTACTACTTTGTGTGATGAAACGTGAGCAAGAAAACAGCCAAGCTCAGAGAACAACAAGGACTCTTCAAATATTTGAATATTTTAGATGTTATAGGTTGAAACAGCTGGTGCTCTGGAATCTACCAGAAATAGATGGGAGAGATGCCTTGGATGTTCAGGAAAGACGAATGAAAAACATGCAATAGAAGAGAATTTTTTTCCCGTTGCTTCTTTCAGTTATAGTTAAATATTTAATCACTGCTACCCTGTGAACTAATGAAGCTCATCTATCTGTCAGTGTTGATCATTGCGCTGATGCAAATTTTTAGAGAGGAAAGAATTATTACGACTGTTCCCCCCCCCACCCCATTGGAAATGAAAAATGCCTAGCAAGAATTAGTACATTCCAACGACACTCTGACTCAAAAGCCTAAGCAAAATTTTCATTTTGACCGAATAAGTTACTTGGATGAGTAGTGAAATGTGTCAGTTTAATAAACTTTGGTCCAGTTACCATAATTTAACCTCTTTAGAGAGTTAACCAAGCATATACTCTTATAAGACAGGGGTCTCCTTCTTTGGTGACTTTAAGACATGTGGACTTCAACTCCCAGAATTCCTCAGTCAGCTGGAGGGCCTTGTTCCAGTGGGACTGCTGCATCATGGCCTGGAACTGGCTGACTATCTCAGCCTGCTGAGCCTCCAGGTCTTACAGGTCTTCCCTCTGCTTGGAAAGCCTATGCTCCTAGTCCTCAGTGAGGTGCTTCTGCTGAGTCTCCTCCTCGGTCAGATCCAATTTGAACTGAGCTGTTTTGCCAACTCTTTCTCGTGGTGGCTGCTTAGCTCCAACAACTGCTTCCTGTCTGGGAAGGAGCCCGGGTGGGCAGGCGAGGAGTGGGTGGGAGGGGAGGTGCGAGTAGAGGCCAGCGAGGCACCCCTTGATGTGAGTGACATCGAGTTGGCCACGCCCACCCAGTCACATGACCACCTAGCCACGCCAACCCAGCCTGTCATTAGGCAGAATCATATTAGTGATCCACGGAATTTAAAATTATGAATTTAGTGGTCCCTGAGGTCCGAAAGGTTGATGACCCCTGCCCTAAAGGAGGGGACAGGGGTTCCACCCTTGGTGACTTTAAGATTTATGGACTTCAACTCCCAGAATTCCTCAGCCAACAATGGCTGAGGGATTCTGGGAGTTGAAGTCCATAAGTCTTAAATTCGTCACAGGTGAAGATCCCTGTTCTAAGATACTTGGCTTCTCACCTCTGCTTGGGTGAAGACGCAGTGGAAAGGAGGCAGATCAACCAGTTACGGGCCTTGCCAGGTTAGTGTTGTGACTCTGACCCCCGAGCCCGTCTTATCGGAGGGAGAAGACTCCGAAAGTGAAGGAGAGGAGTTGGCAAGGCCTCCCTCTCCAGGACCCTCCTCTCTGGCAATGCCTCAGGTGTCTTCCGCAGGAGAAGAGATAGGCCAGGAGCCAGGCATTTCCGAGCAGCCGCAGTTAGACAGCGACGGAGATAAGTCTTGGCTGGATCCCCGACAGCGTCGGAAAGACAAGCGCACGCAGCAGAGAAGGGGGCGTACCAGAGATTAAGCTGAGTCACTGGACCACACCCCACAGGGGATAAAAGGGGGTGTGGTGGGCCATTCAGGCTTTGTGACGGACAAAACTGAAAGCTAGCAAGTCATTCTGTATTTCTGGAACTCTGTTATATGCTCTGCTTGGACTGAGTTTTTGGACTGGACTTGACCGTTCTTTGGCTTTTGTGGACTTTGATGTTTTCGGTCGGAGGAGATAAACCTCCCTTTGTAAGTAAAAACTATTGGCAAGCAGCCACTGGGTTGCTGCCAATTCTGTTACCAAAGGAAATTCTTGTCTGCTGGTTTATTTTAACTCTTGGTCGACTGCTGGTGTGTGTGTGTGTGAGACGGGGCACCGAACAGTTAGGGACAGGGTGAAGCTCTCCAGCAAGGGTGCGTTTGGGTGGAATTGCCCCTTGGTTGCCCTGAACTAAGGCCACATCGAAATGAATTTTTCCAGGATGCCGAAGAATGCGATAAAGCCGGAAGTGTGGCCACATGCCAAGCTATCATGAGAGCAGTGATCGGGATTGGGATCGAAGAGGAAGATCGCAAGCACACCTGGATGGAAGATGCTGATAGTGTAAGTCCAAGGTCTGAAGGTGTGAAGCTGAGGACAGGACCAAGAGGTAGAATAAGAGGTGGGACGCCGTAGCCGGTCCCACCTTACCTGTTCCTTCCAGGAGCCGTGGTGGTGCAGTGGTTCCAAAGCAATATTGCTTAGCGCATTGTAAGCCGCCCTGAGTCTCCGGAGAAGGGCGGCATATAAATCCAATTTAAATAAATAAATAAATAAATATTGCAGGATGACTCTGTTCCCTGCCTAGCACCGTGATGGCGAACCTATGGCAAGCGTGCTTGGAAGTGGCACCCAGAGCCATTTCTTCGGGCATGCGAGCTGTCGCCTGTTACTTTTCTGGGTTCCGGCACGCCAGCCAGCTGGTCTTCACGCATGCGGGAGCACTGGAAATTGGAAAAGCAGCCTCCCAGTGCAGGAAGATGATGATCTGGTTTTGTGGCGCGCACATGCGCACTGGCCCCCTGGTTGTCTGGTTTCTGCCGCACCAGCTGGTCAGTGCGCGAGTGTGCGCTGGAAATCGGAAGATCATCTTTTCCGGCATTCGCATGCGCACCGGGCGGCGGCTCTTCCAGTTTCCAGCACGCACATGAGCACACGTACTCCCGTTTCAGCACTCGGTGCCAGAAAGGTTCGCCAATATGGCCCTAGCATCTTCTCTGCGGTTTTAAGTTCCAGTTCAAACAATAAATTAAAAGGAGAAGGATAGGTGTAGTTTTCAGAGTCAGCCCCTGTGACTTGGTTCCGCATTTTAAATAGTTTGCTTATTTATTAAATGGACCGTATTTTTCGGAGTATAAGACGCACCTTTTTCCCCCCCCTAAAAGGGGGTGAAAATTCAGGTGTGTCTTATACACCGAATGTAGCCCCGCCCACCCACTGGCCCCCACCCTTTGGCTTCTGCCTCGCAGCAGTTACCTCCTTGCAAGCAAACAGTAAGAAAAAACAGCTCCTTTCAGCTTCAGCACTGCCTAATTAGCACAAGTTGATTCCATCTGCCTCCCGACTCAGCTGATTTGCTCTCAGCTGTTTTGCGCAGGGCTCTGCTGCTTGCTGCAAAGAGATAAATTGCTGGAGCAGATTTTTTTCCCCTTGTGCTAATCAAGCTATGCAGAAAACGAAACTGAAAGTAAAGTAGGCTGTTTGCTGTTTGCTGCAAGGAGGCAAAATTGCTGGGAGGCAGAGGGAGGTTTCTTTTTCTTCTTTTCCTCGCCAAAAAAGGTAGGTGCCTCTTATACTCCGAAAAATACGGTATTCGCCACTCATTTTACTGTCCTACAACTCCGGACTTCTAACAGTCCGATAAAACTGTAGCTTATAAATTTTAAACAGTAGAATAATAAATACATTCACGTTAAAAAGAAATATAGGTAATCCTCGACTTAACAACCATTCATTTAACGACCCTTCAAAATTTCAAAGGCCTAGAAAAAAAAATGTCTTACGACCGGTTTTTACACTTAACGATCCTTGCAGCATCCTCGTGGTCACGTGATCAAAATTAGGACATTTGGCAGCTGATCCATATTTATGACGATTGCAGTGTCTTGTGTTTATGTGATCAAAATTCAGACGATTGGCAACTGGTTCGTGTTTATGACGGGTTGCCGTGTCCTGGGGGTGGGTGGGTGTCGTGTGATCACTTTTTGTAACCTTCTGACAAGCATATTCACTTAACAGTGGGGTTACTAACCTAACAACTGCAATGATTCACTTAACAACTGTGGCAAGAAAGGTCTTAAAAATGGGACGAAACTCATTTCACAAATGACTCGCTTAGCAGGTTTTTAAGAAGAGTCTAGACAGTCACTTACCTGAAATGATATAGGTTCTCCTGCTTGAGTAGGAGGCCGGACTAGAAGACCTCCAAGGTCCTTTCAAGCTCATTCATTCTACTCTAAATCATGTGAGCACAGGGATGTCGCAACAGTCCTAAATGTGAAAAAACAACCATAAATCCCTTTTTTTCCAGTGCTGTTATAACTGCGAACGGTCCCTAAATGAACTGTTGTAAATCGAGGACTCCCTGTATAGATCAAATTATGAGATAGGTCACTAAAACAGCTTCTTTGACGCGTGTTTTTTTTCCCTCCCCCCACAGTGTGTGGCCCACAATGCCTTGGAGTGCGCCAGGGCAATTTACGCTTATGCCCTACAAGTGTTCCCCAGCAAGAAGAGCGTCTGGTTACGAGCGGCTTATTTTGAGAAGAATCACGGAACGAGGTACGTCCCCGTGTGCCGTTTTCACAAACATTTCTCCAGGAAGCTAGTTGTGGCAATGGTTCTGGCCAGTGGTGGATTTCCAATATTCTTAACACTGGTTCACCCCGCCCGCACACGCTCGCTTGGCGTTCGGCGTTCCGCGCATGCACTTTGCTCGCTCGCTTGCCTTCCCCACATGCGCCCATCCTTGAAAACGTGCCTAAATAGGACAGCATAGAGGCCGGATGGGTGGACGCCCCCCCCCCCCTGCGTGATCTCCGCTATCAGTTTGCACGAACCGGTACGAACCTCTGGTTCCGGCGACAGCTTTCACTTCACTTGTTTCCACTGGAGGAGAACAGATCCAGGGTGTTTTTCCTACAGCTTTTGTTTTTAAAGACAAAAATGCAACTGACGAATTACAGCCTCTCCATGCCAGGGCCTTTGAGGCTTTCTCCATTGTCACTTCCTTGGCTCTTCTGGATGGGCAAAACAATCTCCTTTTTTTGGTCGTTGCCCACAAGGTTCTACACGTCACAAGGTCTCCTACGAATGCCTGTGGCCCACATTGGTAGTTTTAAATTTCTGGGCATTTATATCTCGAAGGACCTCTCATGGACTATGAATGTTAACATGCTTGCGAAGAAGGCACAGAAGAGGCTGCACTTCCTGAGAATGCTCAGGAAGATAAATCTATCTCAGCATCTACTTCTGTCCTACTCTTGCAGCACCATTGGGAGTGTCCTGACATATGGCATTCTTGCATGGCATGGGAGCAGCTCTGTAGCGGACAAAAAAGCTCTACAGGGAATCATTAAAACTGTCCAGAATATCATCGGGCTCCAGCTACCAGCCCTGGACGACATCTTCGAATCTCGCCGTTTGAGAAAGTTGCATAACATTCTCAGAGACTTTTCCCATACTGTTTTCCATCTTTGTGGACTGTTGCCTTCTGGCAGAAGATACAGAACAATTAAAACTCAGACCACACGTTTTCTGAATAGTTTTTATCCCAGAGCTATAATTGCACTCAACCATGAACTAAAGGGCCACCATCAATGAGCTGTTGGACAGTATTACTTGGTCTGTTGTGTGGATGTTTAGGTGGTTTAGGGGTAGGGAATTGTGGGTGGGAGTGTGTTTGGGGATTGTTATGTGTGTTGGATCTGGTTTTTGTGTGTTAAATGAATTTCGTTGTATGGGTATACTGTGTATACACGTACAATGACAATAAAGTTATTATTTAAAAATTACACACAGGTAGCCTTTGACATACGACCAGAATTGAGCCCCAAATTTCTCTTGCAAAGAGAAAAGTTGATACGTTGTGGGCCTGTTTTGCAAGGGGGAGAAACTACTATTGCTGCAATATATTTATCATTATTCAACCAGGGAGGATAAATATATATATATATATATATATATATATATATATATATATATATGTGTGTGTGTGTGTGTGTGTGTGTGTGTGTGTGTGTGTTTTGGTCTTTGGTCTTTTTTAATGCACATTTTGAAAAACGTTTTGTCTACTTTTCTTGGGGAAAAAAATCTTCCTTTTTCTATTTTTCCAATTTGCATTTTAACTTTCCAAATAAAATGCTTAGATAGGCCTCAACATACGACTTACAATTGAGCCCCAAATTTCTGTTGCTAAGTGGGACATTTGTTAAGTGAGCTTTGCCCCATTTTATGACCTTTCTTGCCACAGACGTTAAGTGAATCACTGCAGATGTTATGTTAGTAACACTGTTGTTAAGCGACTCTGGCTCCCCCGTTGTCTTGGCTTGTCAGAAGATCTCAAAAGAGGATCATGTGACTCCGGGACACTGCGATTGTCATAAATATGAACCAATTGCCAAGCATCTGAATTTTGATCACGTGACCGTGCAACGGTCATAAGTGTGAAAAACTGCCATGAGTCAATTTTTTCAGCGCCGTGTTCAAACGGTCACTGAATGAACTTGTTGTAAGTCGAGGACTACTGTATTTTTCGGACTATAAGACGTACTTTTTTGTCCCCCAAAAGGGGGTGAAAATGTCTGTGCATCTTACCTAATATTGCCGCCCACCTGACAGCCATTTCTTGGCCTCCGCATGCCCCATTTTCGGGACTCTTTGGCCTTTTTCAGGCCTTGTTTTGGCCCATTTTTGAGGCTTTTTTCGGCCCATTTTTGGGGCTTTTTTCATCCTATTTTTGAGGCTCTTTTTCGGCCCTTTTTTGAGGCTTTTCTTGCCCACTTTTTTGGAAAAAGTCTCAAAAATTGGCCGAAAAAAGCCCCAAAAATGGGCCAAAAAAAGACCCCCAAAAAGGGAAGCCAAAACCTTTTTTTTTGTTGTATTCCTCTTCTAAATTTAGGTGCATCTTATAGTCAGGTGTGTCTTATAGCCCGAAAAATACGGTACTTGTATTGCTTCTTTAAATTTAAAATCACAGGTTAGAAGCCCAGACATTTTGGGCGTGTATTTTGCTGTGCCCTCAAAACCTTTTTGTTTCGACAGGCTGGGCTATCAAGGTAAAGATTTTAATTGGGTTTTTAAAAATGGGATTTTAAATTTGGGGTTTTAAATTGAGCCTATCATTTAATAATTTTAATTATTTTTAAATTTTGTCTGTCTTTGTGCTTTTAATCAGGCTGTACACTGCCCTGAGTCCTTCGGGAGAAGGGCGGTATAGAAATAAAATTATTATTATTATTATTATTATTATTATTATTATTATTATTATTATTATTATTATTATTATTATTATTATTTGCATTCTAATTTCCTTGGGCTGCTGTCTACTTTCAGGGAATCTTTGGAAGCTCTTTTGCAAAGGGCTGTGGCTCATTGTCCCAAGGCTGAAGTCTTGTGGCTCATGGGAGCCAAATCCAAATGGTTGGCTGGAGACGTCCCTGCGGCCAGGAGCATTCTGGCGTTGGCTTTCCAGGTGAGTACGCACGACGTTCCTTCCCTTTTGTAGTGACCGCTTTGGAACAGAGGGCTAAATGCTTCTAGCAGTATTTCTCAGTCTTGGCAACTTGAGGAGGTGTGGACTTCAACTCCCAGAATTCCCCAGCTTTCCTGTACAGTGCAGCTGGTTGGACCACTTTCCTGTCCCTCAACCTTGACAACTTGAAGAAGTGTGGACTTCAACTCCCATAATTCACCAGCCAGCAATTGCTGCCTAAGGAATTCTAGGAGTTGAAGTCCACACCTCCTCAAGTTGCCAAGGTTGAGAAACATTGGCTTACAGTATTTTAGATTTTATTTAGAAGCATTTACAGGCCATCTGCTCAAAAAGTTTCCAGGTTGGCTTTTTTTTCTTAAAAAAAAAAAGAGATAAAAATATGATGTAGATCAGGCATGTCCAACCCATGATCTGTGTGGGCTACATGCGATTCTGGTTACCTTGTAATGTGTCCCCCATAAGATAACAACAAGAAGAAGAACAAAAACAACAATAATAATAATGGCTGCCTAGATACATGGAAATCCTGAACTTATTAGACCTGAATATTCTGACTTTGCAAAAAACCATTTTACTTGAACTGTAAATGTTACCTTAACAACTCTTAGGTTCTTGGTTAGGACCTGAACTGTTAAGTTTTTACCAGTCCCAGACTATGAATCAAATTGAAGATTAAATAATAATAACAACAATAAATAAAGGAAGGTGATTATTTATATACATTTATATATTAAGCAATAGGGACGTGGTGGCTCAGTGGCTAAGATGCTGAACTTGTCGAATGAAAGGGCAGCAGTTCAGCGGTTCGAATCCCTAGTGCTGCGTAATGGGGTGAGCTCCCGTTACTTGTCCCAGGTTCTGTTGTGGCCTGTCAGTGGCCTGTGCAGATTGTAGCTGATTCTGACAGCGAGGAGGCTGGTGTGGTGCTGCGCCAGCAGCCTGTGCAGCTGGCATTCGAGTCAGATAATGAGGAGGCTGGAGAAGATGTGGTGCCAGAGGCGGGGATTCAGCCAGGGCCTTCAGAACCTCCAGAAGCTCCCATAAGTGAAGAAGACGAAGAGGAGGAGCCTCTTCTCCATGCACGGGCGCGCAGAGCTGCCAAAAGGCAGGAGTGGCTCCTCAAGAGGAAGTCTCCTCAAGAGTCAGGCTTGGGGCTAATTGGCCACTCCCTTAGCCTATTTAAGGAGGAATGCCGACAGAAGCAATTTGTAGGGAACAACTTTAGTTCATTCTCCTTCACGTCTGGATTCTCTGCAAATTGTTTCTGGGCTTTCTGCCAACCTTAGTAAGATTGTGATTACTTTATCTTTGGTTTCTTGTAGGCTGTTAAGAAAGTTTATTAACAGCCTTTGTGTGGAAAAGACTGAGTTATTTTAGTAAATGTAAGTATTGTACAGACTTTGTGTGTGCTGTGTTCTTTGGGGTCTGTAGCTGGAGCAGAACAGCTTCTGCCAACCTAGCAGTTTGAAAGCACATAAAAAATGCCAGTAGAAAAATAGGGACCACCTTTGATGGGAAGGTAACAGCGTTCCGTGCGCCTCTGGCGTTGAGTCATGCCGGTCACATGACCACAGAGATGTTTTTGGACAGTGCTGGCTTAGAAACTGAGATGAACACCGCCCCCTAGAGTCGGGAACGACTAGCACATATGTGCAAGGGGAACCTTTATCTATATATTAAGCACCAAGGATCCCACAGTTCAGCCCTCATCCTGCTTTTTAATCTGGTGCTTTAACCACCAGCCCAAACTGGCTCTTGTGATACTCGGCTACCACCAAGTGCCACTATTAACACAATAGAAGAAGTGGAAGATTCAGCCTGATACATATAAATTAATGAAATGGGATTTTTCTGATCTCCTTCCCTGTCTCCATCTGTGACTTATATTTTCAGGCCAATCCCAACAGCGAAGAGATTTGGCTGGCTGCCGTGAAGTTGGAATCCGAAAACAACGAATACGAACGAGCAAGGCGTTTGTTGGCCAAGGCCCGTAGCAGTGCCCCTACGGCGAGAGTAAGTCCACTCTGCTTGGAGAATGGAAATCTGCTGAAAGAAATTCAATCGTTAATGCATAAAGCTGTGTTTTCAGCATATTGGCTCGGTTCAGTGTATCCCAATCTTGGCCTTTTCTAGCAGTACGGACTTCAATTCCCAGAATTCTTATCAATGCCCATGGTGTCATGTCTAAGGTGGGAGTAGAACTCACAGCCTCCTGGTGATTGGCCCAAAGTCATCCAACTGGCTTTCATGCCTAAGGTGGGACTAGAACTCACAATCATCTGGTGATTGGCTCAAAGTCTCCCAGCCAGCTTTCATGCCTAAGGCAGGACTAGAAATCACAGTTTGTAGTCTGGTGCCTTAACCGCTATAGCAAATTAACTCCCATGCTATAATTATTTAAATTAATTTATTATTTTACAAGTTGGCAGTCCAATTTTTGTAAGCTTAAATGGACTCCAGAGGATGGTAGAGGACAGGGGTGGGCTGCTAGGAGAACCTCTAGCTAAGATTCTGTGCAGTTCGGAGAACCCCCAAATTCCACTCCTGGCTGGCCCCACCCGTCCCTTCCAGGAGTCCCCACACGACCTGTTTTGGATGCAGGTAAGTGCAGGGCGCCCGTGGCAGCTCGGGGAGGGGCAAAAACAGGCCTACTGGAAATTGAGGAAGGCTAGAAACAGGGCGTTTCTGGCCTCCAGAGGGCCTCCGGAGCCTGGGGAGGCCGTTTTCGCCTTCCCAGAGGCTTGAGGAAAGCCTCCAGAGCCTGGGGAGGGCAAAAACACTCCCTCACCATAGTGCAGTAGGCCAACTAGGCCACACCCACCATGGCCACGCCCACCCAGCAACTGGGCAGAGAACCCCTTGCTAACATTTTTGAAACTCACCCCTGGTAGAGGACAGGAAGGCCTGGAAAAATGTTGTCCATGGGGTGGCAATAGGTCGGACACGACTTCGCAACTAACAACAACAACAACAACTCCAATTTTTCTCATTTTTTTCCCCCATAACATTGCTAAGTAGGTAAAATCCATATCTATAGTTTACAATCTTACCATTTTTTCCTTTCTAAGAGCGGGGTGTTCTGTCCCCAACCCCATGCACACACACCAACAGACGTTCAGGAGTTAAAGACCAAACCAGCCGGCAAAATCCTTTTCCTTATGTTAACGGAACTTGGCAACAACCTAGTGGCTGCCTGCCAAGAGTTTATTATTTACAAAGAGGAGAGATAACTTCTCCCTACTTCTGATACATCAAAGGAAAGCAGCTCAAAAATTACGGAATTAATCAAGTCCAGAGATACTCCAGCAAAGTCGTAAAGCAAAAGTCTGGCAATGCAGAATGGCGTGGAAGCTTTCAGCTTCGTTCGTCACAAGGTTTGACTGGCCACCACGTTCCCTTTTATATCCTATGGGGTGTGGTCCAGTGACTCAGCCTAATCTTGGGCACGCCCTTTCTTCTGTGGCGCGCGCTTATCTCTGCAATGCTGGCGTGGATCCAGCCAAGACTCATTACCCTCATCACTGTCCATCTGTGGCTGCGTGGACGTGCTTGGCCCCGGCCCTATCTCTTGCCCTTCGGCAGACACCGAAGGCATTGCCAGAGAGGAGGGTCCTGGAGAGGGAGGCCTTGCCAACTCCTCCCCTTCACTCTCGGAGTCCTCTCCCGACGATGACACAGGCTCCGGTAATGGAGCCACAACACCGGGTGGGTGGGTAGCTTAGGAGTAACTTGAAACTAGCTGCTATGCCTTTACAGTCAGCGTAGTTGAGTAGACACTGACCAGCACAGTGGTCGTCCTCAAAACCCCTGGTGAGCGTGTGGGTGAACCTAAAAAGTTTTGGAAGGAGGGGATTCCCCTGGATTAGGATCAAAGATCAAGGCTCCGTGTTTCTTCTTTCCAGGTCTTCATGAAGTCCGTCAAACTGGAGTGGGTGCTTGGGAATATTGCCGCGGCCCAGGAACTCTGCGAGGAAGCCCTGAAGCATTATGAAGACTTCCCCAAGCTCTGGATGATGAAAGGACAGATAGAAGAGCAGGAAGAACTGATCGAAAAGGCCCGGGATGCTTATAACCAAGGAGTAAGCCTCTCTAGTTTTCTAAAAAGACTGTAGGCTTTTCTCAAAATGTATTTATCTCTGTGTATGGGTAATAGAATATAATAGATTTCTATGTGAGAGGGATCATGGAATCCTGGTGGACAATCACTTAAATATGAGCCAGCCGTGTGCTGCAGCTGCCAAAAAAGCCATCACAGTTCTAGGCTGCATCCACAGAGGGATAGAATCAAGATCACCTGAAGTGTTAATACCACTTTATAAGGACTTGGTAAGGCCACACTTGGAATCCTGCATCCAGTTTTGGTCGCCACGATGTAAAAAAGATGTGGAGATTCTAGAAAGAGTGCAGAGAAGAGCAACGAAGATGATTAGGGGACTGGAGGATAAAACATATAAGAACAGTTGCTGGAATTGGTTATGTCTAGTTTGATGAAAAGAAGGACTAGGAGTGACATGATAGCAGTCTTCCAATATCTCGGGCTGCCCCAAAGAAGAGGGAGTCAAGCTATTCTCCAAAGCACCTGAAGGCAGGACAAGAAGCAATGGGTGGAAACTAATCAAGAAGAGAAGCAATCTAGAACTAAGGAGGATTTTCCCGACAGCGAGAACAATTAATCAGTGGGAAGACTTGCTTCCAGACGTTGTGGGTGCTGCATTATTGGAGGCTTTTAAGAAGAGATTGGACAACTATTTGTCTGAACAGGTATAGGGCTTCCTGCCTGAGCAAGGGGTTGAACTAGAAGACCTCCAAGGCAGGGGTGAAATGCTCCCGGTTCAGACCAGATCGCCCAATCCAGTAGCAATGGAGGCGGGTGGTTTGGAGAACTGGTAGCAAAAATCCCTGCCCCCCCCTCCCCCCCCGCCCATGCCCAGCTGAGATGCAGGATCATCAGAGGCTTTTTTTTTTTTTTTACTTTTAAAAGCATTTTTTCTACAACCTCTTCCAATGAAAAAATGCTTTTAAAAGTAAAAAAAAAAAAAAGCCTCTGATGATCGCGCGGCTCAGCTGGGATCATCAGAGGCTTTTCAAAGGATTTTTTTCTGCAACCTCTTGGCCGAAGAGGTGGTAAAAAAAATGCTTTGAAAAGTCTCTGACGATCCCAGCTGAGTTGCCTGATCAGCAGAGGCTTTTCAAAGCATTAGAAAAAATGCTTTGAAAAGTTTTTTTTTTAAAAAAAGGTTGGCCATGCCCACCCAGTCACATTATCCCCCCAAGCCACACCCACAGAACCGGTAGTAACAAATTTTACATTTCACCCCTGCTCCAAAGTCCCTTCCTTGGAGGTCTTCTAGTCCACCCCCTGCTCAGGCAGGAAACCCTATACCATTTCACATAAATAGTTGTCCAACCTCTTCTTAAAAACCTCCAGTGATGGAGCACCCACAATTTCTGGAAGCAAGTCTTCCCACTGATTAATTGTTCTCGCTGTCAGGAAATTCCTCCTTAGTTCCAGGTTGCTTCTCTCCTTATTTAGTTTCCATCCGTTGCTTCTTGTCCGGCCTTCAGGTGTTTTGGAGAATAGGCTGGCCCCCTCTTCTCTGTCACAGCCCCTGAGATATTGAAACACTGCTATCATATATCAGCCCTAGTCCTTTTCATTAAACTAGACATACCCAATCCTTAAGCGAATGTAGCGGTCATAAAGCAAACAAGGTGATCATTGAGAGAACACCATGGTCATTAAGTGAACCCACTGGCCACAATGAGCGGGTTTTGTTTTGTTTTTTTTTTGCCAGAAAGTGTAAATAATAGACAAGTCTCCTACATTGAGGAATCACTGCAGTTATGAAGTTAGTAACACGATTATTAAGTGAATGTGGCTTCCCGAATGACTTGGCTCGTCAGGAGGTTGCAAAAGGGGATCACATGATCCCAAGAAACTGCAACCGTGTCTGAATTTTGATGACGTGACCACGGGGATGCTGCAACGGCTGCAACTTACGAAAAATGGTCATAAGTCAACTTTTTTTTCAGATCCCTTGTAACTTCTGTCACTAAGCGAACGGTGTTAAGTCGAGAATGACCTGTACAACGTTTTCTCTCCGTCTTTCCTTCCCGACAGCTGAAAAAATGCCCTGGTTCAATCCCCCTCTGGCTGCTGCTCTCCAGGCTGGAGGAGAAGGTCGGTCAGCTCACCCGAGCCAGAGCCATCCTGGAGAAATCTCGCCTGAAGAATCCCAAGAACCAAGATTTGTGGTAAGGAGGAAAATCTATCGATCGGAAGCCGTGGCAGACTTTCTGCCAGTTAAATACAATAATAGATGGTGAACGGAGGGCTTTGAAGTTTAACTTCGCTGTTGATTAACCTGTTAAGAAGCCCCTGTGGATTTTTACTCCGCTGGTCGTTGCTGACTCTAGGGCAGGGGTCTCCAACCTTGGCAACTTTAAGCCTAGAGGACTTCTGAGAGCTGTAGGGGACGGCGCTCATCTCTGTTTTAAGGCCATGGAGCCAGCACTGTCCAAAGACAGTCCTGTGGCCAGCATGACGTCACAGAACGCTCTTATTTTTTTCAATTGGTTGGATTTATATGCCGCCCTTCTCCGGAGACTCAGGGCGACTTACAGTGCGTTAAGCAATAGCCTTCATACTTTTGTATATACCTGCTTAGTAGGGCTTTCGCCCCCCCCCCCCAAAAGCGGTGTTCTTTTTTATACAAAGTCAGCTTATTGCCCCCACAATCCGGGTCCTCATTTTACCTACCTCGAAAGGATGGAAGACTGAGTCAACCTTGAGCCTGGTGAGATTTGAACTTGCAGTAATTGCAGGTAGCTGGCAGCTAAGTGCTATTTTAACAGCACTTTAGTCCACTGCGCCACCAAGGCTCTTCTAACTTCTAACAGGTGCTAAATGAACTGTTGTAAGTCGAGGACTACCTGTAAAATGAAATGCTAAAACAAAAAAAGAAGGAAACCCTAACGAGGTTGGCCGAAAGCCTTGCTGGAGAATATTCTATTCTATTCTATTCTATTCTATTCTATTCTATTCTATTCTATTCTATTCTATTCTATTCTATTCTATTCTATTCTATTCTATTCTATTCTATTCCATTCCATTCCATTCCATTCCATTCCATTCCATTCCATTCCACTCCACTCCACTCCACTCCACTCTCTCCTCTCCTCTCCTCCCACTTCACTCCACTCCTCTCCACTCCACTCCACTCCACTCCATTCTCCTCTCCTCTCCTCTCCTCTCCTCTCCTCTCCTCTCTCCTCCCCTTCCACTTCACTCCACTCCACTCCACTCCTCTCTCTCCTCTCCTCTCCTCTCCTCTCCTTTCCTCTCCTCTCCTCCCCTTCCACTTCACTCCACTCCATTCTCCTCTCCTCTCCTCTCCTCCCCTTCCACTTCACTCCACTCCTCTCTCTCCTCTCCTCTCCTCTCCTCTCCTCTCCTTTCCTCTCCTCTCCTCCCCTTCCACTTCACTCCACTCCATTCTCCTCTCCTCTCCTCTCCTCCCCTTCCACTTCACTCCACTCCTCTCTCTCCACTCCACTCCATTCTCCTCTCCTCTCCTCTCCTTTCCTCCCTCCCTTCCACTCCACTCCACTCCTCTCCACTCCATTCTTCCACCTTTCCTAGCTAAAACTGGTGCTTTGTCTTTCGGTAGGCTGGAATCGGTGCGTTTGGAGTACAGAGCTGGGCTGAAGAACATCGCAAATACTCTGATGGCCAAAGCGCTGCAGGAGTGTCCCAATTCAGGTACGCAAGGCGTCATTCCAGTTTTGCAACTTTGCTCAACCTGACAATACCATACAATACAGTTAACAATAAAGCGTAAATACCACTTTATAATGCCTTGGTAAGGCCACACTTGGAATCCTGTATCCAGTTTTGGTCTCCACGATGTAAAAAAGATGCGGAGACTCTAGAAAAAGTGCAGAGAAGAACAACGAAGAGGATTAGGGGACTGGAGGATAAAACATATGAAGAACAGTTGCTGGAATTGGATATATGTCTAGTCTTATGAAAAGAAGGGTGACATGATAACAGTGGTCCAATATCTCAGGGGTTGCCACACAAAAAAAGAGGATTGACTTATTCTGTTAAGGCATCAAAAGGCAGGACAAGAAGCAACGGATGGAAAATAATCAAGGACAGATGCAACCTAGAACTGAGAGAAATTTCCTGACAATTAGAACAATTAATCGGCAGAACAACTTGTCTCCAGAAGTTGTGAATGCTTCAACACTGGAGATTTTTAAGAAGAGATTGTACAGCCATTTGTACAATGGCTGAAATGGTGTAGGGTTTCTGCCTGAGTTGGGGGTTGGACTAGAAGACCTCCAAGGTCCCTTCCAACTCTGTTTATTCTATTCTATTCTATTCTATTCTATTCTATTCTATTCTATTCTATTCTATTCTATTCTATTCTATTCTATTCTATTCTCTATTCCATTCTATTTTCTATTCCATTCCATTCCATTCCACTCCATTCTGTTCTGTTCTGTTCTGTTCTGTTCTCTATTCCATTCCATATTTTCTTTTCTATTCTATTCTATTCTATTCTATTCTATTCTATTCTATTCTATTCTATTCTATTCCATTCTCTTTTCTATTCCATTCCATTCCACTCCATTCCACTCCATTCATTCTGTTCTGTTCTGTTCTGTTCTGTTCTCTATTCCATTCCATATTTTCTTTTCTTTTCTATTCTATTCTATTCTATTCCATTCCATTCCATTCCATTCCATTCCATTCCATTCCATTCCATTCTATTCTATTCTATTCTATTCTATTCTATTCTATTCTATTCTATTCTCTATTCCATTCCATATTTTCTATTCTATTCTATTCTGTTCCATTCCGTTCCATTCCATTCCATTCCTTTCCATTCTATCTTCTATTCTATTCCATTCCACTCCACTCCACTCCACTCCACTCCACTCCACTCCACTCCACTCCACTCCATTCTATTCTATTCTATTCTATTCTATTCTATTCTATTCTATTCTATTCTATTCTATTCTATTCTATTCTATTCTAATTTTCCATTCCATATTTTCTATTCTATTCTGTTCTGTTCTGTTCATTTTCCTTTTTTAAAAAAAGTACAAGCAGTTCTCAAAATAGGACCACAATGGAGCCTGTCTATTACAGTTATAGGTCGTATCGGTTGTAAAAGATGTCGTAGCTGAGAAACTATCATTCATTTGACCATGGCTAATTGGCAGCGATCCTAGACCCCTCCTGGATCAGTTCTGACTTCTGTCTCTTCTGCCTTTTAGGAATTCTGTGGTCGGAAGCCATCTTTTTAGAAGCCAGACCTCAACGGAAGACCAAGAGTGTGGATGCTCTGAAGAAGTGTGAACACGATCCCCACGTCCTCCTGGCAGTGGCCAAGTAAGTCATAATACCTGTTTATTTTAAGGAGGCTGAATACTACCCCCTCGAGCAGATATTAATCTGGATACACAGTCCAGAATCCCTCTAAAAAAAGTTCAAAAGGAATATTTGCTAAAGGCTTGAGAGCCTAGGCCAGCGTTTCTCAATCTTGGCAGTCTAAAGATGTGTGGACTTCAACTGCCAGAATTCCCCAGCTTTCCTGCACATGCAGCTGATTGGACCACTTTACTGTTTCTCAACTTTGGCAACTGGAAGACGATGTGGACTTCAATTCCCAGAATTCCCCAGCCAGCAATTGCTGGCTGGGGAACTCTGGAAGTTGAAGTCCACACATAACAGATAACAGATTAACAGAGTTGGAAGGGACCTTGTAGGTCATCTAGTCCAACCCTGCACCCAAGCAGGAGACCCTACAACATTTCTGTCCAGTCTCTTCGTGAAAGCCTCCAGGGATGAAGCTCCCACAACTTCTGAAGGCAACTTCTGTTCCATCGGTTGATTGTTCTCACTGTCAGAAATAATTTCTCCTTACTTCTAGGTTGAATCTCTCCTTGTTCAGTTTCCATCCATTATTCCTTGTCTGGCCTTCGGGTGCTTTGGAAAATAGCTTGACCCCCTCCTCTCTGTGGCAGCCCCTCAAATATTGGAAGACTGCTATCATGTCTCCCCTGGTCCTTCTCTTCACTAGACTAGCCAGGCCCACTTCCTGCAACCGTTCATCGTATGTTTGAGCCTCCAGTCCCCTCATTCTCTTTGTTGCTCTTCTCTGCACTCTTTCTAGAGTCTCAACATCTTTTTTATAATGTAGTGACCAAAACCGGATGCAGTTCTCTAGGTGTGGTCTTACTAGGGCTTTATAGAGTGGTAATAGTACCACCCTTGATCTTGATTGTATCCCTCTGTTAATGCAGTTTAGGATTGCATTGGCTTTTTTGGCTGCCTCTGCACACTGCTGGCTCCTATTTAATTGGTTGTCCACTAAGACTCCAAGATCCCTCTCATAGTTACTGCTATCAAGCCTGGTTTCACCCAGTCCAGTGGTGAAATCTGAACCGGTTTGCTACCGGTTCACTGGCTGCACATGCATATGGACAGTATTTGCCAAAAGGAGACTTGGGAAGGTAAGTAGAACAGCGAAGTTGGGGGAATCAGCTGTGCCGCACGATTTAGCTTTGCTAGAAAGCAGGATTTCCTGCTTTCTAGCAAAACTAAAACGTGCGGCACAGCTGATCGTCGGAAATACCAGTTCGGAGGAACCAGTAGCTTTTTTAAACTACCGGTTTGCCCGAACCGGAGCGAACCGGTAGCATTTCACCCCTGACCCAGTCTATATGTGTACTTTTGGTTTTTCTTGCCTAATTTTAAGGCCTTACTTTTCTCTACATTGAATTTTATTTTGTTAGATAGGGCCCAGGGTTCATGTCTGTCAAGATCCATCCGGATCCTGAGCCTGTCTTCTAGATCTGTGATGGCTAACCTTTTTGCTGTCGCGTGCCAAAAGCTTTTGGCACACAATGGGACCGGAAAGCTTGGGGTTTTTTGCCCTCTCCAGGCTCCAGAGGCTTTCTAGGAGCCTGTGGATGGCGAAAACGGCCTTCCCCACTCACCCCTGGAGGCCCTCCAGAGGCAGGAAATAGCCTTTTTTCCGACTTCCTGTGAGCTCAGAAGGCCCGAAAATTAGTCGGCCAGCACGCGCATGCACGCTGGAGCTCAGCTAGGGCAATACTCACGTGCCCCCTGATATGGCTCTGCGTGCCACCCGTGGCACGCGTGCCATAGGTTCCCCATCACGGTTCTAGAGTGTTAGCTTTTCCTGCCAGCTTGGTATCATCCATCTTCCAGTTGCCAAGGTCGACAGACACTGTAATAGATGAAAGTAAACAAGGGATAATTTCGTACCTCTTTTTTTTTTTGTAGTTTTTGCTATTCCTCAGCACCATTTAGCGTTCAGTTCTCTTCTCTCTACTAACATGGATCAGAAGGAACGGAGTTCACGGAGCGGGAGAGAGGTAGAAAGAAAGGCAGTTTTACTATTTTGAAGACAAAAGAGAAAACAACATGCAGGGCTTTTGGTCGCTCTACCCGTCCTTGCTTGTTCCTTTGCTGTGGATGAAAATGAAATAAAATAAAACTCTCCTGAGTCTTCGGAGAGGGGTGGCATACAAATTGAATGAATGAATGAATGAATAAAATGCACATGAGGCAGCCCTTTGAAGGGGAAATGCTGCCGGGAAGGAAGGAAAAGATGGGGTGGATTATTTCGAGAGAAGGAATCTAGCCTCTTTTGTGTAACACCTTTTATTATTTATTTTATTTTATTTATTTATTTATTTTTAGTTTTATATGCCGTCCTTCTCCGGAGACTCAGGGCGGCTTACAATGCGTTAAGCAATAGCCTTCATACTTTTGTATATTTTATACAAAGTCAGCTTATTGCCTCCACAAATTTTACCCACCTTAGAAAGGATGGAAGGCTGAGTCGACCTTGAGCCTGGTGAGAATTGAACTCGCAGTAGTTGCAGGCAGCTGGATGTTAAATGCTGCCTTAGTAGGAGGCATTAGCCTCCTACGCCACTCAGGCTGCCTATTAAAAGGCAGCTTGCGAAAGCTTTAATAGGTGGGCAGGATTTCTCTCCCCCCTCCTTTCAAGGGGATTGGACTAGAACAGAGGTCAGCAACCCGCAGCTCTGGAGCCGCATGTGGCTCTTCCATCCCTCTGCTGCGGCTCCCTGTTGCTGGTCGGCTCCACAATTGATAGGGCTTTCGGTTAGGACAGGTAGAGGAAAAAGGATGCCGCGCTTGGAGGAGACTCTATGGTGGGGGGAATGGACTTCCGGTCGGCTCCAGAATTGAACGGGGGCTTCTGATTAGGATCTTTGGGGCTTTTTGAGCGTTTAAGGTTGCCGGCCCCTGGACTACAACGGGGGTCTCCAACCTTGGCAACTTTAAGACTTGTGGACTTCAACTCCCAGAATTCCTCAGCCAGCTTTGCTTTGCTGGCTGTGGAATTCTGGGAGTTGAACTCCACAACTCCCTGCCTGCTTGATTGCAGGCAGGGAGATTCAGTTGCTTGCTGATGCAATGGATTGTAGGGATTACAGCAAGGCGTTGCGACCAGCAGCTAAGGTAAGCAAGCTGACCTTAGGGGAGGGGGGAGGGGGAGGGATTTGGGAGTTGAAGTCCACAAGTCTTAAAGTGGCCAAGGTTGGACTAGAAGACCTCCAAGGTCCTTTTCAACCGTATTTATTCTATCTTCTTTGCCGAGGGGGGGAAAAAAAAACACAAAAAGGCACCATCCTGTGTTCAGAGACACCCTTGTTATAATTTCTGTTGGCTCAAAGCAGATTTTTTTTTTTTCAATTAAACCTGAGTGGATCCTTTTAGTCCTTTTCGTTCGGCTGTGAAACATTAGGGAACATGCAGTGGGCTCCTTGGGGTACTGCCAGGGAGTCCCTCTTTGTTACCATGCCTGACATCAGAACAGCACTCCGGGTCCTTTCCCATTATTTTAATGAGCACTCAATGTGCTCTCCGATCCCCTCCCCTCCCCATCCTTGAAAGCCATTTACAACGCTTTCCAACATCATAAAACAGGCGCCTGTATCTTTCTTTCCAAACGTCGACTGGCCTTTTTGCTGCCAAGTAATCCTCAGCCAATTGTCCCACCCTTTGGCCTGTTTCTAGGTGATGTTCTTGCACCCAAAACTTTACTTTGTGGGCTCCTTGGGGCTCTCTGAGCTTGGAGGTTTTCTTGCAAGACCTTTCATTAACCAGCTAGGTAACATCATCGGTGCTAGAAGGGAGAGGTGTTTGTGGAGTGGAGGAGGAGGAGATGATGATGATGATGATGATGATGATAGGTTCTACTCCTGCTTTAACCATGAAAGCCTTCTTGGTGACTTTGGACCAATCACCAGGAGAGAGTGAGTTCTAGTCCTACCTTAAGCATGAAAGCTGCCTGGGTGACTTTGGGCCAATCACCAGGAGACGGTGGGGGACTTTAGGCCAATCACCAGGAGAGAGTGAGTTCTAGTCCCACCTTAAGCATGAAAGCCGGCTGGGTGACTTTGGGCCAATCACCAGGAGAGAGTGAGTTCTAGTCCCGCCTTAGGCATGAAAGCCTTCTGGGTGACTTTGGGCCAATCCCCAGGAGAGAGTGAGTTCTAGTCCCGCCTTAGGCATGAAAGCCTTCTGGGTGACTTTGGGCCAATCATCAGGAGAGAGTGAGTTCTAGTCCCGCCTTAAGCATGAAAGCCGGCTGGGTGACTTTGGGCCAATCCCCAGGAGAGAGTGAGTTCTAGTCCCGCCTTAGGCATGAAAGCCTTCTGGGTGACTTTGGGCCAATCATCAGGAGAGAGTGAGTTCTAGTCCCGCCTTAAGCATGAAAGCCGGCTGGGTGACTTTGGGCCAATCCCCAGGAGAGAGTGAGTTCTAGTCCCGCCTTAGGCATGAAAGCCTTCTGGGTGACTTTGGGCCAATCCCCGGGAGACGGTGAATTCTAGTCCTGCCTTAAGCATGAAAGCTGCCTGGGTGCGAATCAGTTTCTCTCAACCCAACCCACCTCCCAGGATTGTTATTGTGAAGAAAAAGAGGACGACGACGAAGTATTAGGTATGTTTGCTGCCTTGAGTTACTTATATAAAGCAGCAAAGGTGAGATAAAAAATAAAGTAAAATAAAATAAGATTCTCTTCCTGCACCGACAAAGAGCCTTTGCCTGGTTCTGTTTTAAGCGCAAGCCTTTTCAATAGCTTTCAGCAACCTCTCGCTTTTAAGACCGACATACTTTGCAAGTAGCGTTTCCCCCTCTCGCCCTCCCCCTTTAGGCAATTGAAGGAAGGAGTCCTCTGCCCCCCAACCGTGTTTACTAGACCATAAACATGCTTGATGGAACAGCGTGATCTGCCAAGCAGCCTTTTTAATAAATGTCAAGAACTGGAACTCCCTGGGTGTTGATGGAGTTTCTGTGCCACTGTACAGAATCAGTCCCTGTAACATAGCACGGAGGCAGCTGGTCTGACACGAGAGATTTATTTTAAAAGGAATATTTCAGATCGGAGAACCCAGCAAGGGAAAGTTGGGCCTTGAGAAGGAAGGAAGCCCTCTGTAGTATTAGAAAATTGGAGTTGCTCGGATACCAAATAAGGGAAATATTGCACCACAAAGGCAAAAGAAAGGAAAGAGGAGGAGAGGGAGAGAGAGGAATGGAAGAAAGGGGAAGGAGAGAAGATGAGAAAGGGGGAAAAGAGGGGAGGAATGGGGGAGAGGAAGGGGAAGTAGGGGAGGAGAGGAGAGGAGGAGGAAGAAAGTAGAAGAAATGAGGGAGGGAGGGAGGAAAGAAAGAAGGAGAAGAAGGTTTGTTGTGAAAAGAGAGAAAAGAGAGGGTAGAAGTGCAACCCTCAAATGTAATTAAAATGTCTTAATTTTATGCTTTCATTAGGAAAAATATGTATATATATATATATATGATCAATTATGGATAAGAGAATGTACATTTACAATATGTGTTGTGACCCAGGCCCAAGTAAGTAGTAGGAAAATCAGTTGGTAAAAAAGCAAACAAACTTTATTCGAACATCTGAGAATTACTTCATTCCCAGTGTCGTTCAACTCAATTAAAGCAAATTCCTCCCAACACAAATTCCTCAGTCCTATCGCAAACCTTGGTCCAGTTAGGCAAACTGCCAAAGGCCTTTCTTGGCAAACGTTCAGAAGTCACAGATACAAAAATAAATACAAGACGTAGATGAAGAAGAAGACGAAGCTACCAACGTTGTTTTCCGGCAAAGCCCAGACGCCATTCCTGGTCTGTTTTAAGACTTATGGGAGGGGCCAATCATCTCTTGGCCTTACTCCCGAGTTGTCCTCTTTGCTTGAGCTGCTCTTGCCTTCTGGCAGCTCTTCTCACGCTTGCACTAGGAACAGGCTCCTCCTGTTCCTCTGCCTCACTCCTATCAGCCTCTGGAGGCTCCGGAGTCCGCACCTCACTCCCCGATGGCCCTGGCCTCATCTCTGCCTCCGACGCAGAGCCCTCATCCGGGCCTTCCCCAGCCTCCAGGACTGGCCCCTGTTCTTCCTCAGCCTCATCACTGTCCGACTCCACTGCCAGCTCTGCAGGCAGCTGGCGGACCACAACAATATGTGTATAAGAAATAAAAATGAAAAATAAAAAGAGAGAGGGAGGGAGGGAGAGAGAGAGAGAGGGAGGGAGGGAGAGGGAGGGAGGGAGAAGCCCACGTTCCGGTGGTCTTTCTCCATGGTGCTGAGCGTCTTCGGCTGTGCTTCGGTTAGATTTCCCCATTTAGAGGCAACCAGACTTGGTATTTAGCCGGTTTGGGCGAACCGGTGGAGGAAATTGCGGATGGGCCTGCCCACCTGCCCAGGCTGTATGCCCATGATGGGGAACCTATGGCACGCATGCCACAGGTGGCACGTGTAGCCATATCAGTGGGCACGCGTGCTATTTTCGGGTCTTCTGGGCCCACCAGAAGTAGGGAAACAGGCTGTTTCCTGCTTCCGGGGGAAGTGGGGGGAGGGAAGGCCCGTTTTTCTTTCTTACCTGGCTCAAGGGCCTCTCTAGGAGTCTGCGGAGGGTGAAAACGGCCTCCTTTCCCCCCCCCGGAGGTTTTCTGGGGGCCGAAAACGCCCCATTTGACAACTTCCAGTCCCAGCTGGCTGAGGAATTCTGGGAGTTGAAGTCCACAAGTCTTAAAGTTGCCAAGTTTGGAGACCCCTGCCTTATAGCATCCCCGTCAAACGGTTGTCCTCTTCAAGAGTCTTGTTTTGACCAGAAAGATGTTCCTGGACTCCTTAGCTTGTCTTCTCCTTCCTCCTCCTCTGCAGGTTGTTCTGGAGCGAACGCAAAATAACCAAAGCTCGAGAATGGTTTCATCGGACCGTGAAGATCGATTCTGACCTGGGAGATGCTTGGGCGTTTTTTTATAAATTTGAGCTTCAGCATGGCACCGAGGTAAGGAAAAGGTTGCATAACTCAAGCATGGACTTTATGGAAAGACTCACCAGCTAATTGGAGAGAGTTGGCTTGGTGACCTTGGGCCAATCACCAGGAGATATTGAGTTCTAGTACTGCCTTAGGCACAGACGTTACTTGGTACTTCGGGTCATTGGCCAGGACACTGGGAGTTCTAGTCCCACTTTGGGCATGAAAACTAGTTGGCTGACTTTGGGTCAATCACCAGGTGACAGTGAGTTCTAGTTCCGCTTTAGGCATGGAAACTGGCTAGGGGACTTTGGGCCAATCACCAGGACATGGTGAGTTCTAGTACTGCCTTAGGCACTAAAGTTACTGAGTGCTTTGGGTCATTGGCCAGGACACTGGGAGTTCTAGTCCCACTTTAGGCATGAAAACTAGTTGGCTGACTTTGGATCAATCACCAGGTGACAGTGAGTTCTAGTCCCGCTTTAGGCATGGAAACTGGCTAGATGACTTTGGGCCAATCACCAGGAGATGTTGAGTTCTAGTACTGCCTTAGGCATGAAAGCCAGCTGGGTGAATTTGGGCCAGTCACTTTCTCTCAGCCCAGTTCTCTTCACAGGGTTGTTGTTGTGGGGAAAATAGGAGGAAAAAAGAGTATTAGATCTATTTACCTCCTTGATATTACCTGACGCTTATCTGACATTACCTATAAAGGCAGGATAAAAATACAGAATTGTAAGAATTTTAAAACCCTGTACACAGTGGTGAAATCTACAAATTTTTACTACTGGTTCTGTGGGCGTGGCTTGGTGGTGGGGGTAATGTGACTGGGTGGGTGTGGCCATTTTTTTTCAACTTTTAAAACCATTTTTTCTACAACCTCTTCGGCGAAGAGGTTGTAGAAAATGCTTTCAAAAGGCTCTGACGATCCCAGCTGAGTTGCTTGATCGGCAGAGGTTTTTTTTCTTTTAAAAGCCTTTGACGATCCCAGCTGAGCCGCGCGATCATCAGAGGCTTTTTTTTTTTAACTTTTAAAAGCATTTTTTCGGCCGAAGAGGTTGTAGAAAAAATGCTTTTAAAAGTAAAAAAAAAAAAAAAACCTCTGATGATTGTGTGGCTCAGGTGGGCATGGGGGTGGGTGGGCAGGGGTTTTTGCTACCGGTTCTCCGAACCACCCGCCTCCCATCGCTACTGGATCAGGCGATCCGGTCCGAACCGGGAGCATTTCACCCCTGCCTGTATGGCTAAAACGAGCTTTGCCCCTCTCCCTTTTCCCATCCCGACGTAGGAACAGCAGGAAGAGGCGAGGAAGCGTTGTGAGAACGCCGAGCCGCGGCACGGCGAGCTGTGGTGTGAGGTCTCCAAGGACATCAGCAACTGGCAGAGTAAGATCGGCGAGATCCTGCTGCTGGTGGCGGCCAAGATCAAGAACACGTTCTAGAGGAGGCGAGCCGTGGAAGCCCTTGGGGCCCAAAGGAACTCTGCTTGGCTGACCCCCTCATCCTCAGAGCATCGTAAGAGAAAGAGCGCTGGGTAGTGTGTTGGCTCCAGGCCGCGTCATCCTGACAGCTGACAAGTCACAAGGACAATGGACTGAATACGAGACGTTTTGTATATATAGCAGCTTAGCCATTCTGAAGGGCAAACCCCAGAAACTTTTAACAGTCCTAGCTGACGGGCAGACAGATGTTTCCTCTGCTGTCTGAAGTCTCCTGGTGTTTGTTTTGTTTTCTCCAAATTCCTTCGAGAAGCTTCTGGCCCTCCTCTAGACCCATCGTTTTCTAAAATTCAGCTTGCCTACCTAAATTCTCCTCCTCCTCCTCCTCCTCCTCCGCCTCCGCCTCCGCCTTCTCCTCCTCCTCTTCTTCTCCTTCTCTTCCTCCTCCTCCTCCTTCTCCTCCTCCTCCTTCTCCTCCTCCTGCTACTTCTCTTCCTCTTCCTCCTCCTCCTCCTCCTCCTCCTCTTCCTGCTACTTCTCTTCCTCCTCTCCTTCTCCTCCTCATCCTCCTTTTCCTCCTCCTCCTTCTCCTCCTATTCCTTTTCTTCTTTTTCCTCCTCCTCCTCCTCCTCCTCCTCCTCCTCCTCCTCCTCCTCCCTATTTAAAGAGTGCCGTCTGTTTTTCTACCGGGAAAAAAAAAACCACAAGGGGTTTTAAATCCCCCCATTTTTGTGCCACAAAATTCTTCTATAGGAATCCTCAACTCGGAATTTATCTTTGACAAGAACGGAGTCAGAAAACCACCAGACCGGTTAGAAAGCGACACTTGGTTTTAAAAGTCCGTTGACACACGGAAAGTGGCGGGAGAAACAGGCAGAGTTGCCACAGGGAAAACTGGTTAAGACAGACCATCTTGTCAAAAGGCTTTTGGAAAAAAAAACAAAATTGAAATAAGGTATACCGTTCTCACAGGTTTCCCCCCCTTCCCTTCCCCTCCCTTCCCTTTTCTCTCTTTGGAGGTCTTTTTTTTTTTTTTTTTTTGGAAAATGCCAAAAAAAAAAAAAAAAGATTCTTTGGAATTTTAAACAACTGTGCTTTCAAATCTGTAGAAGAATTATACCAAAATGCAGGAAAGAGTAAGTGAGTGAGTGTGTGTGTGGGGGGGGGGATGTGTTTAAGCAACAGATTATTTCCTAAAAGGAGCAGATAGACCTAAAGAGCGAGTACTGTATGAAAGGAGAAGCTTTTTGGTGGAAGGAAAGGGGTATAGTGACAGGCTCCTCGCTGTAGTAGTATAAAAACAACGCCTAAACAAACTCTATTTAAAATTGTTCTTCTCATAGCAATAGTTTTTGATCTAGTATGTTTGAAACATTTCTTTCTTTTCTTTTTTTTTTTTAAAGAAAATGCATTCCTGGTTTATCTCTTCCCTCCTGGGAATTTCCCTTCCTCCCCTTCAGGAAAATTGTTTCTGTGTATTAAAACATATCGGAATGTTTTCACATGGCATCTTTGTTTTTTGGGGAAAAAGGATTGGACGATTGGAACACGCTGTCAATGGTCCAAATAATGCACCCATTGAAAGCAGAACTCCGAGGCAGGTAGATTCCTCAAAGAACAATTTATTGGATGCATCATATTGGTGAAAACTGACTCTGAAAGTTCCTGCGGTTTTCACCTAATTAAAAATTGAAAATTTCCCTTTCCCACCAAGTCATCAGTCACGTTGTCCAATAGAGGTGCCGGCCGGTTGCTTAGTTACTCTACTCCTCCTCTTCCCCACCACCTGTTGGAATGTCTTTGGTTCCCACAGAAAAACATTTTGTTTTGAGTACAAAACCCCAGCTAACTATTTTCCCTTCCCTCTCTTGTGGCAACCCTGAAGCCGTAAAAATGGCCCGGTTCGCTTCTGGGTCGACACGTGCATATAAAAACTCTGCTCACGCGTTCCCTTTGTAAATGAAATGAACCTACCATATTTTTCGGCGAAAAACGGTGAAAATCTGGGGGCGTCTTATACTCCGAATGTAGCCCTGCCCAGCTTCTCAAACGGAGGTTTCAGAGGCTGAAAAAAGCATCAGAAACAAAGCTTCAGAAAAGAAGCCCCCAAACAGAGCTTCAGAGGCTTTTTTTCTGAAGCTCTGTTTCGGAGGCTTTCAGAGGCAGAAAAAAAAGCAAGGCACAGAGCTCACAACCAAGAAACCTGTTGCTAAAATTCACCTCTGGGAACAGCTGATTGGGGGTATTCCTGGAGGCTGATCCACCCACCAATCAGCTTTTTTCTTACTTTCCTTCCCAAAAACTAAGGTTTGTTTGTTTTGTTTTGTTTTGTTTGTTTTATTAAATTTATATACCGCCCTACTCCTGAAGGACTCAGGGCGGTGAACAGGCACAGAATAAAATACATAAATACAAAAGTTAGAAACAATTTAAAACCAAATTAAATAATTCAGCCCAAGACAATTAAAAATCCCAATAATTTAAAACAAATTAAAATTTTAGTTTAAAAAATTAAAAAGAAAGGGGAGAAAATTAGGCCAGGCCGGCTTGCTGGAATAAGAGGGTCTTAAGAGCACGGCGGAAAGTGCGCAGATCCGGGATCCTCCGTATCTCCGGGGGGAGCGCGTTCCAGATAGTGGGTGCCCCCACAGAGAAGGCCCTCCCCCTGGGGGCTGTCAGTCAACACTGCTTGGCTGATGGCACCCGGAGGAGCCCCTCTCTGTGAGAGCGTACCGGCCGGTTGGAGGCTGTTTGTGGTAGTAGGCGGTCCCATAAATAACCAGGTCCTAAGCCATGGAGCGCTCTAAAGGTGCTTGAAGTGCACCTGGAAGACTACCGGGAGCCAGTGCAGCTCGCGCAGGAGAGGTGTCACACGGGAGCGCCATGTTGCTCCCATAACCAACTGCGCGGCCGCACTCTGCGCCAGTTGGAGCCTCCGGGTGCTCCTCAAGGGGAGCCCCATGTAGAGAGCATTACAATAGTCCAGGAGGGAGGTGACGAGGGCATGAGTGACTGTGTGTAGGGAGTCCCGATCCAGAAAGGGACGCAACTGGCGAATCAGGCGAACCTGATGAAAAATCCTCCCGGTCATGGCCGTCAAGTGCTCTTCTAAAGACAGCCGTGAATCCGGGAGGATGCCCAAGTTGCGAGCCCTCTCCGTGGGGGCCAGCGATTCGCCCCCAATAGTCAGCGATGGCGTCAACTGACTATATCGGGATGTCGGAAACCACAGCTACTCGGTCTTGGATGGGTTGAGCCTGAGCCTGTTCCTCCCCATCCAGATCCGCACGGTCTCCAGACACCGGGACATCACTTCAAGGGCATCGTTGGGGTGGTCCAGGGTGGAGATGTACAGCTGGGTGTCATCAGCGTACTGGTGGTACTTCACCCCGAAACCACGGATGATCTCGCCCAGCGGCTTTACATAAATTTTGAACAGAAGGTGCGTCTTATACTCCAAAAAATACGGTATTTGGAATTAAAGTGTATTCAGTCGTGACAATGTCCATTTCTCCTTTTGCATTTGGAGTGGTACTGACTGGCCTAAAGGTTGTCCTCCACTTACAACCGTAAACAATCCAATCCACCACTTGATGGGCTCTGGGTCAGCCTGGGTTCTCCAGAACCAGGTCTTCAGAAAGAGTGTCAAAGTAGGGGCCAACCATAGGGCACTTAGGAACTCTTGAGATAATTGGACTTCAGCTCCCAGAATTCCCCAGCCAGCAGGGTAAATACAGTCTGGTAGCAAATTCAGAAAATGTGGCCAAGTGAAAACAGGAATGGGAGCGTCGTAACTCTGAACCTGGTTTGTAAGTGTTCTTTTTCTGGATCTGTGGTAACTTTGAATGATTACTAAGCAACAGGTGATAAGTCAAGGACCACATGTAACTATTAAAGTATAACCAGTGCTGTGCCTGAAAAATTTGATTTCTTTTTTCCTAATTAAGCAACCCCCTCTGGTCTGTTGAATTTTAAACATTTATTTTCAGCCCCTTTCCTTTTCTGCAAGATTGCTTTGTGGTTCACTTCAGTATTAACTACTATTAAGAGCCTTGGTGGCACAGCAGACTAAAGGGCTGTTAAGTAGCACCAGCTGCCTGCAATTACTGCAAGTTCAAATCTCACCAGGCTCAAGGTTGACTCAGCCTTCCATCCTTCCAAGGTGGGTAAAATGAGGACCCAGATTGTTGGGGGCAAGAGGCTGACTCCGTAAACCACCTAGAGAGGGCTGCAAAGCACTGTGAAGCGGTATACACATAAGTCTAAGTGCTATTTCTATTGCTATTGTTATTCTTGCAATGCAGCGCCTTTTGTTATTTTATTCTGGAAATGCAGAATAAAATGCACCAAGGAGCCTTGGTGGCGCAGCAGACTAAAGTGCTGTTAAGTAGCACCAGCTGCCTGCAATTACTGCAAGTTCAAATCTCACCAGGCTCAAGGTTGACTCGGCCTTCCATCCTTTCGAGGTAGGTAAAATGAGGACCTGGATTGTGGGGGCAATAAACTGACTTTGTATAGAACACTGCTGGGGGGGCGGGCAAAAAGCCCTACTAAGCAGGTATATACAAAAGTATGAAGGCTATTGCTTAAAAGCATTGTAAGCCACCCTGAGTCTCCGGAGAAGGGTGGCATATAAATTGAACTAATAGATAGATAGATAGATAGATAGATAGATAGATAGATAGATAGATAGATAGATAGATAAATATCTATCCCGAGAAGATTCAAGCGATAGTTTCGATGTTGGCTTCTCTTTCCTGCGGTCTGCAATTGCTTGAAAAATACTTAGCTTTTGCCAGTGTTTCGCCATTTTTTAAGATGGGCAGATTTCAACTCCCAGATATTCCCCGGTCAGCAATGCTGGCTTGGAGAATTCTGGGAGTTGAAGTCCACCCGGCTTAACGTTGCCAAGTTTGAAAAAGTCTGCAGAGATTCTCAGTCATCCAGGTCATGGTTGTCCCAAAGGTGTTTTTTCAGGAGGCAACTGGACTTCCTTGTTTTGTTTTTTTCTTTGAAGACGTTTCGCTTCTCATCCGAGAAGCTTCTTCAGCTCTGACTGGATGTGGGGGAATGGAAGGAACTATACAATTTGGGATGGACACCCTTTGAATGGGGTGGGAGTAGGAATGGATTTCTAGAGGGGAAAAAAATTGCAGACTACAGGAACTATTTGCACTACTCAGGTGGCTCTTAGGATACAGCTAAACCTCTAAGTGCTTCAATGACCCTCTTAAAAGGATGCAAATTTATTTATTTTATTTGCTTTAATTTATATGCCGCCCTTCTCCGGAGACTCAGGGCGGCTTCCAATGCATTAAGCAATAGCCTTCATACTTTTGTATATTTATACAAAGTCAGCTTATTGCCCCCACAAACTGGGTCCTCAATTTACCTACCTTTGAAAGGATGGAAGGCTGAGTCAACCTTAAGCCTGGTGAGATTTGAACTTGCAGTAATTGCAAGCAGCAGATGTTAATAACAGTGCTTTAGTCCACTGTACTACAGGCTCTTGATGACCAGCTGTCTGCAAGAAGTATTAATCCTTCCCTTCCCCACTATCCTGTCAGAACTGAAGAAGCTTCTTGGAGGAGAAGTGAAACGTCTTCAAAGAAAAAAAGAAGAAAGTCCAGTTGCCTCCTGAAAAAGCAAGTTTGAAAAACTGAATTAGATCCATCCCTAATTTTTTTTGAAAAAAAAACCATGGTCACTCTTGGACACAAGGGGGCACTAGCGGGCTATCTCTAATTCGTTGCTGACTCCGAAAATTGGAAATTTCTGAACATATAAATTTATTTCATGCTCCTAGGGTTATAGGTCTCCTCCAGTTGGGAATGACTCAGAATGGTGTGCATCCCAATCTCTATAAATAGAGTTTAAAGCAATAGAATGAAAAATCACCCATAATTTATTTATTCCGGCCACTCCCCACCTCCCACCTCTGTGTTTGATGGAATAACCAAGCAACCCTGACTGCTCTTTCGAAGGCCAGATCCTGAAGATGAAACTCAAATACTTTGGCCACCTAATGAGAAGGAAGGACTCTCTGGAGAAGAGCCTAATGCTGGGAACGATGGAGGGAAAAAGAAGAAGGGGACGGCGAAGAACGAGGTAGCTGGATAGAGTCACTGAAGCAGTTGGCGTGAGCTTAAATGGACTCCAGGGGATGATAGGCAGAGGTGGGTTTCAGCAGGTTCTGACCAGTTCTGGAGAACCGGTAGTGGGAATTTTGAGTAGTTCGGAGAACCAGTAGTAAAAATTCTGACTGGCCCCGCCCCAGTCTATTCTCTGCCTCCCGAGACCCAGCTGATCGGGAGGAAATGGGGATTTTACAGTAACCTTCCCCTGGATTGGGGACGGAATGGAGATTTTACAAATTTTCTTTTCCCACCACCATGCCACGCCCACCAAACCACACTCACAGAACTGGTAGTAAAAATTTTTGAAACCCACCACTGGTAGGGGACAGGAAGGCCTGGAGGAACGTTGTCCATGGAGTCGCGATGGGTCGGACACGACTTCGCAACTAACTAACAACAACAACAACGAAGTTTTCTAAAGACTAGCGTGGGCATTTATAGGCAGTCCTCGACTTACAACCAATTCATTTAGTGACTGTTCGAAGTTACAACATGTGATGGCTCCCCTGGACGATGCTTCCCCAGGTATCTCTCCAGATGTCAGCTAGGGAGGAAGATGAGCCAGTTCCAGGCACATCTGGTCCAAGCAGTCGGCCGAGAGGGATTAGGCTGAAGCACAGGTGCAGCAGGGCAGCCCAGAGGTTTTGGGTGGTGGCTTTCAAATTTTTTTTACTACCAGTTCTGTGGGCGTGGCTTGAGGGGCATAGCTTGGCGTGGCAAGGGAAGGAAATGGGGATCCCCATTTCCTCCCGATCAGCTGGGACTCGGGAGGCAGAGAGAATAGATGGGGGGCGGGGCCAGTCAGAATTTTTACTACCGGTTCTCCAAACTACTCAAAATTTCCACTACCGGTTCTGCAGAACTGGTCCGAACCTGCTGAAACCCACCTCTGACGTGACCCGTGGAACACTGCAACGGTCATAAATATAAACCAGTTGCCAAATGGCTGGATTCTGATCACGTGACCACGAGGATGCTGCAACGGTCGTAAGTGTGAAAAATGGTCACAGGTTACTTTTTTTCCAGTGGTGTTGTAACTTCGAATGGTCACTGAATGAACTCAGGGGCTGCCACAAAGAAGAGGGGGTCAAGCTATTCTCCAAAGCACCTGAGGGTAGGACAAGAAGCAACGGGTG